>QRFJ01000652.1:184023-349537 GCA_006176705.1 Cocos nucifera
TCTCTATTAAGCATTTCTTTATTACTACATCTGTTAGAAGGATAATGAGCCCATCCTTATTGTAAGAGTGCCTCATTATCAAAAATAAAATCATAAAAGTACTCTACACACTCCTTATATTCAGCAAAAATCTCTCCATCGATTACTCAACAATCCATCCAACTATGATCCATGGTTGACTATCTAAGAATTCTGCATATAAATAAATACAAGATAATTATAAAATACTATTTTATCATTCAAAATGGCTTACATAGTAAATTAATGCATCTTATCATCAACTAATGGTAAAGATAGATTCTATCCCATTCAAGAAATGTATTAATTCTATTGATTCATTACAGTAATCAAATGATATGCAATAGGGGCCAAAAAAATTTTGACAGCATTTTATCTTAGTTCTTCCGTGTAGAAAGAGCAAAAAAAAATTCTATCCAAATTTTTTTTTGAACCCTTAGTATATTATTTGATTACTGTAATGATCTATAGAATTACTTGTATTTTTTAAACTATTTATAGTGGACAATCAATTGATCAATGTATATAATTCTTTTACTCATACAAAAATAAATAAATATATGGATATTAGAATATGTACATCAATCAACTGACGGGTCTATCATTCTATGCAATATAAATTTTATTTAAATTAATATATAATTAATGATATCCGACATGCGAGAGCAAAATATCTTTGACGCCAGCTATGACACAAGCCCCGGGTATGCAGGGCATGCCCAAGCCCTATATTTACAATACTGATTGACATCTTCTTTCAATTTGAATAGTCTACATGCTGATATCCAAATCTCATATATCTAATTAATTAAGTAATTAATTAATTAGTGATGATACTAGCTGTCACTAATACTAAACAACATCAACCAACGTTAATGCTATCGCTACTACTGCTACTCACAGTGGGAGGGAGGGGGCTGCAAGGAGAAGGGGCTGTAAGGGGTTCGAAGATCGAGGCTATAGGCTGGGGGCAGTGAGATAGGGGCTGGATCAGATCGGCCGATGGGATAAAGACAACAAGTAGGGTGGGGTCGGTCGCAGGAGAGGTAGGGCTAGAATGACGAGCTCGGAGCTGCGGTGTAGGAGGTGCCGATGGGGAAGGGACGGTCGTGGGAGAGGCGAGGATGGGGCTATTAGCTTGTGGATGTGGTGCAAGAGGCATCGACGGGATGGGGACAGTCGTGGGAGAGGTGGGAGGCTCGAGGCCGCGGCGTAGGAGGTGCCCGTAGGGCGGGGATGGCCGTGGGAGAGGCGATGATGGGGTGCTGGCTCGAGGCCACAGCGCAAGAGGCACCGATGGGGTGGGGATGGCCACAAGAGAGGTAGGGATGGGCAGGAGGCTCGGGGCTATGATGTAGGAGGCATCGGTGGGTTTGGGGCAACTGCAGAAGAGGCGGGGGTTGGGACAATTGGCTCAGGATAGTAAAGTAGGAGATGTTGGTGGCATCAAGGCAGTAGTGGGTGAGGCGAGGATGGGGATACAGGGTCGAGCCTCGGGGGAGGTGGGGTCAGTGCGGCAGGATCGGGGTGGCCGCATAGGAGCGCTGGCAACTCGGGTGAAGAGGGGCCAGGGTCGTGGGCTCAGGGCTACGGCGTAGGATGTGTCGGTGGGGTCAGGTTGCTGGGAAGGAGGATGCATGGGGAGCAAGAAATGCTGGGAAGAATGCACGGGGAGCAGAGAAACGTGGAGGAAATTTTTTAGGCAAATATTTTTTCCCACTAAACGACTGGAGTTTGTCGGTGGACTATTACTGACGACAAAATTACCATCGATAATATGGTCGGCAATACAATAGTTTTCGTGCCAAAGCTATTAGCAATGGTAAATTTTATGGCTAATAACAAAACACCATCGCTAATAATGTTAAATTTCTTAAATTTTAATATTAATTTTTTATAAAATATTAGTAATTATTGATGGTAGATAACCGTCGGTAATACCATTAGAAAAAGTCATTACCAATAGCTATTGTGTCTCTAATACGAAAATACTATCGTTAATAATATTAAATTTTTTAAAAGTTTTTTTAAAATTATTACTGACGACAAGATCTCAGTCACTAAAGTCATCGCTAATAATTATAGTTTTCTATAAAATAATATATTTTAATATTTTTTTTACTTAGGTCATTTTTTGGATGGTTAAAAATTAATATTAGATTTTATTAAACTTTTTAACTCAATTAATTTATGGATCAATTTTTAATTAATTTAAAATAAATTTAATTTAATTAGGCTTGACTTAATTTGAGGCTAATTAGGTTTTAATATTCTAAATAGAACTTGGATTCAAAGTTTAATTTAGGTTTGATAGGATTTCAAATCAGATTTGAATTTGATTCAAATGGAACCTAAACTCAAAGCCATTTTTTCTATTTAATTTTAATCAAATAAAATTTAATTAAGCTTGACTTAATTTTAGGATAATGTAATTTAAAATCTAATTAAAATTTAGATTCAAAGTCTAATTGAATTAGATTAGATAGGATTTTGAATTGGATTCGAATTGGGTTCCAATTGGATTCAGATTGAACCTAAATTAAAAGTTATTTTTTTAATTAATTTTAATTAGATTAAATTTAATTAGTCTTAACTTAATATGAAGATAATTAAATTTTACTATCCAAGTAGGGCTTAAATTTTAAAGTCTAATTGAATTAGGATTGACAGATTTTTTAATTGGATTCAAATCAGGTTTGAATTAGATTCAAATTAAATTCAAATTAAAAATTATTTTTTAATTAATTTAAATTAATTTTAATTTGATTAATCTTGACTTAATATGAGGTTAATTAGGTTTTATAATCTATGTACGATTTGCATTCGAAGCCTAATTGAATTAGGTTTGATAGGATTTCAAATTAGATTCAAATCAGATTCAAATTAGATTCAAATGTAATCATGGATCAAGTTTTAATTAATTTAAATAAGCTTTAATTTAAAATTTAAGATCAATTAGGTTTTATAATTCATGTATAATTTAGATTTGAAGCCTAATTGAATTAAATTTGACAGAATTTTGAATTGAATTCAAATCGGATTCGAATTAATTTTGAATATAATCATGGATCAAGTTCTAATTAATTTAAATTAGCTTAAATTTAATTAGGCTTGACTTAATTTGAAGATAATTGAATTTTACTATCCACGTAGAACTTAAATTAAAAGTCTAATTAAATTAAGATTGATAGGATTCCAAATTGAATTTGAATCAGATTCAAATTAAATTTGAATTATATCTAAATTGAAAACTATTTTTTTTAATTATTTAAATTAACTTAAATTTAATTAAGCTTGACTTAATTTAAAAGTAATTAGATTTTACTATCCGAGTAGGACTTGAATCAAAAGTCTAATTAAATTAGGATTGACAGAATTTTAAATTAGATTTAAATTAAATTTAAACTAAAAATTAATTTTTTTAATTAATTTTAATTTAATTAATTTTAACTTAATTTGAGGTTAATTAAATTTTATAATATAAGTAAGATTTGGATTCAAAGCCTAATTAGATTAGGTTTGGCATAACTTGGAATTAGATTTGAATTGAATTTGAATTGAGTTTGAATTAGGGTCTGGATTATTAATGATGATGGATCTTCTATCGCTAATTTCATTGTCAATAATATTTTAAAATAAACTTTTTTTATAAATTATTATTTTTAAAAATTTATTAGCAATAGATAGCTTTTCATCGCTAATATCCAAAATCCATCGTTGCTAATATATATTTTATGTTTAAATATTAGAAAAATATTCAAAAATTTTTATTAATTTTAGTGGCGACTTTAGCCATTGCTAATAATAAAATTGCCATTGCTAGTATTTTGTTATTAGTGACAGCATTTCTCTTATCATTAATAATTAAAAA
Organism: Cocos nucifera; assembly: GCA_006176705.1. Taxonomy (NCBI): domain Eukaryota; kingdom Viridiplantae; phylum Streptophyta; class Magnoliopsida; order Arecales; family Arecaceae; genus Cocos; species Cocos nucifera. The sequence goes on from QRFJ01000652.1 coordinate 187,913, forward strand.
TTATTATCGCTAATATTTTTTAAAATATTTTAAAATAAATTTTAAATTTTTAGAGATGGCTCTCACTGTCACTAATATCAAGATTACCGTCGCTAATAGTATTATCGATGACTTTTTTCTTTGTTAGTGGTGCAGTGGCAAAAAGTTATTATTACCGATGGTAGTTTTTTTGGTCGTTAATATTCTTTTTTCTTATAATGTAATGCACAAGATAACATTCTTCACATAGGCAGTGGTATTAATAGAATAATAACTACTATATATGATATTACTAAATTTAAACTTTACAATAATTTGCTAAAGTTCCATACAAAATATCATTTATATCCTTACTATGCTAGGAAGCTAACCACCTTTCATAGATATGCCTAACCGTCTTTATACAAACCCCAAAATTCGAAGGCCTGCCCCCAAAATTAGGTCCCAAAATATGAAAATAATGAATAAAGGTTTATGAGCTTCACAACTCAATAAGTAATGGATATATTTACTATAATAGATTTAAATCATACTGATACGTAATTTCAATGCATCATACAAAATATAAAATCAATTTGATCAGTATCAAAATTATGCAATTAAGAATATTCAAGATGCAGTCTTATATCAACTTTTTTATAATATGAAATCAATAGATAATAAAAGTATCTAGTATATACTCCATTTCATAATTTACTATAATTAGATATGGGTAATTTCTTTTAGCTCAACAGCCACTACTGCAGCATTATAATTACACCATATGGCCAGGGATCTCAGGTCCACACTTCCTCGTGGCAAGGATCTCAAGTCTATATTTTCTCTCATGCTGGGGATCTTAAGTCCACACTTTTACCCATGATGGAGATCTCAAGTCCGGATATCAACATAGCAGGACTGAGAGTCAAGTGATACATATAATAATAACTATATATAACTCATGTATTTCTTTTCTTTTTAATACAACTTTGATAGAGCTTGATATAATCTGATACAATTCTGATACAACTATAATACATGCATTTCAACAAGCAGTAATTATAATTTATCAAATTTGATCTAATCATAACATGTAACATCAATCAGTTCACTCTACAAATCTCAATTCACCCATCAATTATTCATAAAATATAAATTTCATGCATGATTAGATCGAAAAGCAATTAAAGCTATTTGCATCATGTCAAAGATATGATACATGAAAATTTCATGCATAATTAAATCTAGATGTACTTATAATAATTTATATTATTTCAATGGAATAAGATGATTCATACTTGATTTTGATTGATCATTGGAAAATGTAAGTGTTATTTACACTAATTGGTATGGTGTCAAAGAGATAATGTGAATGTCCATTTAATTTTGATTAATTATAAAATATAAATGTTACTTACCTCAAAGATGCCGACACTCAAGTAATTATACCACTTTGTTGGATTTCTTAGGACCTAATAATCCACAACTATAGCTAAGTTAACAAATTACATCAAGGTTTTGAACTAATTTTTAGTAACTTCCTGACCTTATTAAGTCTTCACATTTTCCAAAATTTACTACTTTAGGGAAGATGAGATAGAAAAAAGAGGATACAATAGCCTTTGTTTCAACCTTTCCCCCTGCAACAACCCCATTCCACTAAATATGCACCCTGATTAAACTCACCCAAAAATTTCCAAATTTAACCCTCAAGTTGATTCGTGAGTTAGCAATCCCTGGTTAAAATTCTAGCTTAAATTACGTAGTCATTAGGGAGTTAAAATTAATTAATTAAATCTAGACATAGTCAATTCATCCTCAAATACAAAGCATCCACCTTCCCAAATTTTCTCTTTATTATCTTTACCCTACTATTCATTCCATCATGTACTATATAATTCATAACAGAAATTTTATAATAGAAATCAATTATATATAAGAATTTTACCATCTAATATTTAATTCCTAACAAAATTTAACTACATACCAAGAGTTCTAATTGAGATCAGCCAATCAATAATAGAAAATGATACTTGCAGGAAACACATTCCAAAAGCAATGACAAGAAAGAAGAGAAGGAAGGGAGAAGAAGAAGAGGGAAGGAGAGAGGAGGAGAGATCCTATTCGCTTTCTTTCTTTCTTTTTTGTATTTTCTTGTTTTCCAACCAACTCAAACATATATAAATAGAAAGGAAGCAAGAAAGGAAGAGAAGAGGGCTACGATTGGGGAAACACAAGGGAAGAGAGGAGAACTCGGGGTGTTTGAGAGGGCAAGAGAGAGAGAGAAAGAGAGTGTAGGAGATAGGATGCAGGAGAAGGAGGGTGAGGGAGAAGGATTTTGTTCGGAGCTGAAATAGGAGAGGGGGTTCTACTCAAATTTTTTCCCCTCTATGAAGGGGTTGCATGCAGTTGCCCCAGCGAACAACCATGAGTCCATAACATGGGGACCCCCATGTGGTATGTAGGATAGGCCCTGGGTCGGGCCGGACTGGGTTTCACATGAGATATCTTAGGTTCTTTTCCTTCTAAAACTCCATTTTGTCAAGCTAAGCTATCCTCTCAAAGCTTCAATTCCCCACCAGTTAATTTCATAAAGAGTTGAATAAATTAAAATTTTGGTGGAATTAAGCACATCATAGTATTAGATTCCCACTCCATTTTAAATATTATTCATTAGGAGTTCAATAAACAAATGAAATACCCATCTCTATAGGAAATCATCCCAGTACAAAGATTTTTAATGAATCATATTGTAAATCAATAAGAAACATACCAATTTTCACAATTGGAAGAATCAATTTGGGTAACCCTAGGAAAGACCCATTTCATGTCCTTAAATGCCTGTTCACAAAACTTCTTGTTTGACAAAAGCTTATCATTGTTGGTGGCCAATGCCAAATGGATACTTGAGTTTTGAAAATTCAAATTCACTTGGAATTTGTATGCAACGACATCGGTGCTGAGTCCTAATGCTAAACTGACATTATGGAGTGACAAGAATCCTACAAATATAGATAGTCAATAAGTACTACTCATCTTATTGGGATCAGTACGAGCCTCCCATCATATCCCCTAAGGACACAAACAATGAATAGTAATGTTATCTCATAGTTTTTCCATTCTAGTAGTTCCTTACTATCAAAAAATCATGAAATATGAAAGTCTACTGTTGGATACATAATTCGATAAAAAAAAAGATATAGATGCTTCCCAATTTTCCTCATGCTTCTTAAATGGAGCATTAGGCAACACCAAAATGAATACGTACAAATATAGTTGTATCACAATTCGATGCACAGGGTCAACACTTTATTCTTATATGTACATAAAGATATGGATGCACCAAACTTGATACATTTTGACTAACATTAAGCATCCATGCATGTCGCTGCAAATTTGAAATGCTAACGGTTTGCTCATTACCACAGTTTCTTTACTCACATAACTATCAGCACAATTGAGTCCGTCTCAATATGTTCAATCTTTACCTCTTTCAACTAACAAATGAGTCATGTCCTCCTGAAACTTCCCCTCTTAATCTTAGGTGGCCTTGGCATAAGCCTACCAATGACAAATCAAAGTCCTTGTACGTTCACCTTTATAGAACATCACTTGCTTATTACTTGTAAACACTATATTCATGTCCATGTCATCCACAATTCACAACTAATTATAGCTTTCCTTCCATTAGTTGCTTCTTCTAACTTCAACTCAAGCAACAATTTGAAACATCTTCAAGGAAATTTGCTTCTCTTCTCACTAATATTGTATACCAAAAAACTCGCTATTAGGAAGTTTAACTAAGATAACTAATCACCACCGATTATATGATAAATTGATGGCAGTAGAAAAGGAAATACATGGCTTGGGCTAAAAACCAACCACCCTTCACCATCGAAAATGCAGTTCCCTCCCCTCCCACCCCTCCTACACTCTCTCTTACGCTGAAAACATTTTGAGAAAGCCTCAAACTGGGCCACCCTCTCATCCTCCATCACTGTTCTCACTCTCGCTCGCTCCATCCATGTCCTCAGGTCCCAGGAACCGGACGACAGAGGAAAGATACGATGAGATATCCCAGGCGAAGCCCCCTCGATCATCCTACGCTATAAAAAGCGACTGGAAAACCATTGTACATCAACAAAAACGAAAAACCCCTCACCGACGTTGGACATCCTCAGCTCCTTGCGGATCAAAAGCAAACACCCACCCCAAAAGATCAGATGGGCGGGAAATCTATCTTAAACCGGGTCCCACCTCTTGCTCTTTCCATTAGATCAAGAACGTCCTGCCACCAGCTCTTTCCATCGGGATTAAACCCCCTTTCAGGTTTCGGAACTGAAGCAACAAATCTTTGCAACGTGTCCACCCTCCATTGATAGGAGCTAATACAATTCTACTTGGCATTCTCCGACGACCCTCTCTCCCCTCCTCTGAAGCAGGAATTCTTGGCCCCATCCCATCGGGTTTCCCTCCCTATGCAAGAAACATCCCGCGACCACGTATGCCTAACCCTTTTCTCATAAAATATTTTTCCTCACTGTTCAACGGGTTCAGCATGATCAGCGAGAGCGGCGCTACTGGCAACAATGGCACCACTGAAAGGTACGATATAGCTGGTAAATCTACTTCTTCCACTATGCCAGATGAACTTGAGCACCGCGCGCTCACCTACGTAGAAGCAGTTAAACATCTCGCCATCCCATCCCAGAAGCGGCAAGGTGCCAGTGCCATCAGAGACAAGAAAACTTCCGGGTCCAAGACCTCTTATCCTTTATCCCATCAACAAGGACACTGGTTGATGTTCTTGAAAAAAGAATCCTGCTTTCGCTGCAGAGATCGCGATCATATCAAATCTTCTTGCAGGAACCCGATTAAATGCTTTCTTTGCAAAGGCTATGGATATTAGTTTAAGAAGTGTCAATCCTTCATCTCCCCTTTCTCTCCTTCTATAAATAATAATCACGAGCAAGTACCATGAATCCTACCCTCCAACCTACCCCTTGCTGACATTATCTACAATCCTAATACCATGAATCCTGGGCTGATAGCTTCCTTCCAAAAGCTATTCGACTACCAACTACTCATTTTGAACTCTTATCTTTTCCTTCTTCACCTTATTACCCCCTTGGGGATAAACCCCGCTCTTGCCAAAGTCAAGTTCGGTGTCCAACCTGATGCGGCCAATAGCTACGGAAGAGCTTCAGCAGACGAGCCTTAGCCGAACTCCTACATCCGGCCGACCTCCTCAGCGGCCGGGCCTCAGTCAAAGTTCTTCAACCGACCGAACTCTCCAGCGGCCGAGCTTTGTACTCCCAGCGATCGAACTCTCCAGCGGCCGAACTTTGTACTTCCAGCGGCCGAACTCCTCAGCGGACGAGCCTTGGTCGAACCACTTCTCCAGCGGCCGAGCTTCTTCGAAAGCCGGACTCTCTGCGGACTTCTCCAGCGGCCGAGCTTCTACGGAAGCCAGACTCCCTACGAACCTCTTCAGCGGACTTCTCAATGGCCGAACTTTCCTGAAGGCCGAACTTCTTATGTGGATTTCGGTAGACGATCCCGCTACGGTTACACGATAATAACGATCGGCATTTATCGAGTCAATAACGATCGGCAATAACGATCGACAATAACGATCGATATTAATCAAGACAATTACGATAATCATTAATCAAGAAGGTTACAACAAGCTTCCTCTATAAAAAGGACCCTCCGAATACACTTACACCAAATTCTGAAAAATCCCTTTCTCCTCCTCTAAATTCTACCGAAAGCTGACTTGATCATCGGAGGGTCTTACCGGAGCTATCCCCCATTGGCTCCAGACGGGACTTTGTTTTGCAGGTCCCCGATGGCGACCTCATCTGCCTCCACTCCAGCGAATTCCGACGACGACCAGTTTCTACGTCAACAGATTGGCGCTAGAAAAAGGGCACCGGCAAAGATTCCTCTCTTAAAGGAAGCCGGAGTTCCTTTGTTCTTAAAGGAGTGCTCGAGAAATCTCTCTTCCTCTTAATTCAAATTCCTTTTCAAAGAGAAAAAATGCCCCCCAGGAGAGCCTCCACCCGACGATCGGTAGCCTCCGCAGCCCGATCCCGTTCGAGTCCGTCCGCTCCTGCTCCAGCCCCGGTGACCCAGGCTCATTCCGTAGCTCGACGATCGGCAACCTCCGCGGCCCGATCCCGTTCGGATCCGTCTGCTATCGTTCTAGCCCCGGCGGTCCAGAATCAGTCTGTAGCCGTGGTAGATGCTGAGCAGTTCAACCTGCTCGTCCAGCAGGTTCGTGGCCTCACTGAGGCAGTTTAGGCGGTGCAGGCCATGCACCAGCAGGCCGCCGTACCAGTTCAAATGGTGCAGGATTCTTCAGAGCCATGTGGTCCAGTCCAGAGGCAATCGACATGGGCTACCCGACCTCCAATCCCCGAAAAAGGAAGGCAACAGAAGGAGAGCCCTTGTTCGGACCGCAGCTCATCCCAGGGTGAAGCTTTGCACCCATTCAGCGGGAAGACCTTGGAGATCAGAGATCGTGAAGATCTTCTGGATCAAAGGCTCTTAGAAATGAGCCGACGAATTGAAGAACTCCATCACGCTCCTTCCTCATACGGTAATGAGGTCCAAACCGATCCTCCTTTTTTATAAAAAATCATGCAGAAATCGGTCCCACCGAACTTCAAGCTCCCGCAGTTCGAGAGCTATGATGAGACCACCGACCCAGTCGACCACTTGGAAGCCTTCCGGACGACGATGCTGCTCCATGACGCGCCAGACGCCATATTGTGCCGGGCTTTTCCCTCTACCCTTAAAGGAGCCATCAGAAACTAGTACTCGGCACTCAAGCCAAGTACCATCCTGTCGTTTGACCAAATGAGTCAATAATTCGTAGCCCATTTTGTCAGTAGTCGGCGTCCACGCCGAAGTTCGAATTTTCTAATGGCCATCAGACAGAAGGAGGGGGAATCCATCCGGGCTTACATTACCCGATTTAATACTACTGCACTAGAGGTCCGGGACCTGGACCAGTCAGTTGCCATGGCCGCTCTCAAAGCCGACCTTCAGAAAAATGATCTATTATTCTCCTTGGAAAAGAAGTATCTCAGAAACTTTGCCGATATGCTGATTTGGGTTGAAAGTTATGCCCGGACAGAGGAGGCCTTCGAGGCTAAGGACGACGAGGTCGGCGGCAAGCGGCGAATTGGCGGGCTAGCCAGATCTATCGAAGAAAGGAAGCGGATTGAAGCTCGGCCTTTGACGAATCGACCACGTTCTCGAACTCCCCCCAGTCGCGGGCGAGCCCGAACTCCCCCTCGAGCTCGGAGGTAGAGAACCCCTGACGAAAAGGCACGCCGAGGTTCCCCTCAGCGTTGAAGTTCTTCCCGACGGTGATTTCATAATTACGCCCCTCTCAATGCCCCGAAGGCCCAAGTGCTGATGGAGATCAAGGAACAACTTTCGAGATCGGAGAGAATGCGTTCCCATCCCAGCAAACGAAATTCCAACCAGTTCTATCTCTACCATCGTGACCACGGTCACGACACTGAGGAATGCATCCAGCTCCAGGACGAGATCGAAGAGCTCATCAGACGAGGAAGGCTTAGCCGATTTCTGCAAAGACGAACTAAAGGGCGAGAAGATCGACCGAGAGAGTTACCGCCAAGTGAGAAAAACCAGCAGGAAGATCGGCCACTTCTTAGCGTCATCAACACTATCTCGGGAGGATTTCATCACGGGGAGGCTGATGGATCTGAGGGACCAACAAAGAGGCAGAGGACCAAGGAGCGTGTGACCTTCACCGAGGCAGATGGCTAGGGGATTCAATTTCCGCATAATGACGTGGTTGTAATTTCTTTGAACATCATCGATTACGATGTACGCCACATTTTGGTGGATAATGGAAGCTCAGCTGACGTATTGTTCTACGACGTCTTCTCAAAAATGTCATTACCTGATGACTGCTTGGGGCCTATGAATTGCCCACTGATAGGGTTCGCTGGCAACGCTGTACCAGTTGAAGGCACAATAACTTTGGTTGTGACGATAGGGCAACACCCAAAATTGGCCAAAGCGCAGGTCGACTTCCTAGTCGTAAGGACCCCATTTGCCTATAATGCGATCCTCGGCCGATCTGGTCTAAATGCTCTTCGGGCGGTGGTGTCAACCTATTATTTGAAGATGAAGTTTCCGACGAGTCACGGGGTCGGAGAAGTTAGAGGAGACCAGGTTCTGGCAAGGCACTGCTACTCAATCACCCTGCATAAGGGGGATCGGCCCGACCCTTATCCTGTTGACGGACTAGACGTCCGCGATGACCTCACTGAGGAGCGGGGCGAACCTATGGAAGACCTCATCTCTGTTCCCTTGAATGATGGAAACTCGGAGCATGCGGTGCGGATCGGCTCCAGCTTGGCGGACGAAGTTCGGGAGCAGCTCGTCATCTTTCTCAAAAGAAACGTGGACGTCTTTTCCTGGACCCCAGTAGACATGCCGGGGATTGACGCCGAGGTCATGGAACATCGGCTAGCTATCGATCCAATGCATCATCCGATAAGAGAAAAGATGCGCCACTACACCCCGAAAAGGCAGAAAGTGATCGCAGAAGAAGTAGACAAACTCCTCCAAGCCGGACTCATCGGAGAAGTTAATTATCTGACCTGGGTCTCGAATGTGGTTTTCATCATGAAGGCAAATAATAAGTGGAGGATGTGCGTCGAATTCAAGAAGCTGAATAAGGCTTGCCCGAAAGATAGCTACCCCTGCCCAGGATCGATTAGCTGGTAGACGCAACCTCGGGCCATGAGCTCCTCACCTTTCTAGACGCTTTTTCTGGTTACAACCAGATACGGATGGCGCTCGAGGATGAAGAGAAGACCACCTTCATTACTGACCATGGCCTTTATTGCTACAGGGTCATGCCTTTTGGACTAAAAAATGCTGGGGCAACCTACCAGCGTTTGGTTAATAAGGTCTTCAAATAGCAGATCGGTCGTAACATAAAAGTGTACGTGGATGATATGCTCATCAAAAGTCGAACTTCGACAGACCACCTGGCCGACCTTAAAGAAACCTTCGACGCACTCAGGAAGCACAAGATGAGGCTAAACCCGACCAAGTGCGCCTTTGGTGTGACCTCCGAAAAATTTCTGGGGTTCATGGTGTCGAGGTGCGGAATTGAGGCAAACCTTGAGAAGATTCGAGCTATTCGGGAGATGACTGTTCCAAAGACAATCAAGGAAGTTCAGCACCTGACCGGGAAGGTGGCATCCCTAAATCGCTTCATCTCAAGGTCGGTCGAATGATGCATGCCTTTCTTTCAGATTCTCAGGCGACCGAAGGACTTCTACTGGACGACGGAGTGCCAGCAGGCATTCGAAGAGCTTAAAAACTACCTCGGCTCTCCTCCACTGCTGGCAAAGCCCAAACCCAGAGAAGAATTATTCCTGTACTTGGCTATCTCTCCGATGGCCCTGGCGGCAGTCCTGGTCAGGAAAGAAGCAAAAATGCAACGACCAGTCTACTACATGAGCCGGGTCTTGAGGGATGTGGAAATTAGGTACTCAAGGTTAGAAAAGCTAATTTACTATCTTCTAATTGCTATCAGAAGGCTCCGACCTTATTTTCAGGAGCACACCATAATGGTCCTCACGGATCAACCAATAAAGGCAGTCCTTCACTGAGTGGATGCTTTCGGAAGAATCACAAAGTGGGCTATTGAACTCACAAAGTTTGACATCAACTACCAGCCCAGGCCATCGATCAAGGCCCAGATACTGGCGGATTTTGTACTGAAATGCACCATTCCAGTCGAAGCCGAGCTTGAATCAAGCGAGACAGACATAAAAGCGAGATCAAGCCTTGACGAAGTCGAACTTCCTCGAGGAAAGCACCGACCTCTCTGAAGGCTCCTGGGCTCTGCACGTGGACGGTTCATCCAACTCCGCTGGAGCTGGTGCGGGGCTGGTCTTGGTCAGCCCCGAGGGAGTCATCGCCGAGTATGCGCTGCGCTTCGAGTTCTCCGCTACCAACAATGGGGCCGAATATGAAGCGCTGATTGCCGGATTAAAGATAGCGAAGGAGTTAAAAGTAGATCGGCTTCAAGTCTACAGCGATTTTCAACTAGTGGTCAACCAAGTTGACGGCAACTTCGAAGCACGGGAGGAAGGCATGGCAAGATACCTCGGGAAGGTGAGGAGTTTGACCCCAGCCTTCGACAGTTTTGGCATTCAGCACATCCCAAGGACAGAAAATATGAGAGCCAATCTTCTCTCCAAATTGGCCACTTCGACTCCGACCGAACTGCCCAAAGAAGTATTTCTGGAAACTCTGAAGTACCCGACCATAGAGAAATCTCAGGACATCCTGCAGACGGAATTCAAGTCCAGCTGGATCGACCCATTGGTCGCCTACCTTAAAGAGGGGGTTCTTCCTCACGATCGAAAAAAAGCTCGAAAGCTCAGGAATCAGGCCGCCCGCTACGTCTTATATGAAGGCAAGTTGTATAAAAAGTCGTACTCCCTCCCATTGTTGAGATGCCTCCGACCTTCAGAGGCTAACCTCGCACTATGGGATGTGCACGAAGAACTTTGCGGAAGCCACATAGGAGCAAGGTCTTTATCGCAGAAGCTACTTCGGCAAGGATACTACTGACCGACCCTGTTTCATGATTTCGTGGAATACGTGAAGAAGTGCGACTGCTGCCAGAAGAATGCCAGCATGCAAAGACAGCCGGCATCCAAACTCGCTCCGCTAAGCGCACCTTGGCTATTTGCGCAATGGGGAATGGACATACTCGGTCTCTTTTCAGCGGCATCTAGACAACGGAAGTTCCTCCTGGTTGCGATCGACTATTTTACCAAGTGGGTCGAAGCCGAACCATTAGCGAAGATTACCGAGGCCAAGGTGCAGGACTTCGTCTGAAAGTCGCTAGTCTGTCGGATCGGCCTGCCCCAAACCCTCATAATTGACAACGGGCGATAGTTCTCTGGGGCAAGATTTGTCGAGTTTTATGAAGGATTAAATATCTCCCACCGCTTCACATCAGTGGCTCACCCGCAAGCCAATGGAGAGGCTAAGGTGACCAATCGGACTCTGTTACAAGGCATTAAAGCAAGGCTTGATAGGGCGAAGGGGGCCTGGGCGGACGAACTCTACCACATCCTCTGGGCATACCGAACTACTCAGAGGGTGCCGACCGAAGAAACACCTTTCGCCTTGGCCTTCGGCACTGAGGCAGTTATCCCGATCGAGTTTAAGCTCCCATCTGCACGAGTCATGGGCTTCAACGAATGGCACAACCCTCAGGACCTCAGAGTCAATCTCGATCTTCTGGAAGAAAAAAAGGAAGAGGCCCGTATTCGGATAGCAGCCTACAGGCGGAAGGTGGCCCAATACTACAACTCCAGAGTTTGGAGTAAGGTGTTCAGAGTAGGAGACTTGGTGCTTCGACGAGCCGCCGTCTCTCAACCTCAGAGTCAAGGGAAGCTCGTCCCAAATTGGGAAGGCCCATACAAAGTGACAAAAGTTGTTTAGCCAGGAACCTATCGCCTAAAGGAGCTCGGAGGAATAATCCTTCCCCGACCTTGGAACTCAAAAAACTTGAGGATGTATTACCAGTAGACTTTCTGTAACAAAACTACTTCGCTCAGTACTATTATTTTCTGGTGCAAGGATTACATGACAATAGGAAAGAAACGAGCAAAAGCAGCCCATTAGGAATAGGAGGAGAATCTTGTCCTAACGCGAGCAAAGTCGAAGGCCTCGTTCACTTTAGACGAGATGGGGAGAGAAGCACGGACGACGGTCCAAATGTGCCCCCACAGCCCGTTAGGAACAGAAGGAGAACCTCGTCCTAATGCGAGCAAAGTCGAAGGCCTCATTCACTTTAGACGAGATGGGGGGAGAAGCACGGACGATGGTCCAAATGTGCCCCCACAAGCCCATTAGGAATAGGAGGAGAACCTCGTCCTAACGCGAGCAAAGTCGAAGGCCTCGTTCACTTTAGACGAGATGGGGGGAGAAGCACGGAACGATGGTCCAAATGTGCCTCCATAGTCCGTTAGAAATAGGAGGAGAACCTCATCCTAACACAAGCAAAGTCGAAGGCCTTGTTCACTTTAGAGAGATGGGGGGAGAAGTACGAAGGATGGTCCAAATGTGCCCCCACAGTCCATTAGAAACAGGAGGAGAACCTCATCCTAATGCGAGCAAAGTCGAAGTTAGGAACAGGAGGATAACCTCATCCTAAGCCGAGCGACCAGGCCAACCTCGGTCGGAGAGCTTCAACTTACACTTCGGACAGAGATAAGATTGTCCTAACGCGAGCGCCCGTGTCAACCTCAGCCAAAGAAGATAAGGTTCCCCCGAGCGACCGAGCCAACCTCGGTTGGAGAGCGTCGACTTCGACCTCAGCAAGGGATGGGATTTCTCCCGAGTGACCATATCAATCTCGGCTGGAAAGCTTCAACTTCAACATCAACTCTAGCCGGAGATAAGAGCTCTCTCGAGCTTCGACTTAAATCAGTACGGAGCCCGGAAGAAGACTTCGGCAGTCGTCTTTTCTGCACTCCCTTCCTTCGAATTTCGAACTCAGGAGTGGGGGGGCTAGTGTTGGGGATAAACCCCGCTCCTGCCAAAGTCAAGTTCGGTGTCCAGCCTGATGCGGCCAATAGCCATGGAAGAGCTTCAGCGGATGAGCCTTAGCCGAACTCCTACATTCGATCGACCTCCTCAGTGGCTGGGCCTCAGTCGAAGTCCTTCAACCAACCGAACTCTCCAGCGGCCGAGCTTTGTACTCCCAGCGACCGAACTCTCCAGCGGCCGAACTTCGTACTCCCAGCGGCCGAACTCCTCAGCGGACGAGCCTTGGTCGAACCACTTAGCGAACGAGCTTCTGTGGAAGTCGGACTCCCTGCGGACTTCTCCAGCGGTCGAGTTTCTACAGAAGCCGGACTCCCTACGGACTTCTCCAACGGTCGAGCTTCTATGAAAGCCCGACTTCCTGCGAACCTCTTCAGCGGTCGAGCTTCTATGAAAGCCCGACTTCCTGCGAACCTCTTCAGCGGACTTCTCAATGGCCGAACTTTCATGAAGGCTGAACTTCTTATGTGGATTCCGGCAGACGATCCCGCTACGGTTATACGATAATAATTATCGGTATTTATCGAGTCAATAACGATCGATAATAACGATCAACAATAACAATCGGTATTAATCAGGATAATTACGACAATCATTAATCAAGGCAGTTACAATAAGCTCTCTCTATAAAAATGATCCTCCGGATACACTTACACTAGGTTCTGAAAAACCCCTTTCTCCTCCTCTAAACTCTACCGAGCACTCCATTCCTGTTGACTAAAGCTGACTTGATCGTCGGAGGGTCTTACCGGAGCTATCCCCCATCGGCTTCGGACGGGACTTTGTTTTGTAGATCCCCGGCGGCGACCTTATCTACCTCCACTCCAGCGAATTCCGACGACGACCAGTTTTTTCGTCAACACCCCCTATGTCCTCCTTTGATCTTCATACACAATGACTCCTCCCTACTCTTACTGATCACTTTTCCTACCTGGATTCAAACCCAAATTCAAACATGACCCTATCCATGTACCCGTCACTTCCCAAATAGTCAAACCATCCTACTAACATAAAACATAGCAGCTTTCAACCTAAACCTATTCCTATCTCACATGCCTTTTCCACCATCAAATCCTCACTTCTAACTCAAGTTAAACCTCTCTCTTCCATGCTAGTCTCTTCAACACAAAGTCTGTTGCCCAGAAGAACAACCCATGAAGGAGGGGGGGTGAATTGGGTTTTTCAAAATTTTTTTGAATTACTAAGTATTTATGCAGAATTTGAATATTAATATGCTAAAAATGTAGTGATTTAAATGTATAGAAAATAATAGCAACTAAAAAAAATAATCACAGACACAAAGTTACAAAATTTTTATAGTGGTTCGGTATCAAATCCAACACCTACGTCCACTTCTCAAGCACTATACTTGAGAATTTTACTATAATCTTCAAGATTATAGTAAGATTATTTTCATCAGGCTCATAATGAAAATTCAGTTAGTTTTACGGACTAACCAACCAAAATCTAATTCCAAGCCACTTCTAGGCTTGTACAAATCCAATTCAAAGCTTAGATGAGCCTATCCCTCAAGTTTCAGCCCTTTGAAACTTGAAATATAATGATTTTAGAATTACAAAAATTTAAAACTAAAAACAAACTTCTTTGAAGAGCAGATTTAAAGCTTTAATGTATAAGATGAGTGGTTGAAGGGCTTTAGCAATGAATGCTCCATTTCTTCTTTTGAGGATGCCTTGATTGCATAGCTGGATGAGTGGTTGAACAGCAATGAAGGCTCTTGAATACTCATTGTTTGGTCTACACACAGATTTTTCAAAAGTTGCTGATGTTTTCCACTTTCTTACTTTTATATATTGAGTTCCTCTGCCTTAATCTGACTCTAGAAGCCTTCTAATTCAAGCTGGGAAGTCCAAAAATGGGTTTATAGCTTTTGGAATATCAAAAAAGTCTGTTTAGAGGATGAAAAATGGAATCTGGATAGTTTTAAAAATTAGCCGTTGGGACTGTCAGAAATTCGAGAGTTGACTTTCCAGATTCTTGAGTCGACTCCAGCCATAGGGTGAAAAGTCTAATCTTCTACATTTTTGTTCCCTGCCAGTTTTGCATGTCGGAGTCGGCTCTCGAATTGCATGAGTCGACTCCAGTTGCAGGGTGAAGTATATAACATTCTATTTCTAGACTGGTGCCTTTACTGAGTTGGAAGTCGGCTCCCGCTTTTCATGAGTCGACTCCTTCACGAGTTGACCTCTAGTCGACTCCTGATCGACTTTTGACTGTGCTAATTGCTGAAATTTTGCAGGATTCAACTCTAAACTTTTTTTTTATTCATTCTTGATCTAATACTCTTTGAAATACATTTGGCTTGATCTTTTTTGCTTTTCTTTCTTGGTTCTTTCAATAAAAAACATATAGCTTCATTGAGATGGATTCCTGTCTTCTTGAACTTTGTCTTAAATACTTCAACCAAAATATTAGTACCCAAAATAGACTCAAATATTTTGTTATTCATCAAAATCATACTTGGAATCAACAATCTCCCCCTTTTTGATGATGACAAAATCTTTGAGTTTATACATAACATTTGCAAATTCAAAAAAACATTCAAAATGAAGAGAGCAATATTTCAAATACAAATTCAAATTTCATGCAAGTTCATCCATTTGTATTAATTAACCATTTTAATTTCAAAGATCCTTTTTCTTTCTATTTGTTAAAAGCAAAGTGTGCCACCAATTAAGAAATTTTTGAATTTTATGGTATGTGCTATTAATGTACCATTTTGTGCCAAATTTTTGGTATGTATCATATTTTCAGAATTTTTAAGATATGAGTCACTTATTGCCTTTGTTTCATTTTTCTTATTATTTTTATTTGTATTCCTCTTCTTTCTTTATGCTTATCTTTTTCTTCTTCATCTTTATGTATATGCTCCCTTTTTCTTTATACTTATCTTTTTCTCCTTCATCTTTGTGTATGTGCTCCCCCTTTATTTATACTTTTCATTTTCTTCTCCTTTTTGTCATCATCAAAAAATGAATTACAAGAAAAGAATATAAAAATAAACATTCATACATATATAAAGAAAGTACATAGTTCATAGAGGTATGTACTGCATACAAAAAGATATCCAAGCAGTACATATCATGATCAAGATAAGGTACTTTCATACAACACACACAAAAGCCTAAAATAAGGTATCATCAACAACAAGATGATACAGACAACATAACTAAGACCTAATACCATGACTAGATCCTAACACACTATATAGATATATACTAAGATCTAAATAAGATGACCTAGGTCCTAGTAGATCAATTAGAGGGGACATCCAGTGTGGTGGAGGAGCTAGCTCTAGTCGCTCTCCTGCTCCTGATATGAGTGGATGGTCCTCCAACTTTGGAATATATCCTAAGAGGTCTAGGAGGAGGCTGAGTGGTAGGAGGCTGATCAAGAGCACTGAAAGAAGGCTCAAAAATTGAAGGCAGAACAAAAAAAAAAATCTGAATCTATCTCAACTATGTCAGTAGTTGCAGTAGATGCTGCTACCTCAGCCACTTTTTCTGTTGTTGCTGCCTCTGTTGCTACTGCAACGGTCGCTACTGTCGTTGATCCTGATGGAGCATGAGTCCTCAGAATATCCACCAACTATCCCATGGATGCTAATAGTGATGTGATCATATCAGAGGACATGCTGGATCTCTCTCTACTCCATAAGCTGAGTCAGATGCCCAACCTCAGATGCCAATCTAGCTATCTCGATCTGGATCCCCTCCATCTAAGGTCTTAGTCCATCTAAAATAGTGTAGGTGATCCGGGTGGCCTGATCATCAATAGTTTGATCTGGAGGAGGATGAGTACTGGCAAATGGATATGAGGGAGTGGTGAATGGATCTACGGCTGGCTCGATCGGAGACTATGCCGAAGGAATATCTGCAATCTGACTAGGTTCGGCTCCATCTCTGACCTATGGATGCTCCTATCCTGAAGCTCTCTTGACCCATTTGTCATTTAGCTTTCGATACCCCATTCTAGTGAATGTTTTCTCTCTATATGTGTCTGTATGTCTCAGATGTAAAGAAAGCTCTCCCTCAAAATCAATCCCAACCTCCCTAAAGATTAAGATCAGTGCCATACCATAAGGAAGATATGCTCTGGCCCTTCCTACTCCATTCCTCATTTTTCTAAAGATCAATAAAGAAAGGTTGAGCTACACACCTCGAACAATATAGTCCATAATCCCAATAACTCTATCAGGAGCTAGATCAAATCTATCGGTCTTGAAAAAAATAATCCAAGCAACAATATGACTAAGAACTCTCATTTCTATGGATAAACTATTAGCTTCTAGCTTGATGATTCCTTCAACACTTTTTAATTCAGTGATCAATCTAAGGGCAAAATCCCTATCAAGTGGCCGCTGTGGTGCAACTCCCTCAGTGGGCAGACCCCAAATTTGTCCAAGTCTCTCAGGTGTGAGGCAGAAGGTGACTTCCTTCACTATGCTTTTTAGATCATCCTCGCCCCTAGTCATGCATCTATAAAACTCTCGAACTAAACGAGGGTAGGTGGGTTGGTTGAGGGAGAAGAAATGCTCCCACTGTTGGGACTAGATTCAAGCGCTGATTTTTAATCCCTCCCAATCAAAGAACCGAAAATCCACATTTCTCTCGATTATTACTTGATGGTCTAGTAGAGAGGAAGGAGGAACAGATGATTGAGGGATGGTGTTACCTTCATTATAGTCAAAATCATCGTCGCTTGAAGATTTATGCTCCTCTATAGGATTTAATCTTCTTCGGGCAACTTGAATTTTTCTCCCATGCCTCATTCCACACAGGTGGAGGATGAATCCAAGGGAAAAATGAAAAGAAGATAGGTGGAGGTTGCAATGGAGGGTCCCTTACTGCCTTAGAAATAGTCTAGGGTTGAACAGTGGTAGGATAAGATGAGACGAGGAGGAGAGGGCTCAGATTTAAAAATCTAGTTTCTGACCATGAGTCGATCGTGAGTCAACCCCAGCAGGAGTCGATCATGAGTCAACCCCTGATTAAGTTTTGTGAAATTTTGATTTTTCACAGAGATAAAATAGGTACATCTGATGGAGAAGTAGTTGAGGATTGGGTTTGATAAATCAATATGTTTATAATATGTAAAATTTTTATGAAATTTAGGAGAGGGGAAATGATTTTAAATCAATGATCAAATTCACTAGATAAGATCCTTAGAGAGCATTATAGAGACTTCTAATTCATATGAGAGCTATTGGATGAAGAGAGTTTAGTTTTGGCCTTAATCTGAGTGATAGCACATTCCTAGTTCTAGCTTAATTATGCTAAATCTCTCTTCTTAAAGAAATTTAGTAAAGATATCTGCTAATTATTTATTTGTACTAACAAACTCAAATATCACATCATCATTTGGCACATGATCTCTAATGAAATGATGTCTTATTTCAATATATTTGAATCTAGAGTGTTGAATTAGATTTTTAGTTAGATTAATTGCACTAATATTGTCACATCTTATTAAAATTTTATTAAGTTTTATATCAAAATCTTCAAATTATTATTTTATTTATAATATTTAAGCACAATATCTTTCAGCAGCAATATACTCAGCTTCAGCTATAGATAATGCTATTGAGTGCTGTTTCTTACTAAATCATGAAATTAGATTAACTCCTAAAAATTGATAAGTGCTATAGTGCTTTTCCTATCTAATTTGCATCTAGCAAAATTAAAATTAGTATATTCAATTAATTCTAAAGATGATAATTTATCATACCAAAGTCCAGCATTGAGTATTCCAAATAAATATTTAAATATTCTTTTAACAGCTAGAGTATGAGATTCTCTAGGATCAGATTGATATCTAGCACACATATACACATTGAACATAATGTCAGGTTTACTTGTAGTAAGATAGAGCAATGATCCTATCATACCTCTATACAGTTTAGTATCAATTCTTTTATCCTTTTCATCTTTTTCAAGTTTGCAAGAGGAGCTCATTGGTGTGTCAATTGGTTTTGAGTTCTCCATTCCAAACTTCTTCAAGATTTTTCTTGTATACTTCATTTGATTGCTGAAGATCCCCCTCTTCACTTGGCTTAATCTAGAGTTTGAGAAAGAAGTTTAGTTCATCGATCATGCTCATCTCGAACTCTTCCTACATAAGCTTGACAAACTCTTGGCAAAAACTTTCATTAGTAGCACCAAAAATAATATCATCTACATAAATTTGCACTACTAATAAGTTCTTATTTTTTTTTTAGAAATAAGGTTTTATCAATATTTTCTCTAAAAATATTATTTTTAATTAAAAATTTGCTTAGTCTTTCATACCATGCTCTAGGGGCTTGTTTTAAATCATAGAGTGCATTATATAGTTTATAAATATGATTAGGATATTCATGACTTTCAAATCCGGATGGTTATTCTACATAAACTTCTTCGGATATGTATCCATTTAAAAATATACTTTTAACATCCATTTGGTATAATTTGAAGTTCATGAAATATGCAAATGCAAGTAGTAACTTAATTATCTCTAATCAGAGCAAAAGTTTCATTAAAATCAATACCTTCCTCTTGATTATATCTTTTGGCCACTAATCTAGCTTTATTTCTAGTGATTATTTTATTTTCATCTAATTTATTTCTAAACATCTATTTAGTTCCAATAATTGGATAATCACTTAGTCTATTAACTAAGGTCCAAATTTTGTTTCTTTCAAATTGATTTAATTCTTCATGCATTGCATTTATTCAGTTTAGATCATTTTCAGCTTCTTCTATAGTTTTAGGTTCAATTTGAGATACAGGCTAGATAGTTATTGATATTCCTTAAACATGCATGAGTTCTTAACCCTAGTGATGGATTATCAATAATTTGATCTTTGGGGTGGCTAAGTGCATACCTCAATTTCTTTTGTAGGTTTTGAACTTGAGTATCATCAGGATTTTCATCTTTAGGTTCAGTTTCTTTCTCTTCTTTGTCAACTTGAGTTGTTGGCTCTTTGAATGTAACTTCTTTAATTTCTTTCTCAATTATTCCTGCATTATCATCAGCCATATCCTCTTTTCTAGATGGTAAATTGTTAGTTTCATCAAACACCATATGTACAGACTCTTCAACAACTAGTGTACGTTTGTTAAAGATCCTGTATGCTTTGCTAGAGGTGAAATATCCTAAGAAAATATCTTCATTAGATTTTGCATTAAATTTGCCTAAGTTATCTTTATCATTATTTAGAATAAAGCATTTGCAACTAAAAACATGAAAGTAGCTAATATTTGATTTTTTATTTTTTCATAGTTCATAAGGGGTTTTCTTTAATATCGACCTTATTAATACTCTATTTAGAATATAACATATTGTATTAATAGCTTTAGCTCAAAAATATCTTGGAAGATGGCTTTCACACAATATGGTTCGGGCCATTTTCTCTAGGATTCTATTTTTTTTTTCAACAATCCTATTTTATTGAGGTATTCTAGGAGCAAAAAAATTATGTTCAAACCCCATTTCATTCCAAAAAGTTTCAAAATATTGGTTTTCAAACTTCGTTCCATGATCGCTTCTAATACAAATAATAGGGCGATTCTTTTCATTTGAAACTCGCTTGAAAAACTTGAAAAAAGTAGAAAATGCTTCATCCTTTTGTGCTAAGAATAAAATCTAAGTAAATCTTGAAAAATCATCAATAATTATAAGTCCATATTTCTTACCATCTAGGCTTGTGGTTCTAGTTGGTCCAAATAAATCCATGTGAAGTAGTTCAAGAGGTCTAGAAGTTGAAATAATATTTTTTGATTTAAAGAAACTTCTAGCTTGCTTTCCTAATTGACATGCATCACATATTTTATTTTTCTTAAAATTAAGTTTTGACAAACCTTTTATAAGATCTCTTTTGATTAATTTAGAAATTAAATTTATGCTAGCATGTCCTAGTCTACGATGCCACAGCCAACTATTTTTATTAGTCTTAGCATTCATTGCAACTAAACATTAGCTTCTTTTAGTAGAAGAGTCATCTAAATCTACTAAGCATACATTATCATGCCTATGTCCAATAAGAGCTATGCTATTATCAATAGGACTAGTAATAATGCACATGAGTGATTCAAAAATAACTTTAAATCCTTTATCACGAAGTTGACTAATACTCAATAAATTCTACTTTAATCCATCTACTAGAAGTACATTATCTATAAAGGTAGGTATAATACATATTTTACCATTATCGATAATGTATCCTTTGCCATTATCACCAAAGATCACAATTCCTCCTTCCTTAGCCTTAAGAATGATATAATGCTCCTTTTCATCCATCATATGCCTTGAGCCACTGTCTAGATACCATTTTTCTTTCTTTCTATCATCTGCAAGACACATCTACAATCAAAAATCAAGTGGAGGTTTTAGGTATCCAAGTCATCTTGGATCCTTTAGGATTAGTGACCATGGTTTCTTTGGAAACCCATACTATCTTAGTATTTGGACTGTTCTTTATTTTTCTGAAATTGCAAACATATGAATTGTATCCCATTTTTTCATAGCAAAAATAGATTGGTTTTTGTGAAGTCGAAGATGTATCATTTACAAAGAAGTTCTATAGAAATTTTTATTGTTTTTTGAGTTCTAAAGCCAATTCCTGCTTTGTTAAAGACAGCTTTTTAATTATTAAGTAATAACTATATTTTTTCAAAACTTAATGTAAACTTATCAACTATGAATTTATATTTTTCAAGTTCTTTCTATAGGTTCTAGTTTTCTACAGAAATAAACTCTTTTTCTCTTAATATTTTTCCTTTTTTCTTGATTAGATTATTTTTCTGAAATTGCAAACATATGAATTGTATCCCATTTTTTCATAGCAAAAATAGATTGGTTTTTGTGAAGTTGAAGATGTATCATTTACAAAGATGTTCTTTAGAAATTTTTATTTTTTTTTGAGTTCTAAAGCCAATTCCTGCTTTGTTAAAGACAGCTTTTTAATTATTAAGTAATAACTATATTTTTTCAAAACTTAATGTAAACTTATCAACTATGAATTTATATTTTTCAAGTTCTTTCTATAGGTTCTAGTTTTCTACAGAAATAAACTCTTTTTCTCTTAATATTTTTCCTTTTTTCTTGATTAGATTTTGATTGATTGAGTTTAGATTTTTATTTTTTAGGGTTAACTTTTTAAGATCATCATACAATTCATCAAATGAAAATTCAGATCGAGTATTAAGTGTTACCTGATCCTCTTGAGCTATGAGACAAAAATTAACTATTTCTTGTCCCTTTTCATCTGAACTTGAATCTTTACTATCACTTCATGTTGCCATCATTGCTTTCTTCTTTACTTTCTTGGAGGACTTCTTCAATAGAGACAGTCTACCTTGAAATGATTCAGTTTCTTGCATTCAAAACATGTAGGCTGCTTCTTATCTTTGTCTTTCTCTTTATCCTTACTAGCTTCACCTTTGGAGAAGGGTCTTCTCTTGAAGTTTGGTCTTCTCTTTCTTATAAATCTTCTAAATTTTTTGGTTAGAAGAGCCATTGCTTCATTATCATCTCCTTCCTCGAAATCTTCACTTTCTTCATCTTCTTTCTTTGCTATCGACTTGAGAGCCATAATTTTCTTTTTCTTGACTTCATTCTCCATGTTTTGCTTCATGGTTAACTCATGTGTCATGAGAGAACCAAGAAGCTCTTCAAGGGATAAGATATTGAGGTCCTTAGCTTCTTGTATAGCCGTCACTTTTGCCTCCCAAGCTCGAAGAAGAAACCTAAGAATTTTTCTCACAAGTTCACTATTAGTGTATGGTTTTTCTGAGCTTTTAAGTTTATTTATAATATCAGTAAATTGGATAAACATTTTGGTAATGCTTTCAATTGATTTCATTTTGAAAAGTTCATACTTATGCACTAATATATTTATTTTAGATTTCTTTACTTGATTGGTACTCTCATGGATAACTTCAAGTCTATCCCATATTTTTTTAACTGAAATACAAGAAGAAATCTGATTGAATTCATTAGCATCAAGTGAGCAATAAAGTACATTCATTACTTTAGCGTTTAATTGAGCCAACTTCTTATCATTTTCATCCTATTCTCTTTCAGATTTAGGGATTATGTTATCTTCAATTCTAATTATGGATGTATGTGGTCCATTGATTATGACACTCCATAGATCATAATCAAGTGCTTGAATGAATATGCATATGTGTGCCTTCTAATATATATAATTAGAACCATTAAACAAAGAAGGCCTACTTGTGGACTGTCCTTCCATTAGGAAGACATCCAATTGGATTGTTATTTTGATCAATTACTCTAAATCAAATGAACAACAAATAATATGAGAGCACCTACTCTGATACCACTTGTTACCTAGAAGAACAACCCAAGAGGAGGGGGGTGAATTAGGTTTTTCAAAAGTTTTTTGGATTACTAAGTATTTATGCAAGATTTGAATATTGATATGCTAAAAATATAGTGATTTAAATGTGCAGAAAATAATAGCAACTAAAAAAAATAATCACACACACAAAGTCACAAAGTTTTTATAGTGATTCGGTGTCAAATCCAACACCTACGTCCACTCTTCAAGTACTCCACTTGAGAATTCCACTATAATCTCCAATATTATAGCAAGATTATTTTCACCAGACTCACAATCAAAATCTAGTTGGTTTTATGGGCTAACCAACCAAAACCTAATTCTAAGCCACTACTAGGTTTGTACAAATCTAATTCAAGACTTGGATGAGCCTATCCCTCAAGTTTCAATCCTTTGAAACTTAAAATATAATGATTTCAGAATTACAGAAATTTAAAACTAAAAACAAACTCTTTTGAAGGGCAGATTTGAAGCTTTAGTGAATAAGATGAATGGTTGAAGGGCTTTAGCAATGAATGCTCCCTCTCTTCTCTTGAGGATGCTTTGATTGCATAGCTGGATGAGTGGTTAAACAGCAATGAAGGCTCTTGAATGCTCACTATTTGGTCTACACAGATTTTTCAAAAGTTGCTGATGTTTTTCACTTTCTTGCTTTTATATATTGAGTTTCCCAGCCTTAATCCAACTTTAAAAGCCTTCTAATCCAAGCTGGAAAGTCTAAAAATGGATTTATAGCTATTTAAACGTCAGAAAAGCTCATTTAGAGGACGAAAAATAGAATCTGGGCAGTTCTAAAAACTAACCATTAGGACTGTCAGAAACTCAAGAGTGGACTTTCTAGATCCTTGAGTCGACTCCAGCCGCAAGATGAAAAGTTCAATCTTTTGTATTTTTGTCCCGTGCTAGTTCTGCGTGCCTAAGTTGGCTCTCAAATTTCGTGAGTTGACTCCAGTTGTAGGATGAAGTATATAACGTTCCATTCTTGGACTGGCATCTTTATTGAGTCCGGAGTCGGCTCTTGATTTATACCTCTGATCGACTCTTGATCAACTTCTGACTGTGCCAATTGCTGAAACTTTACTGGATTTAACTCTAAACCTTTCTTTTGTTTATTCTTGATCCAATACTCTTTGAAACACATTTGGCTTGATCTTTTTTGCTCTTTTTTCTTGGTTCTTTGGATCAAAAACATGGAGCTTCATTGAGATGGGTTTTTGTCTTCTTGAACTTTGTCTTAAATACTTCAACCAAAATATTAGTATCCAAAATAAACTCAAATATTTTGCTATTCATTAAAATTATACCTGGGATCAACAGAGTCTTGTACCTCCCCCCAAGGGATTCAAGTGAAGCATCTGCCTCAGGAAGAAGAAGCTTAAAGTTTTTGGACTAGAGAATCAGAATCTCAGTGATGATGACATTCTTTTCATCAACTCTGACTATAGGAGACATTATTCAGCTGAGGGAGAAATGCGGCTTCCAAATGTAGGCAGGCTTCCCCAACGATCTCATCATCAAGCTCAAGAGCATGGAAACCTTCAAGTGCAAAGTAAGCACAAACAAAACAGTTGTAGCTTCAGCTGTCTTCTAATCTATCATGGAAAGCTGGTTCAACTACTTTTGGATTTTGATGGTTTGCTTTGTTTCTCATCCAGTCTACACCTCCCTCTTCTCCTTAAGTTGTTTTTTGATCTCCTAGGTCGACGGCTATTTTGTCACAGTCATGTATGAATCTCCACCACAGTCATGTATACTATCCCTTTCATATATCTGCTATGTTTTGACTTGTAGTTCATCCTTCCAAGCAATATTCTATCCATTCACTATTGCTACCCTGCTGTGCAAATGATAACTATATGCTAGAATGAGGTCTTGGTATGTCTTCCAAAAGGAAAATCATAAAGCAATCAATAATCAATTCAAAATGCCACATCGCCTACTTCCAAGAAACCAAACTACAAACCTTCAATCTTAAACTTCTTCATCCCATTGATGGGCAATGCTTTGATAGTTGGGTAATCCAAGAATCCAAAGGCTCCAAGGGAGGACTTCTTACCTATTGGAATAGCTAGATAGTTTGAGGTTCTTTAGTTTCCCAAGGAAACTTCTTTATAACAATAGAATTCATGCTTCTCAAAAATGGTTATAACTGGATTAACACCAACCTCTATGGGCCTCATGATCGACTTTCTAGGCTGGAACTCTTTGAAGAAATTAAAGCTCTGAAACAAGCTCCTACTATCCCCTGGATCATTTTAGGAGACTTCAACATCACCCGATCTCCATCTGACTGTAGAGGAGCCTCTAGTAGTCATATTGCATCAATGGAATTCAACCACTTCATCAATGATCTTGAGATAATCGAGCTAAAACCTCCCAACAAGCTATTTACTTGGTCAAACTTTAGAGAAAATGCCAGCTTGGCTAAACTAGATCACTGCTTCATTAATGTTGCATGGCATCTCTCCCTTCCTGACCCCTCATGCATTGTATTAACCAGAATAACCTTTGATCATGTCCTGTTGTGTATTTTACAAAGAAGTCAAGATCATGTTAATGTTTCTCTTCCAAAACCTTTCAGATTGAAGAATTCTAGTTTCACCATCAATATTTTGATACTCTAATCAAAGAATGGTGGAATTCTGTCAACACATCACTCAACCCAGCAGCAACGGTGGTTCTAAAGCTTCAATCTTTGAGGAACAATCTTCGCCTCTGGAATTTGCATGTGGTTGGTAATATCTTCAATCCAAGAAAAGATCTCTGTAAACAAATCAATGAATTAGACAAAATGGAAGAATCCTTCGGCCTAACTGAGAATGAATAGAAACATAGAATCAAATGCAAACAACAATTGGCAGATCTGATCAACCAAGAAGAAATCTATTGGAAACAACGATCTAGAAATAATTGATTAAGAGAAGGAGATCGCAACACCCATTTCTTTCACATATCTACAAGTAATAGAAGACAAAAAAAATGAGATTATAGAAATTATAAATGATGGAGTTAAAATTAATTCTATATATGGTATATACAAAGCCTTCAACTCTTACTACACCTCTCTACTAGGATCTTCCAATGCTGAATTTCTAGATGTTGATTGGGATTCATTATACCTTGAAGGTCACAAAATCTATCTGGCCTAGATGCAGATATTACTGTTGATGAAGTTAAACAAGCTATCTCAAGCTTGGCCAAGGGAAAAGCACCCAGACCAGATGGCTTTCCATCAATCTTCTATCAGAAATATTGGGAAGTAATCAAAGATGATCTTATGGCATTTTTCCAATCCTTAAACAATGGCACTAGTGACATCTCCAGATTCAATTACACCTTTATCACTTTCATTCCAAAGAAGAAGGATAACCCATCGGTTAAAAACTTCAGACCAATCAACCTTGAAACTCTATTATCAAAATTTTTTCCAAGTTATTAGCTACTAGACTGAGCCAATTCATCTCATCACTTGTTTCTTCCGGCCAATCAGCTTTTATCATGGGGCATTTAATTTTTGAGAACTTCATCACAGTTTTAGAAATCATTAATCACTGCAAGAGGGTCAAAAAGAAAGGAGCATTTCTAAAGATCGATTTTGAAAAGGCATTCGATAGCATTTCCTAGTCTTTCCTTATCAAGATGTTAGAGAAAAGAGGCTTTAGTTTTAGATGGATCTTCTAGGTGAAATAGCTACTCTTAACCTCTCGTTCGGTACTTCTGATCAATGGCAGAATTGGAAACTAGATCCTAATTAAGGGGGGATTAAAACAAGGTAACCCTTTATCCCCTTTTCTCTTCATCTTGGTAACTGATTTGCTCCATCGCATTCTCCATCAGGCTGCTAAAGAGAAGCTCATTACTGGCATTGGTGCTAAAGACTCCTTTGCCAACATCCTTTGCGCCCAATATGCTGATGACATAGCCATCTTCCATCACCCAACCAAAGAATACTTCAACAATCTCAAATTTATAATGTATGCCTTCGAACTTCTGACTGGATTAAAAATCAACTTCGGCAAAACACAACTTATTAGGATTGGTCTTACAAGTGCTGAGATATCAAGGCTATCGAAACTACATGGTTGCCAGACAGGTAAACTTCCATTTTTCTACCTTGTTCTCCCAATTAACTATAGAACTAATAAAACTTTTGAGTGGATGTTTTTATTGGAGAAAGTGGAAAAGAGATTAATAGGGTGGAAGTGAAATGTCCTGACATTAGCAGGTCGTCGAGTGCTGATCAACTCAATGTTAAGAGCTATATCTATTTTTTGGATGTCTATTTTGCACATCCCTGCTACCATCATCAAAAAAATTAATCAAATATGCAGAAACTTTCTTTGGGGAGACCAAAATCCTTGCTCCAAGCTTAAATTTCTTGCAAGTTGGGAACAAATCTCTAGTCCAAAGAAGTTGGGATGTCTGGGCATTATAAACCTGGAAATTCAGAATACATCACTTCTACTCAAATGGTGGAACTCCTACTCTGAAGTTGACAAGCCATGGAAGTTCCTCATCCAAAAAATATACTATGCCAAAACTATTTCAATAATTGATTCTCAACACATTCATTGGATTGCTTCACCCTTCCGGAGAAGCGTTTTAAATATAGCTTCGACCATGAAATCCATCTCTTCACCAGTGATAGAAAATGGCAAAGACACATCCCTCTAGTATGATGCTTGGGAGGGCAATGCTCCTTTTTGCACCTTATTCCCTATCTTACACATGATTGCCATGAATAAGAAGATTAGTGTTTCTGAATTCCTAGTAAAACTAAACTGGGTAAACAACTTCAAGCTTCCACCCCCTCAAGCAGGTATTATAGAATACCAACACCTCCAAACCAAGCTCAATGAAGTGTGATAAGAGCACAATATTATCGTTAAGATACTGTATTTATTAGTTTAATTTTGACTTATTAAAATAATTAAAAATAGGTAGAAAACAGTGAGTCAGATCAAATCCATAGAGAAGATAGTGTTTTAGCTTTGAAATCTTTAATTTTATAAAATAAAAGATAAAATTGAAGTTAAAAAATAGAAACTAAAATTGTATAAAATTAAATAATAAAAATTTAAAGAGCATAAAAATAAAATTTGGATACTAAGATCTACTACCTAGATCTTAGCATCTACTTGTAATAAAATAAAGAGCACTAATTAAAGTATAAAAATTAAATTATAATAAAAAATAAAAAGCTAAAATTTAAAGTGCATAAAATAAATTTTATATTAATTAAAATTTTAGAATTTAAAAAGATAAAATTAAAAAAAAATAAAAATAAAAATTAAAACAAGCTGATTTTGGATCTTGGATTGACGTCGGCATGAAGATGGCATAGGAGATAGCTTTTCTTCGCAGCACCCATTGTCTTGAAGCTGCCTCTAATCTAAGCATGGCTTCCACCCTGGATCGTAGCTTTTCTATGATCGAACATAGATTGATTTGGAGGCCTGAGGTCTTATTTATAAAGTGTTGGATGGGAGAGATCATTGCTGTAGGCAATATGGAACTATAGGGAAGTTTTGATCGATAAATATAAAGAAATCTCAATAAAAATTGAATTAAAATAGTCTCTGGATACATCCTGTAGGTCTGATGAAGTTTGGCCATCAGATCAACATCCAACGCTCAAAAAAATTCCAAAAAAACATGTTTTAAAGCCTAAATCAAGTTGGATTGATTTTCGACCATCGGATTGTATCAATTGGGTAATTCTAAGCCCTTGGATCATGATTTGGAGTGCTTAAATTAGGCTAGAGGCATTTATTAGCCATTGGATTAGAGTTTGGAGGAGATCTGACCATTATATCATGATCAGGAGCATGCAAAGCCATCCGATCGCGCACCGATGAAAGCTGGAAAACCAAATCAAGATAAGAATCACCCATGGCCGTTGGATCTAGACCAACAGTGTTCTGGACCATTGGATCACATAAAATTGATCTAGTAGACCACTATAAATCGAGAATTTTGTGGATCGTAATCAATTAGTGTGCAGTGTGGCCCAAAAATTATCAAAATGCCCTCACTTAGAGGTCTACCATGAGCCGCAATAAAATTGACATTAGCCAGATGTCAGTGGCTCACTGGATGGCTTGGCTGGCTTTGTGGTTTGTTGGCTTGGCAATTTGACTTGGCGAGCCGATTGAGCCGATTGATTTTTTATTTTATTTTATTTTTTAAAATTTATATTGGATCTACTTTAACTTCATTTTACTCTAAATTTATTTTATTATGACTAGAAAAATAAGCTTTTTTATTAATAATAATATTTTATTTTTTATTTTTATTATTTTTTAATTAATAAAAATATAAATTAATTATTAATTTTTAAAAATTAAAATAAATTAATTATTAAATTAATATTTTTATTGATAAATTTATGATACTTATCACACCTCCCAACTTAAGCTTTGCCCATCCTCGAGTAAAGAAAAAATTTAATTTTAGATATCTTTTAATTTTAGAGTTTTGAATTCTACCAAGTAATTTTTAAAATGATCATTGATATTCAATAGAGCATAAGTGAGGTATGTCATTGAGGTATTAATACTTAGCAATATAAAAATTAAGTAAAAAATATTAAATTTTTTTAAATTTTTTTTAAATTATTTCTATCTTTATCTTTGAATTATCTAAACTTTCATATGGGCAAGTGTATTGCTACTTTTGCCCTTCATTTATTGATTTTTTTATTCATATTGTCTATTTTTTGATGCGAATATCATTGTTTGCTTAGGCAATAAAATTTGATTACTTAGTAAAAAACCAATGTATTTTTTTTTAACGTTGTACCACTATTGAATCCCTTAATCCTTTATTCTTTCTATTTGATTCATGTGGCGAGTCTTGGGCCAATGACTTTCAAATCAATTGGCTTTAGAGCATTAGGTATAAAATATCCTTTGGACTTACTAGCTTGAATCAAATAGACTATGAGTTAAGACTAGCTTTACAACGAGCTTCTTCGTTCTTTCTATTTTTTGACACGAAACTCAATACTTGCCTAGACAAAGAGGCTTGGTTGCTCAGTAAGAAGTACTTAAAAATTATTTTATTATTTTATTTTTTTATAAAAAAATATATAGTTATCCTACACAAGTCTATAAAAAGTAGACTCTTCTTTGATGTCGGTAGAAAAAATAAAAAATGCTCAAAAAAATTATTTATATTCTAGACTTAACTCTTTATTGAATTTTTTTAATACTTGATCTCTCAATATCTCATAAATTTTTTAATCTGTGCATCAATTTTCTTTTAAAAATGCTTAGTTTAACTCGATTCTTAAGCATAATCGGATATCTAAATGCTAAATACTAACTTCTTTGAGGACTTAAATTTTTTTAAAAAAAATTAAAATTTTTTATTATTATTCTCCCAACTTAATCAATATTATTCTCAAGGAAGAAGGAAAAATAAAAAGTATAATAATAAAAAAGAATACATCTAACTCAATATGTTCTTATGGTCCAGCATATGCCTTTAAAAATTTATGCTTTCTCTCCAACTTATTTAAAATATCCTAAAAAAAATAAACTAAAAATAATTAGATGCAAGAAACTAAATATTGGGTTGCCTCCTAATAATTACTAAGTTTACCATCTTTAGCTAGGTATAAGTTAGCTTACCTATCCCATATCAAATATTCGATTGATAAATTTCAATAATTTTGGATTGCCAATCTTAGGAAGATAGTTTATGATCCCTTTATTTATATATTTATTTTGAATTATGGGAAGATAGGTTGTGACCCCATTCTTAGACCCTTGTTTGTCAAAAAAATTTTCTATTTGTTCTTCTAAAATGCTCATAAATTGAGTTTTTGGATTAGGAGTTAAGTTTGATGCTTTAGGTATTGGAGGGGTGATTAAAGATAGATTTAATTTTGAAGGTAAATTAAAATGATCTTGCTTAAATAATTTTATTGATACTTCATTATATGCCTCTTGATTTTTATAAGAAGAATCTATTTCTAAAGTTGAAAAAAATAGGACTTTAGGTTTATAGGTCTCAGATAAATTATTCATTTTTTTTTCTATATCTATCTTATTTAAATTAGAATCAGCATTAGTACTAGTTCCAGGCTCAGATTTTTCTATGGTTAGCTTCAGTACTAACCTGTTCTTTTAAATTTTTATTTTGGCTAGCATCAATATTAGCCTCTATCATCTAGTCTTAGTATGGGTCCATAAGAATTCTATAACTTTTAAGTTTAGAAATTACCTTGATATTCTCTAGATGAAAATTCTTAGGTGGGACATTAGATTGATAATTTGGTCCAGATGGTTAGTGGATAATAGGTACGTTATTTATAGGATTTGAAATTAGTAGGCTCAGTAATTGACCTAGTTATCTCCTCATGTTAGACTCAGCTAATCATCTTATTTGAGCTTCTAGTCTGACGATAAATTGCTGTTGAGTCAAAATTAATTGTTGAAGTTGGTTAAATCTATCGTCAGCTAGATTGGTCTATTGAGGAGATAGGTATGATGGTTAATTATAATGGAATGGTTGGGTGGACTGATTAGGCTGACCTCTATTATAGGCATAATTTTAATATTAGAGCTTATTTTGATAGTTTTGCATGGATGAAATTTGGATCTGAGCCTGAGTCTATTGAGGTATCTAAAAAAATTAAGATGGTTTCTCTAATCTAGATTATATATATTTGAAAAAGAATTATTAATCGGCTTGGAATAGCCTTGTGCAGCTTAAACTTGTTCTTGGATAAAAAGTGAAAATTGTATAACCATAGGATATTCACTTACATGATGGATTGGGCTAGCAAAGATTGAATAAATCTTCTGATAATTAGAGGATGGTGTGTATTGTGTAGGAGATTGTTGATTTAGGATTAGGAGATGGTCTAATTTTTAGGTAAGAAGGTCCACTTTATTTATCAAATTTGAATCAGCCTTAGGACTAGATTCTAGATGTTTATTTTCATGGATCCCTATCCAAGTTTGGTGGAAAGATAACGAAGCATGATTGATTGAATTTTCACTCAAGATTTCAAATAAGGTATAGGCTTCATCCTCATTTTTATTCATAAATGTACCTTCATAAGATGCATCTACCATTTATTTATATTAGTCTCCTAAATCCTCATAGAAAGTAGGAACTATTTGCCACTTAGATAGACCATGATATGGGCATTTTCTAAGAAGTTTCTTTTGTCTCTCCTATAACTCATGAATTTGTTCCCCTGGAAGCTGAGCAAATCTAGTGATAGCTCACCTCATGATGTTGGTTCGACTTATAGGATAAATTTTTTTAAGAAATTTACTTTACAATTCAGCCCAAGTTTGGATTGGTCTCTTTATTGTGTCAAGCCAATACTTGGCTTTATTTTTTAATGAAAAGAAGAATAAAATTAATCTAAGAGCATCATTAGTCAAATTTTGAATTTTTATCATAAAATAAATTTCTAAAAATTCATCCAGATGCTTATAAGAATCTTCATTGGTGTTTCCATAGAAAGATGGGAGCATCTGAATTATAGTCAGCTTGATCTCATAGTGTATAGCATGGATATCAGGTAACTGGATATAAGTTGATGGATTATAGGTAAAAGAAATAAAATATTCCTTCATCTACCAGTTCTATAAGATTTTCAGCCATTTGATTATCTGGATCAATATGGTTCAGTCATTTAATTTTATAATTGAATTCAACTAGGCCAAAAAAAGTGATCTCCTACCATGCATGTATTAGTCAATTTCGAATCAGCCTTAGGACTAGATTCTAGATGTTTACATTCATGGATCCCTACCCAAGTTTGGTGGAAAGATAATGAAGCATGATTGATTGAGTTTTCATTCAAAATTTCAAACAAGATATAGGCTTCATCCTTATTTTTATTCATAAATATACCTTCATAAGATGCATCTACCATTTATTTATATTAGTCTCCTAAATCCTCATAGAAAGCAGGAACTATTTGCCACTTAGATAGACCATGATGTGGGCATTTTTTAAGAAGTTTCTTTTGTCTCTCCCATAACTCATGAATTTGTTCGCTGAGCAAATCTAGTGATAGCTCACCTTATGATGTTGGTTCGGCTTATGGGATAATTTTTTTTAAGAAATTTACTTTGCAATTCAACCCAAGTTTGGATTGGTCTCTCTATTGTGCCAAGCCAATACTTGGCTTTATTTTTTAATGAAAAGAAGAATAAAATTAATCTAAGGACATCATTAGTCAAATTTTGAATTTTTATCATAGAGTAGATTTCTAAAAATTCATTCAGATGCTTATAAGGATCTTCATTGGTATTCCCATTGAAAGATGGAAGCATCTGAATTATAGTCAGCTTGATCTCATAGTGTGTAGTATGGATATCAGATAACTGGATATAAGTTGATGGATTATAGGTAAAAGAAATAAAATATTCCTTCATCTGCCAGTTCTATAAGATTTTCAGCCATTTGATTGTCTGGGTCAATATGATTCAGTCATTTAATTTTATAATTGAATTCAACTAGGCCAAAAAAAGTGATCTCCCACCATGCATGTATTAGTGCAACCCTAATGTATGGTTAATAATTTTTTAGATTTTTTTAAAATTTTTTAATTTTTTTAAAAATTTTTAATTTTTTTTAATATTTTATTATTATTATATTATTATTTTATTATTTATATTTTTTAAAATCTTTTTTATTATTTATTATTATTTTATTTTTGAAAAAAATAATTATTTTTTAATGATTTTATTATTTTATTATAATTTTATTTATTTTTTTTATAATTTTTATTTATTTTAATTTATTTTAATTATTTTAATTATTTAATTATTAATTTTTTATTATTTTTAATTTAATTTAATTTATTTTTTGAAAGAGAAGAGGAGAAAAGGAGAAGAAAGAAAGAAGAGTTCTAAAGAAGAGGTCCTAAGAAGTCCTAGAACTAAGAAAAGAGAGAAGATTAATATTAATTAGATTTAATATTTTAGTTAGTAATCAAGTTAGGTAAACAATCCTAATTAAGAATTATCTTAAATCTAGATAGCTTCTGACTGCCAAGGTTATCTTCAAATCCTCCAAGTATAAGATTAGTCAATCAACTGGTCAGGTAAGTGTAAGATTGGTGGGAATCCATCCTTTGCTTGCCTTAGACATCAATTGTGCTTGGCCAGATCAGCTAACAGAACCAATTATAAATCATCTTTTTTTGGACTCAGTCGTCCCTGAACCACTTGCCTTAGATACCAGTCAAACTGACTAACCCTAATTCAGTCTAACTTTTAGGATTTCTTATTCTAATGAGCTCGAGTTTCTAGTATCGATGTCTAATTGATTTTAAAATTAAAGGCTTAAGTTAATATAGGATGTCGATTGATTGTTTGTAGGTCAAGAAAGGATGATCAAATCTTTATCTTATGTTGTTTAATAGGTTGTGCCCTTAAGTTACTTTAGAGATGAATATGCACAATTACTTTCAATAAGAAATTCTATACAACTAAATTAGATACATGAAACTTAATTGAACTTAAGGAGCTTACTTTATCTCCAGCGATCATCAAAAAAATAAAAATAAAAATAAAACTAATATGATGGATGCTCTAAGTAGTTAGGATTTCTAATCTTATCATAAAGCTTTTAATTAGGTTTAAGTGGATAATTTTTAATTAATTTAAAAATAAAATAAATAATAATTTTTTTTAAGATTTAGGATTGATCTCACCAAATAAAATTAGAAGCTTCCTCCTTGCCCTAATTTTTTTCTCTTATTTTTTCTTTTTTCTGCAAAATAAAGAAGAAAAAGTTAGTAAGCAATATTTATGAAAAAATTAAAGAAATTAAAAATTTATTTAAAATTAAATTATAAAAAAAATTAAAAAAAATTTAAAAAAATTTTAATGCTCTTGCCTTCACCAACAACGATGCCAAAAATTTGATAAGAGTACGATGTTGTCATTAAGATATCGTGTTTATCAGTTTAATTTTGACTTCTTAAAATAATTAAAAATAGGTAGAAAGTAGTCAATCGGATCAAATCCATAAAGAAGGCAGTATTTTAATTTTAAAAATTTTAATTTTATAAAAAATATAAAATTAAAGTCAAAAAATAAAAATAAAAATTATATAAAATTAAATAACAAAAATTTAAAGAGCATAAAAATAAAATTTGGGTACTAAGATCTACTACCTAGATCTTAGCATTTACTTATAATAAAATAAAGAGCAATAATTAAAGTATAAAAATTAAATTATAATTAAAAATAAAAAGCTAAAATTTAAAGTGTATAAAATAAATTTTACATTAATTAAAATTTTATAATTTAAATACATGAAATTAAAAAAAAAGAAAAAGAAAATAAAAATTAAAACAAGCTGATATTTGATCTTGGATCAGTGTCGGTGTAAAAATGACATAGAAGACAGCTCTTCTTTACAGTATCCGTTGCTTTGAAGCAGCCTCTAACCCAAGCATGGCTACCATCCTAAACCGTAACTTTCCATGATTGAAGATAGATTGATTTGTAGGCCTAGGGTCTTATTTATAAAGTGTTTGATGGGAGAAATCTTTGCTACAGGCAATATGGGACTATAGAGAAGTTTTGATCGGCAAATATGAAGAAATCCCAATAGAAATTGAATTAAAACAATCTTTGGATACATCCTATAGGTTCCGGTGAAGTCTGGCCGTCACCATCCAACGCTAAAAAAAAAATCCCAAAAAAACATGTTTTAAAGCCTAAATCAAGTCGGATTGATTTTTGACCATCGGATTACATCAATTGAGTGATTTTGAGCCCTTGGATCACAATCTGGAGTGCTTAAATTAGGCCCGAGTCATTTATTAGCCATTAGATCGGAGTTTGGAGGAGATCTGACCATTAGATCATGATCAAGAGCATGCAGAGCCATTCGATCGTGCACAGATGGGAGCTGGAAAACCAAATCAAAACAGGAATCACCCATGGCCATTGGATCTAGACTGATAGTATTTTGGACTGCCAAATTGTACAAAACTATGCTGGTAGACTGCTGTAGACCAAGAATTCTATGGACCGCAACCAATTAGGATGTAGCGTGGCCCAAAAATTACCAAAATGCCCTCGTTTAGAGGTCTACCATGAGCCGTGATAAAATTAATATCAGCTTGACGTCAACGGCCCACTGGATGGCTTGGCTGGCTTTGCAGCTTGTTGGCTTGGCAGCTTGGCTTTGGCAAGCCAATTGAGCCGATTCCTTTTTTATTTTATTTTTTTTAAAAAAATTCATATCAGATCTGTTTTAACTCCATTTTACTCCAAATTTATTTTATTATGATAAAAAAAACTCTTTTTAATTATAATAATATTTTATTTTTTATTTTTATTATTTTTTATTAATTTTTTAATTAATAAAAATATTAATTTTTAAAAATATATAAATTAATTATTAATTTTAAAAATTAAAATAAATAAATTATTAAATTAATATTTTTATTGATGAATTTATGGTATTTATCAAAGTGCATCTTACAATACACAAAGATCATAGACGTTGGTTATGGACCTCATCCAACAGATATTCTGTTTCAAAGTGCTATGATTTTCTAATACATGGAGGGATCATTTCACACTTTGCTCAAATTATTTGGAAGCTACCTCTACCAAAGTAATGCAAAATCTTCAACTGGCTCTGTTATCACAAAAGGATCTTAACCTGGGAGGTTCTGAATAAAAAAGGATCACAAGGCCTTAGTCAATGTCCATTATGTGGCTTCCATAATGAAACCTCAAACCATCTTTTTATATCATGTT
Organism: Cocos nucifera; assembly: GCA_006176705.1. Taxonomy (NCBI): domain Eukaryota; kingdom Viridiplantae; phylum Streptophyta; class Magnoliopsida; order Arecales; family Arecaceae; genus Cocos; species Cocos nucifera. The sequence continues at coordinate 224,621 of QRFJ01000652.1, forward strand.
GCTTTACTAAGGAAATTTGGAAATATTTACTCCTCAAATAGCTGAACTTGCCGACATCATCAACCTCTGGCTCCCGTCGAGTAAATGGCAAGCTGATAAAAGGTTACATAAAGATTTAAATACCTTGGTTGCCATTTCTTTGCGGTGTATTTGGATTGAAAGAAACAACAGAATCTTCCATTGCGAAGCACTCCATCAGATCAAATTGACTAAAAAGATTTCATTCCTATTTGAAGACTAGACAAGGCGCTCAACTGACGGATAATTCTCTCATGTTATGAACAAGCTCTCTTCTTCCATAGGACATAGCCCCCATCGCTCTTAAATCTCTGTCTTGGACTGGTTTTCGAAAAAGGATTGACAATCAGTGTTGAAGGACACATACAATCACTATTACAAAAAAGATCTACGACAACGGTTATCGATCACTGCTATAATCCAAAAAACTACTATCATAGGCTATGACAGTAGTTAGTTAACCACTGCCATTACGGCCATCGCCGTAGCTCTATGGCAGCGGCTATTGCAATGGTTATGCAAATCACTGCCATAGAAGGCTTATGACAGTGATTTTATAACCGCTGCCATAGATCAACCTATGGCAGCGGTTTTCTAGTCACTACCATAGGTTGATCTATGGCAGTGGTTACAAAATCACTGTAATGTGTGGTCTATGACAGCGATTTTTTAATCACTACTATAGGTTGATGTATGGCAGCCGTTACAAAATCACTGCAATATAGTGGTTTCCTAACCACTGCCATAAGTTAATGCGGTGGTTGGCATATATCCTATGACAGAACTTGGCACGCCTATGGTAACAGTTTTATAATTGCTGCCATAGATCAATCATGACAGTGGTTAGAAAACCACTGCCATAGATAAACCTATGGCAGTGGTTTCCTAATTGTGACCGCTGTCATAGATTCTATAGCAGCAGTGGCAGCGGTTTTGAAATCGTTGCCATAGGTTGATCTATGATAGCGGTTACAAAACCGCTGCAATAGATTGAATGCAGCCATTTTCTTACCGCTGCCAAAGATTAATGCAACAGTTGACACAACCTACGATTGGAATTTTACAACCACTATCGTAGCTTTTGAATAATGAAAAAAAATATAAATTTTTTAATTTTTATTTTTTATCCGATAAATACAGTTCAATATATAACATAAAAAAATATTATAAATATAAAAATATTTTTGAAATGCTTAAATTTTATTGCTAAATAAAATTTATTATAATATTTTTTAAAATAAAAATACATCAAAATTTTTTAAAATCAATATCGTCATCATCACCAGAAGATGGAGCACGAGCTGGAGGAGCTGGAGGAGTTAGAGCTAAAAGAGCTGTAGCTTGAACGCCAGCCAACATGTCCTTCAGGCCCATGAAGTCAGCTCCAAAATGCATGCTGAGCCTCCTCACCATGGCACTCAGGATGCCCCGTAGCTGAGATATGCGCTCCTCAGTCTGAGCAGCTCACTCCGTAGCCTGATCCGCCTATGCCCTCGCCTGAGCTGCCTGTGCCAACGCCTCCTTAAGCTACTTTTGATTGATGATCCTGAAAGCATGTGAAGAGATACTCGCCTCAGACTAGTAGCTCATTGGTTTATGTTCGAGCCTACATTGGATGCTTCCAGAGTGCTCAAGCCCCAAGACCCAAGATGGATAGTCATGGGGGCCAGAGGTGTCCGGAGCCTCACTCGTGAGCACATCTAACCACTCTTGTAATTATAAATTTAAATAAAATATTATAAGAAATGCTATAATACTAATTATATTAATATATTTATTACTTATAAAAATTCTTTAGATTGCAGCATTTATCGGCCTGTCCTTCTTGTCCATATAGCTGGATTGAAAGATCTCGCTATGGCTGGGCATCACCTCATCTCTCATCAGCTATAACAATGGATTAGTTTATTAGAAACATGAAAAAAATTAATTTAATTTATCTAGTAAGATTTAAAATTTATTATCTCTCTATACATACGACTAGCCATAGACTCATGGCCGAGAGTGTGCATGTACTCCTGGACTGCCCAGTTCTCCTAATTTTGATGGAAGGTAGCCTAACAAGCATTCAAATAAATAACAAGTATTTAAATATAATTTTAAGTATATTAAAAAATTTAAAAGTTAGAAACTAAATCTCGAATTTCTAGCTCCTTCAATATCTAATCATCCCCTCCCACTGACTCGAGGGATAATCATGTATCCAAGAAATAAGCTCCTCTAGAGTGTCCCGTGAGTGCTTGAGCCATCTTCTTTGGAGCTTGATCTTATAGCCCTGGTATAACTCTCCAATCTTCTTTAGTTGGGCATCTCGAGCCTTCTTATGATATGGAAAGTCGTACCTCCTCTGCACAAAGTTATAAAAAGTTAGTTACGAAATTATTCTAATCAAACATAGTGTAAACATATCAATTACATTAATATAATTAAGATATACTTTTCCATATCTTCTCCCATACCTGGTCCTTGACACCAGCATCCATCAATCGCCAGTCTATAGGCAGTGCTGGAATGATGTCGGACCACCTCATAAGCACTCTAAAAAAGAAATGCATCTCCCACATGGTCTCTCCTACTAGCCTACCCTCCGCGTCATACTCCACCATCACTTGATGCTGGCAGTTTCACACATGCGGCATGCATGTGGGACCGTAAAATATCATACTGGATGATGCACCTATAATAAAAATATATTATGCAAATATATAAGTATACAATAACTATATAAATAAATAACATAATAAAACATACACTCACTGACCATGGGATCATGCAACATGGATGCCAGTGGAGACTCATTGGTAGGTGGAGCATGTGTCGAAGATGTGGCTAATGGTGGAGGCTCAGATGCTGGTGAAGGAGTATATGCTGGTGGTCCTTAGGCAATCGATGTGGAAGTGGATGGAGTAAACTCCGACTGTAACTTAGATGAGGAGCTTCGCATAACCCACCGAAAGGAGGTGAAAACTAGATGGTGTTTTGATGCCATCATGACTTGCAATGTTAATGAACATTAACCAATATAATATGTTGAACAATAATATTAGTAGAGCATCAATAAATAGATTCTAATATTTATACTAGAATATTGAAGTCATAACCTAGTAGCATCTATAATATGGACATCACTATCGCTCCTGACAAATGTATCTGGGACCTCGACAGTATCAGATAAGTTTTATCCTAGAGGAGTACTTTACATACATGGTCCAACATTATCATCAACCTTGGTATCATCAAAGATATGCCTAGGCACCATCCTCACAACAACACCTTTTTGAGACTCTAAGGAATCACTAATGTAGAAGACTTGACTAGCTTGGAAGATAAGTATATATGGTTCTTTAGTACGGAGATGGTGTTGCATGTTGATGAAAGTAAAACCACACGCATCAGTCTTTATTCTTGATTATGATAAGGTATCAAACCAATTGCACTTCATCAACGCAATTCTTTCTGTAGAATAGTAGTCTAAGATGACTATCTTTTTCACCACCCCATAATTGTTCAAATCCTTCATACGAGGTTGTGAATCCCTCGAGCTAGCATAACATCCAGTGGTGGCACTCAACATCATGCCACTATTTTGCATTGCCATGTTTATGGACCTGCTGTGAATATTAAATCTATAGCTGTTAATGATGAGCTATTTATACTCACGCACGATACGATTAGGGCCCATTAAAAGAGCATATACTTTAGGGCTCATATCACCAAGCAGTAATCTTCACACCTAATTAATGAGATGACACTTAATTAATAAACATGTTCAAATAAGTTACATAAGACAAGAATATATAATTGTTTACATGATCTTGAAACTATTCAAAAAAATTTTTGCTATGTATTTTCTCTTTCTTCCATATACTTAGAGCACCGTATTTTACTCTTATGATCTTCTTGTGTTTGTTGCATGCATAAAGAATAAATTTAGATGTAATTAAATATTTTTTTTAATTATTATGAAATAAATAAGATGGAGTGACTTATCTTATATATGGCTTAATGACATCATAGTTGAAGAGCACGTAGTGGTGCACCTTATCTCTTTTCTCAATGCTCAAATCAGTAAGACAGTATTAAGTGGAAAGTCCATCTGGATATGGAATGGACTCAAATGCAGGCTCTGTTGGCTCATATTGATCATCCTGATTCCTCATTGGTCGATTACGATATGTCTCAAGCTTATTTAAGTATATGATACAAAAATTCATATACTCTTGATCCAAATAACCTTCTGCTATGGATCTCTCTAAATGATTTATATTTCTTACATAAGATTTCAGAGTTTAAATATTCCTCTTAGTAGGATACATCCATTGGTAGAACATTAGACCTCAAAGTGTAACTTTTCTATAAGATAAATGGTGAGATGCATCATAACCATGAAAAATGATAGTAGAAATATCTTTTCCAGATCACATAATATAGTCACCATTCTTGCCTTCATTTTCTTCACGTCTTTCTTAAGCAACCTCTTTGCACAAATATCTCTATAAAAGTTGCAAAGATGAATAACAGTCATTCTGATATTTTTTTGCAACACGCGATGAATAACTATTGGGATCAATTCCTGCATCAGCACATGATAATCATGAGTCTTCAATCCTCCAAGTTTGACATCCTTACTGTTCACATGCTTTGATATGTTGCTTGAGTATCCATCTGGAACTTTTATGTTCTTCAATATACGAAGAAATATAGACCATTCAGAGGCATTCATAACATACACTACAAGAAAAGGGTAATTAGCTACATAAATAAAATGTAGCTAAATTTTGCAAAAGCATCACTAAAAACATCTACCAACGTAAAATGCATCGAAAAAAACATCGATAAAAGTGCCATCATTGATTGCATTTGCCGATGTTTAAAAATTTTCATCGATAAAAACATGATTCACCGACGTTTAGTTAAACGTCGGCAATTAATTACCTATGCAAAACAATCATCAAAAGAAAATATTTACCGATGTTAACTTATCGTCATTAATATTTTATCCATGTAAGATAAATGTCAGCAAAAATATTTTTATCGATGGAAACTTACGTCAAAAAAAATATTTTTACCAATGGAAACTAATAATCAGAAATATGTTTTTTGCAATGAAAATTAAATGTCAAAAAAAATATTTTTATCTATGCTTATTTTATGTTGAAACATATTTGGCGATGTAAATTTACATCGATAATAGTTAAGCGTGGCTAAAGATGGCATACTAGAATGCTTTTTGGTGACTGTTTATATTAGATTTTGCTACATTAATTTGCATCGATAAATATTTAGTGATATTTATTTATGTCGGTAATTATTAAGCATGACTAAAAGTGGCATGCTGGCATAATAATTGACGATGGTTATTCTTATTTACTGATGCTAAGTGTCATTGCTATTTATCTTTACCTATACTTTTTTTACATCAGTAAATATTTTTAAAAGGAAAAAATAATTTTATTTATATAAATTTTTTAAAATTTATAGACATCCATATAATATCCACATAATAGATAACATAATATATAACAACCACATAACAAATAAACGCATCCCAAAATCAAATTCATTCACTTTAAAATATCCATATAACATTCATATAAAAAAATATGTACATATACAAAATATCGTACATACTATATGTCCTTTAAAAAAAAAATAATAAAACAAAATAAAACTCCATATCGACGGCGATATATCATAAACCTACATTAAATTAAAAAATTAAGTTAGCAAACTAATTATCTAATATAAATGCTAAAAATATATTAATTAAAAAAATATAAAATAATATCGATGGAGGAGGCATCGTCATCATCATCGGTAGAGTCCTGATCATAAGCATCAATAGGAATATCGCAAGTCGGTGGAGGAGGCATACGGCGACATAACTCGTCGAGCTTCACCCCAAATGCCTAAAGCTGGGATGAAAGCTCAGCATTGGCCCATCGTAGGTCCACTATCTCCTTCTGATGTCTCCTCTTGGTCTCAGCATGTCTTCTCTCCATCTCATGCAGACAAGCATCACAAGAAATATGTGCTGCTTGAGAGGAGCTAGGGGCCATAACTCCATATCCCAACCTCATAACATAGCTAGATCTCCTACCGAGTACCTCATCATAGATATTGTCATCTGTGGATGGGGTAGAGCCCTCAGCTGGAGGTTGAGATCGTATCTCCATCATACGATTCTAATTAAAAAATAAATAAATATAATCAAAAGTTTAAACTTTATAATAAAATTAAAATAGAACTTAATCACTTAATACTCACATATCTCTCCCTAGTTCTGGGAAGCCACTCGCCCATCGTCTAATGATGGATCCTCTGGTAGACGTCAATCCACCCGAGCAACTGTCCTATCTCGACGTCCCTCTAAAATTTATGAATGTAAGTATATTGGCATAGATATACTCTAACAAATCATTAAAAATATATGTATGTGTATTTACCAACTCATACTAATACTGTGCAAATAATTTTGATCCACCATAATGCATCACCATGAGCCGTAACCTGCTTTGTGAGGCATTGTCGCAGTAGGCCTAATAAACAAATGCAATAAAGATATTAGTGAACATATTATAATAACATATCAATTAAATAATTAATATTTTTATTATATATAATAATTATATCTGATATGTAGGATCCTCATATATGGTGTAGAGAAGATCCTAGTCGGGATGTGATACACTCCGATGCGGTATCTCACGTACCACCGCCGCCCCACATGCCTGAAAGACCTCCTTCCAGTGGGTATGGAGCTCATATCTGAATTCTCTAAGCAATCGCCCCATATGCCGAAGGATAGCCTCCCACACACGCGCGGTATCAATCTCCTGAATATCAAAATCATGCTGCAAAAATAATATATAATATATAATATTTATTAAAAAAAATAAAAGTGCCATAATTATCAAAAATTATATTTAGTTACCTGCAAATGGCTGAGAAGGACCTATTGCTCTGGCCTCGTAACTCTGCACCAATCAGTCAGCATCCCCAGAGCATATGAATGGATAATAATACCTACCTCGCACACGTATGGATCCCTAACATGGTGCTCTACTAGCATGACATATCCTGATGGGATGACAATCCTCATCCTCTCTTCAGGATGTGCCCTCCTTTACTCCTCCAGCTTCTCATTTCTGGCGGCTCCACGTGTCTGCCTAATCATAATATTAGTAGCTGTAATAAAATATAAAGCTTAAAATCAGTTATGTATACATGATAAAAATTTAAAGTAAATATAACATAAAAAAATAACCTATGATAGGAGATGATGTGCCTACTTCACCAGTAGTATGCTACTGAGATGATGAAGAGGTACTGACATCTCCATGTCGGTCCTCTCCATCAGATCGTCCTCCTAGTGGCATAACTTAAAATTAATTATTTATAAATAATAAAAAATTAAAATAAATTAAATATAAAAAATTATAATATGTAAAATCAATTTGGACTAGCTAGTGTGATCGTCTAGTCATCTGGAGAAGCCAATGCACCAGCATCTCCTCGTGCAAGCCTCCGGAGTCATCTCCTGGTGCCATATCTATATCAAACAATATATTAGAGATAATATAATATTTAATAAAAATTATATCAATACTAAATGATATATGAAATTTAAGACATATGAGTTTCTTGAAAAATTACATATAATCAATCAATGTCTGTATCTTCATTAAGAGGATTATCAATATCTTCATCATCATAATCCATCAATGTATAATCTTCTTCTTCATCATTTATGAAGTTGTCATCACTGTCATTATAATCCTCCGATACGTTTAGATTTAATTCGCTAACATCAATATTATTGGGTTACACATCATCCCTAGTCAGAGAAGATGTGCTTCCAATATTGATACTATATTGTCCCAAGTCAGCTGTATTCCTGAAAGAAATTCTCATCTATTTCTATTTTGGAACGAACATCTACGTCATAAATACCCCTTGGTGCAATCTTTTGTACAATATGCCATTCACCCTTATATCTTATATCTTTTAGGTATAATACCTATCTTGCTTGACTAGCGAGTATGAAAGAATCCGATTGATACCATGTTCTCGTAAAGTTGATGCTTGTAAAGTATACATCTTTATGAATACCCATCCTATTATTACTGATATCCCACCATTGGCATTTAAACAGGTAAATAAATTATTTTGATCCACATCTTAATTATATAATATCAAAAAGGATACCATAATATTCAATCTCATTATCTCCATCGGTTTCTAATGTCAAAATTCTACTATTTTGAGTCCACCACTATATATCAAGCTTCCTTGTATGAAATCTCATACCATCAATAATACATGAGCTATAACATGAAACCCTAGGATAGAGGTGGCATGCCAAATCAAATAATTCCTTAGTTGCACCATCTTCTTTATTATGATACATTAACATCATCTACAACAACATACACATAAGTTAAAATAAATTAGATTACATACACATTACATGTAATAAAAAGTTGAATAAAATTATTATTGTACTTTCACATTGTCGGAACCAAGCTACGAACTCCCTTTGATATCATCCCTCGATATCTCTATTATTTTGTTGCAATAATACATCTCTATGCTCTCTACAATAAATATATGCTTATTATTTATTTTATCTTATGAAAAATATATAATATTGATTATGTAAAGATACTTACTCTATAAAATGATAGATTTTTTGGTAATTATTTAGTACATAGAAATGCACCAGCTCGCATTCTTCTATGTCCATATGTTGTACTTTCTTTCACTAATGAGATGAACATTAACCCTGAAAATAGATAATGTTGATTTAATATCGACCTACTCCTTATCTGCATTGCACTCTTCATGATTGAATCATATTTTCATATCATCGAGGTACATCGAATAGAATATAAGATACTCTATGAAGATATATGCCCCCTCATATAAATCATCTAACATCTCATTGATGCCAATTGGTTTAGTCTGTTGATCCGTATGTTGGTCTCTTGTGTTAGTAGGTCTACTTTTTCCATGCAAATCCTAAATAGTAAGCTTTCTATCCATACCCCAATTCAATAAGTGCTCCAATGCTGTATCTATAGGCTGGAAGTAATTGTCATGACATCTCCAATAAGGACATTTGATTCTATTAGGATCATTGACTCTTGAACATGCAAATCTTATAAAATCCCTAATATCTTGTTGGTATTCAGGTAAGATGATAGAGCGAGAATTCATCCAACTCTTGTCGATATTTTTCATCTATTCATGAAAAATGTTCATCATTAAAGTACGTATTATTAGTAAAATTTTAAGAATGCATAATCCTATCCATTTCTAATAGGTATGGCCCTATCCCTTTTAGAAAAGAATAATCTTATTATTATTATTAGTTGATATTTTATTCCATTATTATGAAAATTTTGGCAGCATCTTCTCATGGTTATCCAAGTATACGATGTGAATACAGTGCCTATGCATCCTATCTAATATATACCCAAAGAACATATGAGAGATAACTACTGAACACCACATAATGAAATAAAATATTGATTAATAATAATAATAAGATTAAAATTTTTTCATAATACCCAAAATTGGGTCATCCAAGAGTCGATCTTGATCGAGATCAACTCTTGAATGAAAATCTACAGCTCAATGCATGCAATTTTGGGACCATCTCTGAACATACATTCAGAAATGGTATCCTAATTTGTCAAAAAGGAATAACTCTATATTTCCATAGAGTTTTCTCTAAAATATGAATATTTTTTATATTTTATGTAATAAATTTTATAAATTAAAAAAAATATTTATATAACTAATAACTAAAAGCAAATAATCATGAATATAGTCTTAACAAGCTAGATCTACCATTGAAAAGAGCATCAGAGAGAAATACTTCATAAAATTAACAACACGAGAATCAAGATAAATTATAGACTAGTATTTTAGTTGAATCATAAATTATTTTTATTAATTATATATATATGTATATATAGATATGTATGTGTGTGTACATATGCAAAAAAAATAATATATATGTATGTATAATATATTATTTTAATTTTCAAAATATAATTAAATATTTTATAAGATATATTATTTTATTTTATTTACTTTATTTACTTTTTTATTTTTTTATTTTTTTATTTTTTCTTATTTTTAAGTATTAAAAATAAATAAATAAATTATAAAAAAAGAAAAAAAACTCCTTCCTCCCTTCCCTCTAGTGCCTGCATCCTCCTTCTATCGTCACCACCGCCTCCTAGCTACGCCCTCCTCCCACAGTCACCACTGCCCCCTATGTCCCCTCCCACCATCACCATCGTCCCCTGTGCCCCCCCTCCCCCTCCCCCTCCCCCTCCATCCATGCCTCCCTCCCCTCTGCCACCAAGCGATCCCTCAGTACCCATCGCATCATCACCATCGCCACCCCCACATCCCATCCGGATCTCCATCATCGGTCACCATCGCCAACCGCGCCCTCCTTCTCCTCCATCCGTGCCTCCCTCCCCTTCGCCCCTGCACCACTCCTAGGGTACTTTCCACCGCCACCTCCATACTCCGGCCCTAGCCCTAGCCTTAGCACCACCCACGACCTGTGGCTCCCCTTCGCCCCACCCCACCCCTCCTCCTCTCCTACCTCCATTCCCGGGCAACCAATCACACCCCCTCCCTTCCCCGAGGATGCAGAAGCAAAAAAAAGGATTTTACCTTTATTGGGGAAGTGGCACGGTGGTGATGGCAGCGACGCAGCACCAAGACGGTGACGACAGTGATGGAGGTGAAGGTGGTGACCATCGACAGTGGGAGAGATCGAAAGAGAGAAGAAAAAATAGAAGATAACCGATGGAGAGGGTTCGGGCGGGGAAAATAGGAGGATGGGGGTGGGAGACGAAATGCATGAAGGGTGGGATGGTAAATTTCTAAAAAAATTTATCGATGCAAAGTTACGTCAGTAATACTAATTATCGATGAATAAAAAATATCAAAAAATATTTAATAAAAAATTAACTTTTTACCAACGTAAAGTAACATCGGCAAATCTGAACTTAGCTACGTTTAAGAAAAATATAGGTAATAAAATTATTACCGATGTCGATGAAATATTAAAAAAAGTTTAATAAAAATTAAAATATTTAATAAAAAAGATATTTAATATTAAGATATTTAATAAAAATTATTATTGATGTAATATTTTTATCATAAAGTAAGCATTTACTGATGATAAAAACATATCAAAAAAAATTTATTTAAAATTAAAATTAGGTTCACAAAATATATAATTAAATTTTAAAAATTAAAAAATTTAAAAAATAATTTTTGATGAAAACTATACGTCGAAAATAAGGTAAATTTTCTACGTTAGCCTTTAATGTAGGTAATTATTCTTTTTATCGATGCTTTCTTACGATGCTAAAAATTTATTTTCTCAGATTATTTTATGTTGGTAATAACTTAATTACCTTTCATTAGTTTTTAAATTAACTTTTATATTTTTATAAATAATTTATGGATATAATTATTAAATTTAAAGCTCATCTTTATTATTCATTATCTAAATAATTATTGTTAAAGTATCGTCATAAAAGTCCACCTCAATCTCGAAGTCCTAGCTATGTTGATTAATAAAATTCGTCTCGATAGTCAGAAATGATCGTATGATGATCTGATAGATAGATATCACTAATAGATCTAAAAACTTACAGCTATGATCTCGATGATATTTATAACATACTATCAAAATTTTACTTCAATCGGACATCATTATCATGGTCAATTTAATAAGAGATGATTTTTTCTATTAAATAAAAAATGAGTGATCAAAAATCTAAATGATGTTTGATTAAAATAATTTTTTAGATAAATAATATTTGTTACTACTTTCATCATTTATACAGTCATGATCATAAAATTTAAATTATACATATATGAACCATCCACGTTAAGTATATTTACCTAGTGATCTCAAGAATTAGTATCAAGAGATATAAAGTTTTGGATTGTTCATATATATACTATTTGAATTTTATAATCATCAATGTACAAACAATCAAAGTATTAGCAAAGATCATTAATCTAAAAAATTATCTTATAATCGAACGCCGTTTGGCCTTTTGATCACTAGTTTTTATTTAACGATTGAAATCATCCCATACTAAATTAACTATGATAATGATGTCCGATTGAGATAAAATTTTGATAGTATGCTATAAATATTACTGAGATCATCTTTATAAATTTTTGGATTCATCAGTAGTCTCTATCTATCAGATCATCATGCAGTCATTCATGGCCATCGAAATCGAATTTTATTGATTGACATAACTAGAGCAACCTGATTGAGGTAGATTTTTGTAATGATAATCTAATAATAATTATTTAGATAATAAATGATAAAGATAAATTTTAAATTCTAAAATTATATCGCTAAATTATTTATAAAAAAATTATTAAAATGACTCTTAATTATGTAGGTAATAAATTTATTTGCCTATGGTAAAAATATACATAGGTAATAAAAATCTTTACCTATGCTATTTAACATCGGCAAATGATTTTATTTTTAATTATTTATTTATTTATTTTTTTATTTTGCTAAAAAATTTTTCGACGTAAAGGAATCGTAGGTAATGATCTTAATTTCCTATGAAAAAATAAATATAGGCAATTAATCTAATTTCCTACACTAAGTTACCATCGATAAATCTTTTAAATAAATAAAATAAAAAATAAATAAAATAAAAAAATATTTATCGATGATAACTAATCATAGGTAATAGATAATTACCTACGAGAAATTGAATCATAAGTAATTACACTTATTACCTATGTAATTTACCGTTCGTAATTATTTATAAAAATACAAAAAATTAATAAAAAAATATTTTTTAATATTAAATAAACAAAGAAAATAAGCCTAATTACCTACGCAAGAATTAGGTATAGGTAATTAGTCTTATTATCTACCCTAAATTAGCATCGATAAATTATTTATAAAAATAAAAAAAATTAATAAAAAAATTTATCGATGTCAATTTAGCATATGAATAAGATTAATTACTGATGTAACTATTATGTGTAGGCAATTTGTCTTATTGCCTACACTAATTTAGCATCGATAAATTATTTATAATAATAAAAAAATTAATAAAAAAGAAAATATTTGCCAACATTAAATAAATGTAGGCAATAAGCCTAATTACCTATGAAAGATTTAAGCATGGATAATTAGTGTTATTACCTACACTAATTTATCATTGATAAATTATTTATAAAAATAAAAAAAATTAATAAAAAAATTTATCGATGCTAATTTAGCATAGAAAATAAGGCTAATTATCTATGCAAGATGTAACCATAGGTAATTGGCCTTATTATCTACGTTAGTTTAGCATTAATAAATTATTTATAAAAATAAAAAAAAATTAATAAAAATTTTTTTTTGCCAACACTAAATAAATGTAGGCAATAAGGTCAATTACCTACGTAATCTTTAAGCATAGATAGTTATTCTTATTACTTATGCAAGTTTAGTATCGATAAATATTTATCAAATATTAAAAAATTAAGATCACCCATTATCGATGCTTTGGTTTAAATGCCGATGCTACGTTTATGTGGCTAATTATATTTAGCGATGTTTAGTCTATAGTATAGCTAATTATGCCAATTTTATCGATATTTATTCCTTTGCATAGCTAATTATCCTCTTTACCTATGCAAAATTTTGTGTAGGTAAATTTTGCATCGGCAAAACTCCTATTTCTTATAGTAATAGCATGCATGAGGGAGCCTCCACTGTTCTTTTCCTACCGACTTTGGATGGAGTGATCTCCTAATATCCTATTCTTTCAAATTAAATCGAGAATTTAAGTCATTTTTGATCTTATCCTTAATATTCAAGATTGTTATCAATAAGAGCTCGCATATGTTATTTTCAATATGCATTACATCTATGCAATGGCACAATAAGTTTGCCTTCCAATATAACAAGTCAAAAAAGATGCTCTTTTTCCTACAATTAAAGTATATGTCATCTTTCTTTAATTGATGCTTCCTCTTTTTACCATCAATCGGATCACCTTTTCCAAATTCAACACTAAGACCGTCCAACTCTCTCAACACCTCACTCTTAGACATCTGCCTAGGTGTCTCACTTTCTTTAACAGTTCCATAGAAGAAGCGTGCATCCCTACTGTGTGGATGATTTTGACAGAGGAAATGTCAATGTCCCATATAGCTAAAGCTCATTTGATGTGTCAAGCTTCTAGATCGGGTATTTTTTCCAAAAATCAGGCATGCTAGCTCATCTTTCGTTCTTTAAGTCGATATTAGGGCATAAGCTAGAAAGTCATTTATTGTCCACAAAAGCACTGTGTGCATGAAGAATGACTCATTCAACAAAGCATCAAAAGTTGAAATATCTTGAATGTTCCACAACTATTTTAGCTCAGCAATAAGAGGCTGCAAATAGACATCAATGCTATACTTACCTCCATCGATTCAGAGATGAGCACTGTAATGAAAGAAAATTTTTTTTTCATATACATCTACGATGGAAGATTGTAAACATAAATAAACACTGACCATATACTGTGGACGATATTCATATACTTGAACGGATCAAAACCATCGTATGAAAAGTCCAACCTTACATTACGTATCTCATATGTGAAATTAGGATGTATATCATTAAATTTCTGCTATGCCTCTCCATTAGCTAGATGCCTTAATGCATCATCTTTTATTCGGTCCTCTTTATGCCATCTTATGTCCTTTGATGTCCTTGCTGATATAAATAATTTTTATAGTCTCAAAATCAAAGAAAAGTGCCATAACAACTTTAAAGTACATGAGTCGATGTGCCATCCTTTTTTAGTTTTCATTTTGATACACCGTACCTCATGCACTCATTTCGATTGGCATCCTCCTTCTAGTAGAGCATGCAATCATTAAGACATGCATGTATCTTGGTTTAAGTAAAGCCCAACTATTCAATAATCTTCGATACCTCATAATTATTCTTTAGGATTTGTATATTATCCAGAAGAATGTTCCGCAAAAGCTCTAGTATGCAATTTACTCCATTATTATTGAACTGATTGGAGCATTTCACATAGTACAACAAGATTAAGAACTCAAGCTTCATCATTTTTTCACACCTAAGATACAATGGATTATTAGCATCCTCCATCAACTTGCTAATCTTTTCCACATCCTCACTATTTGTCATTCTACCAACTTATGATTAGGCATGGACATAGATGCACCATCATTGTGGCCAATAAATAGAAAAATATCATGAACCATTTGTTCCACTCCTCTATCATGTTGACACCTTCTTGCAGCCTGCCCTCACCATGTTGATCCTAATAAATTTCATAACTAAATTTAAAGTCATAAATAGTGAGGTGATTATTTACATCTTGACGAGGTAACCACGGCCTATCCATATACTTTTTATAAGGACATTGGATAAGTCCATGATCCTCAAATTTTTTTATAACAAAATCAAAAAATTTTTGAAGTCCAGCCATATATTGTGACGAGAGCCTATTAAACTTCATCCATCCTTTATCCATTATAAAAATTGGTGATAATATAATTAAATTATGCATGGAACTTACATTATATACTAATACATTATAAATATGCATTATAAATAAAAATGCATCATAAATAGGGATCAAAATAAATATCATGTGTGGAACTCATATTAAATATTATTTTTAGATATGCAATAAATGCATCCTATCACCAACTAATAGGTAAAGCTAGATCCTATCCCATTCAGAAATTATATTAATTCTATAGATTTATTATATTAATCAAATGATATGCAATAAGGATTAAATAAAATTTTGGCAGCATTTTCTCTTAATTCTCTCATATATGGAGAATAAAAGAAAAATGCAGTCCAAAATTTCTTTCAAAATTCTTAGTATATGGTTTGATTACTGTAATTATCTATAAAATTATTTATAATTTTTAAACTATTCAAATTGAATAATCAATTTTTATTGTACATAATTCTCTCATCCATACAAAAATATATAAATATACGGATAATGGAGATTGTGTACACTAATCAATTGATGCGTCAATCATTATGCAATGCAATAAACAAAAGCAATAATATATAAACACTTAGAAAATGTTATGCAATAAATTCTACAACATGAATTACATTTACAAAATAATTAAGAAAGAGCAATAAATAATTTTACTTTCTATTAGTGGCTGGAGGTTCTCTTAGCGGCTGGCACGGCCCATGATCGTGGGCACTGCCCAAAATCCATCGACGGGGTTGAGGGCTCTTTTAGCGGTTGGCACAGCTCACGATCATCGATATGGCTCAAAACCCATCGATGGACATTTTCTTATCGATCGATATAGTCAAAGGACTGTCCATGAGCACCGACACGATATGGTCCAAGGCTACCAGCATGGCTCAGGATCATCCACGACCATCGACATGGCATAGCCCAGGGTAGCAGGCATGACTCAGAACCCATCGATGGAGGCTTTCTTATCGATCGGCATGGCCCAAGGGCTATCCACGGCCACCACCCAAGGCTGCCAGCATAATAATCTTAGCTTACTTAATTATATATATTATTATAATTTTATTTATAATATATATTAATATATATTATTAATAAGATAAAGTTTGATTTTGGGCTCGAACTCGAGCTCGAGTATAGTTTGGTTCATATTCGAGTTAAGTCAAGTTAATCTCGAGTTTTGCTTATTTTTCATCGAGTCGTATTTGAGCTTAGGATATTAAGGCTTGGCTGAGCTCAAGCTTAGTTTCGAGTCTGAGTATTTTGAGTCGAGTTGAGCTCGAGCTTTCAGTTATTTAACTTGACTTGACTTGATTGCACCCTTAGGCATGATCCATGATAGATAGATAATTATAATATTTATTATAAAATTTATTATAAATATTATAAATAATTAATAAATAATACTATAAAATTTAAAAAAATTATATCTATGGCTACGAAGAGGGGGTCGCATAGAGAGCTCCAAGGGTCGTCGGTGATGGTGCTAGAGGAAGACTATGGCGCTAGAGATAATCTATAAAACGAGAGCGATATAAGATAATGAGATAGAGAAAGAAGAGAGAAAGAGAAAGAGGGGATAGAGAGAAAGGGGGAGCGTGGGTGTAGGTTCGTTGGGGTCGGAGGGAGGGAGAGAGGGCTTGGTGGTGGCTGCACGGAGCCGGGGGGAGGGGTGGGGTGCAGGCGACGGCTCGACGAAGGAGCCGCAGGCCTAGGCTGCACGGGTTCACTGAGGTGGGGAGGGATGGAAGGGGAGGATGGTGGCACCGACGGGCGAGGAGCCGAGGGTGGGTGCGAAGAAGTCACGGGAGGAGGGAAGAAGTCACAGGAGAAGGGGTCGGCGGCGACCGATAGAGGAGCCATAGGCCTAGGCTACATGGGTTCATTGAGGTCGGGGAGGGATGGGAGGGGATGATGGTGGTGCCGGTGGGTGGGGGGCCGGGGGTGGGTGCGAAGAAGTCATGGAAGGAGGGGAAGAAGTCATGGGAGGAGGGGGCGGGCGGCGGCCTAGTGGAGGAGCTGCAGGCCTAGGTCGCACGAGTTCATCGAGGTCGAGGAAAAGGAGGAGGCATGGGTGAAGGCGGCCGAAGAGCCGATAGGAGGTGGGGGAGCAGGCGGTGTCGGTCGAAAAAGGAAATAAAGGGATGGAGCCTCATCGACGGTAGAGAGGAGGGAGAGAGAGAGCGCTCGATAGAGGAAAAACCAATTTGGAGGTGGGCAGGGCAAAAATAATCTAATATATGACAGCAATTTTCGATCCATTGTCATCGATCTACGATAGTGATTACTAAAAATCACTACCATAGATCTATAGCAGTGGTTCGAAAACTGCTGCCATAGATCTATGCAGCAATTTTCAGTAACCACTGTCATAGGTAAAAAATTAATTTTTTATATTTTTATTCTAAATATTATATAATTCTAAAATTTAATGTCCATCTTCATTATTCAATATCTAAATAATTATCATTAAAGTATCATCACAAAAGACCGTCTCGATCCGATAACTCTAGTTCATCGATCAGTAAAATTTAATTTCGATGACCATGAATGATGACACAATGATCTGATAGATGAAGATCTTTGATGAATCCAAAAATCTACAATAATGATTTTGATGATGTTTGTAGCATACTATCAAAGTTTCATTTCAATCGGATATTGTTATCATGGTCAATTTAGTATAAGATAATCTCAGTCGTTAAATGATAAACGAGTGATCAAAGGATCAGACGGCATTCGATTATGAGATAATTTTTTAGATAAATGATCTTGGCTACTACTTTAATCATTTTTACGGTAGTGATCATAAAATTTAAATCATGGATCTAAGAACGATCCAAAACTATATGTCGCTTGATATCCATTCTTAAACTCCATTGATAATTATGCTGGTGCTTTTGCAAGATCTGCTTAATATGAATAGTTCATACAAAAATAATTTAAATTTTATGATCATCACCATATAAAATGATTGAAATTATAGCAAAGATTATTTAACTAAAAAATTATTTTATAATCGGACATCGTTTGGTCTTTTGATCACTTGTTTCTCATTTAACAATCGAAATTATTTCATACTAAATTGACCATGATAACGATATCCGATTGAAATAAAACTTTGATAGTATGCTACAAGCATCATCGAGATCATCGCTGTAGATTTTCGAACCTCATCGGTGGTCTCCATCTATCAAATCATCGCATCATCATTTGTGATCATCAAAATTGAATTTTTCTGATCGATGAAGTTAGGGCTATTGAATCGAGGTGGCCTTTTGTGACGATACTCTAATGATAATTATTTAGATAATAAATGAAGAACATGGATATTAAATATTAAAATTACATAATATTTAAAGTAAAAATAAAAAAAAAAGATATGGCAATGGTTATATACAATCGCTACCATAGGTCAAACCTATAGCAAGGTTCAAGGTAATTGCTTTTATAGGTCAAATCTATAGCAGCAGTTATAAATAACCGCTGCTATAGGTAAAGTCTATGGTAGCAATTAGTGAATCGCTGCCATATGTTCTATCTATTGTAGTATTTAATTAAAACTGCTACTATAGGTTCGGCCTATGACAGCAGTTACCTTGAATCGCTGCTATAGGTTTGACCTGTGATAGCGGTTCTGTTTAACCGCTATAATAGATTGATCTATGACAGTGGTTAGTATAAACCGCCACCATAGATTCGATTTATAATAGTGGTTCTCCGTATGCACTGTCGTAGCCTCATTCTATAGTAGTGAATGCTTGCAATTAAGGGTGGAACTGGGCTCGAGCCGACTCAAGGTCCATCGGGTTGGGCCAACTTCGAGCCAGGCTCAAGATAATTCAGGCCAAATTTGGACCTAAATCTTGAGCCCGTTTATATTTCGGGCCAGACTCGATCTTGCCTTTGGCCCGACCTGGGCTCGAGCCTGAATGTCAGCCCAAATTTCAGCCTGATATTTAGATTCAACCAGGAGAAATCCCACGGTGCATAACACACCAAGCCCCACTTGATGACCATTCCCAAGCCCTACTCGATGCATATGCTCCCGAATTTGCCCTACTCGATGACCGTCCTTAAGCCCTACTACCCCAGTCTCCCTCAACCCCCTCCCCTCACCTCCCTCCTCACTATCTCCCTTATCGGCCCCTCCATCTCCAATGGCAGACAAATCCCTCCTACCCCCGCCGCCATCTCCTCACTTAAATCTAATCCATATCTCGATAATGCCAGTGTCAATGCCATCATCAGATCTGATCTGGAGGAGAAATCATGGTCGGATTCGGAGGGCATGCTATAGCACTGCTTGTTGAGATCGCCGTCATTGTTGGAAGGATAGGAGTGGGAGGCGAGGCGGTGTTTGAGGATGGCATTCCAATAGTTCTTAACGGTGTTGTCGGTGTGGCCGGCGAGGAGGCAGACGATGGTGGCCCACTTGTTACCGAAGTGGTGCTTGGCTCAGATGATGGCCTCATCCTCCTCCCTCATTTTGGATTCCGGCGTGGTCACGAAGGATATGGGAGTACCATCGATCGGCTTTGGTGTGGTTGTAGCACTCGGAGGCGACCCAGCAGGCATCATCATCGTCGTGGGTGGTCGTTGGAATGGGTTAGATTTTTTTTTTTAAAAAAAAATCAAGAGATGCGTAGGTTGTGGACTGGCCCAACCGGGTTCAGGCTAGCTCGGGCTGGGCATGAGCCTAAATTTTTTAGAAAATTTTGGACCTAAACTCAGCCAAAAGCTCGAAAAAAATTTTGAATCGAGCTTGGGTGGAGTTATAACTCAGCTTGGCTTGGTCCACTTTCAGCCCTACATGTAGTAAAACATTTGGAGAAAGCACAAAGGAGCCTTGACAGCTTGGACCAAGATATTTGACGTAAATGAAGTTTGATAGGTTTGCCATGAGCTTTTAAACTTTCAACAACAGGTCTATACTTTTTTAGGTTTACAGTCTATAGCAGGTTTTCAGATCTACGAGGAGTAGACTGGTTTGACAGGTCTGTATTTTCTTCAAGTTTAAATGAGGGACGGTTTCATGTAATGGGGCACTCTCTCACTGCCTCATATTGTCTACTCCTTGTCCTAGTTCGTATGTATCCATTCTTATCTTTTATTTTATTATAATGTATTATTATCTAGTAGAAGTACCTTACTTCCTTCATTTTCTCAAAAAAAAAAAAAAAAAAAAAAAACTAATCAACTCTCGAATTTGATGCTAGTGATGTATATAACTAGGTAACGCTGAGCAATGACTTAATTTCCGGCTACCTAAGCAATCTGTGTTACTCATAAATAAACATTTTATACAACCAAGACAAGCCATCTTTGTCACTATCATCTGGTGCATACACAGCTTCTTAACAATCTTGAACCTGTCCACGTTGTATTTTGCCATCTTATCATTACACTAAAGTGTATAACAAATGCTTGCAAACCACTTTTATAATGCATTCTTTTAAGGCACCATCTTCATTGCACCAAGGGGAAGGAAAAAATTAACGATCTAGAAAATTACCACTCGACAAAGCCTCACCAATCGATAAGAACTATATATTCATGAGTAGAAAATTAACAAAAGCACATGTTTGAAAGATAACATGATGTTTAAAGAGGATTAGGACAAAAGAATCACTCGAGAAATATGTATGATGCCCAATGAATCTTCTACATCACAAGCCTCTGATTACTATATATTAATTCTTAAAAGAACCTTTTGCACAAGCACATCCAACATCCTAGGTTAACTATTTTGCTTTATTTGGATCATGAATGAGAAACTTAGGAAAACCAACTTATACCTATTGGAAGAGTTACACCACAATTTGTTCCAATTTCTTTTTGGATGCCAAATTTGACGTGACGTTTAAATATGGGTCATTAATTAATAAAAAATAAAAAGTATGCATAAAAGATGTCTTTATGCTAACGGATAGCTCATGATAGCTCACATATGGAATAGCTATCCACAATTATCATAGCACATTTGACTAGTATAATTATTCCTAGATTATCTTGTTTTCTAGTAGCTTTTAGGCAGGTATGAGGTTTGGCACCCCCTTGTCAACTCTAACTTTTTATGAGAAACAACTAGTCCTATCTACGAATTTTCAAGAAGGATCTCACAAAATCTTAGCATATCTTTTAACCTTTGCTTAAATATTACGTTGATCCAAAGATTGATTTTGATGATGACAAAGAGTTTTGAGTATAAGTTATAAAGTCTAACTATGTTTATGAGAACGTAGAGTTTCGAAACTTCAAACTCGATATCTTAATGGAGATAAAATCAAGTCAAAAAGATAAGTCTAGCCTACAAATTATTTGGAGAAGAAAGGATCACAAACTATCTTTAGCACGCATGGCACGCAAACTGGATTGACCCAGTCTGGAACTGAGCCGATCTAGTCTCAGTGAAAATAGAAGATAGAATCACAGAAAGTAAAATTTTCAAGACCTAGGAGACTAAGCCGATCCAGTTTGAAACTAAGCCGACTCAGTTTCAGAACTATAATTTTTTCATCCCACAAGCTTTTCAACGATTATTTTCTCTTCTCCAATAGTTAGATCACTTTCAGAAGCTTATGTTAGTGACTTGTAATAGTGAAAAACCTCTGGAATATATAAGAAAATACTTGGAGTATTAAAAATAAGCTTTGGAGAGTATATTGAGCATTATTTGAGAAAGCTAAGGAGTAAGCTGAAAAAAAGAAAGGAGTTATTTTTTAGAGTGATCCTTTGTCCTTCCACTATAAAATATTCTCAAGTAAGTGAGAGCAAGAGTGAAGAGAATCAAGGAGCCTCACAATCTCTCATTCATTCAAGGAGAAGAAATCAACCTTACAAGCAAAGCAACTTAGATTATCTTCTCTTGTGCTTCAAAAGAGTTTGTTTAAATTATAATTTTATATTTTGTTTCAAGTTTCTTAGGATGAAAAACTTGGATTGGTCCAAGCCTTGAGTTGGACATTGTATTGGTTTGATTGGTGAGTCAAAGGTAAAACAAATCGGGGTTGATTGTTAGCCCGGAGAAAAATAATCACTTGTGAGATTTTTGTTAGTGATCTGGAGAAAATCAACTGGGTTGTGAGTTCGAAAAATAATCGTATACAGTTTTGGTTGGTAAGCCAAAAAAAATCAATTGGATTTGATTGTGAGCCCGAAAAATAATCGGACTATAATTCTTGTTGAGATTTATAGTTAAATTTCCAAGGGGTATACTTAGGGAGTGAACGTAGGTGCTGAGTTTGGCACCGAACCACTATAAAACTTATGTGTTTATGATTGTATGCTTTTGCTCTATTACTTTTTTTTACTGCACACTATATAGCTAGTTTCATCTAAACACTTAATTAGTTTGAGAAATACTTAATTGGTTTGAATTCCTCATATCTTAAGTTTAAATTCAAAATATCCAAATCACCCCCTCTCTTGGGTAGCCATCATTGGGCAATAATTGGTATCAGAGCAGATGCTCTGTTATTGATTATTGATCTTACCATCTAGGATGAAAGATCTATGGCAATCCAAATGGAGTCTTTATTTAATGAAGGATATTCTATAGATAGACCTCCACCTTTTAATGGCTTACATTATAGTTATTGGAAAGCACGCATGTGCATCTTCATACAAGCACATGATTATAACCTATGGAAGATTATAATCGATGGCTCACACACCTCCAAAGCATTGAAAGAGCATGATAAGAAAATGATCCAACTTAATGCTAAGGCTATGAATATATTTTATTGCTTTTTAGAGTTAAATATATTTAATATAATTTCTTCATATATTTTAGCAAAATATATATGAAAGAAATTGAATAAAACTTATGAAGGAGCAAATAAAAAAGAGGAATCAAGCTCCCAAGAAAAAAAGTAAGCTTATCCCAACCTATGCCTCATGGTTCATAAGGATGAAAAAAAAAAAGAAGAAGAAACAAAGGAGAAAAAAGCAATAATTAAGGAAGAGCAAGTCAAAAAAAAGCTAAATGAGAAAGAGAAAGAAAGTGCTATAAATTCTTGCCTCATGGTCAATGATAATAAGGTAAATATTAATGACTCTTTCAATTTTACTTTTGATGAGTTATTTGAAGCCTTTAATAAATTAATGGATGAATTCAAAAATTTAAGGCTGAAAAATAAAGAGCTTAAAAGATCAAATCTTCTTCTAGCCAATGAAAAGAATGACCTTTTGAGTGAAAAAGAAGATTTTTTGAAAGAAACAAATTCTTTGGCTAAAGAAAAGAATGTACTTTCTAAAATTAAAAAATCTTTAGTTGAAGAAAATACTAGGTTGAAAAAAAAATTTAAAAATTTAAAATTTTACATTGAAGAGAAAGAAAAATTATTGGAAAAAAAAATCTCTTATGAAAAAAATAAAAAATTAAGAAAAAAGATTGAAAACTTGAAGTCCATGCTTGAAAAATTTACTATTGGATCTCAAAAGCTTCAAGCAATTTTAAATAATCAAAATGATATTTTTGATTAAGCAGGAATTGGTTATAATTTATTAAGAAAATAAAAAATTATCAAAAATATGTTTAGCAAAGCTTTATTTGAAAATCACTCAATTACATGTTTCAAATATAATAAAGTTGGCCACAAAATTTTTGAATACAACACCAAAAGAATCGACCAAATCTTAAATAAGCAAATATGGGTTCCAAAAGGAACCATAAGCTCTAACCTCAATGGACCCAAAATGGCTTAGGTACCAAAGATTAGCAAATGATTTTGCAGGTTCTCCAAGCATCCAATGAAGTAAAAAGAGCAAATTTCTATGGATGCTTCGAAAATGAAAGTGGATAGGTGATGATACATGGTAAAAGCTAAACTTATTTTGACATCACACAACCAATTATTGTTAAATTTATTTTGATGATCCATTAATATGTATGTATATTATGATTCCTCAATTTGAATAGTTTTCATGTATTATTAAAAATTTAGTAAATTGACTAATTTTGATGATCTCTCAAAGCTTGCAATAATCTTATACTTTGATCTTAGTTGATTTGATTGATTATCATACCACCAACAGGATGTCAAATGACTCAATGTTTATCTTGTTGATTTTGATGATGTTATTATAATTGATTATGATTGAAGATATATTGAATAAAATTAATTTATAAACTTTTATTATTAAAGTTTAAAAATAATTTAAAATATTAACATATTTGCTCGATAAGCTAAACTTCTTAAAGAAATACTTTCAAACTTGATTGGTACCTTGAATTATAGCAAATACTTATAATGACAAAAAAAGGGAGAGAATTTGGTAAATGAAGAAAGTGAATTTAACATATTAAATTACTCAAAATCTTGTGACATTTTTTTTTTCATAATATGATTTTAATTTAGTTATTAGATATAAAATTGATCAAGAGTAAGCAAGAAATGGAATTAAGAAATATGGCATATAGTAAGGAGGAGCAAATTTTGAATAAAAACTGAACTTAATTGACTATAATATTAAGGAAGAGTTTAATGATTTTGGACTATTAAAGAAGAATTTACTCTATTGATTTTATTAATCACCTCCTTTTGAGTTGTTCTTTTTGATGTTGTCAAAAAGGGGGAGAGTTATTATTGAGTATATGCTTGAGCTTAATTAGAATGAAGTATGTTCTTATTATTTATTAATTTTATATTTTTTAAATATGTAATCTTTTAAAAATTCACTACATATTATTTGCATATACTAAAAAATTTTATCATCATAAAAAAAAAAAAGATTGTTGATCCAAAGATTGATTTTGATGATGACAAGGAATTTTGAGTATAAGTTATAAAGTCAACTATGTTTATGAGAATGTATAGTTTCAAAACTTTAAACTCAACATCTTAATGGAGATAAAATCAAGTCAAAAAGGCAAGTCTAGCCTATAAATTATTTGAAGAAGAAATGATCACAAACTATCTTTAGCACGCATGGCACGCAAACTAGGCCGACCTAGTCTTAATGGAAATAGAAAATAGAAAGCACAGAAAGTAAAATTTTTAAAACCTAGGAGACTGAGCCAACCTAGTGGAACTGAGTCGACCCAGTCCGAAACTGAGCCGATCTAGTGCCTATAATGGCTAGTTTTCAGAACTACAGCTTTTCATCTCACAAGCTTTTCAATGACTATTTTTACTTCTTCAATGGCTAGATCACTTTCAAAATTCTATGTTAGTGACTTGTAATAGTGGAAAATCTTTAGAATATATAAGAAAATATTTGGAGCATTAAAAATAAGCTTTGGAGAGTATATTGAGTATTATTTGAGAAAACTAAGGAGTGAGCTGAAAAGAAGAGAGGAGTTATTTTTCAAAGTGATCCTTTGTCCTTCCACTATAAAACATCCTCAAGCAAGTAAGAGCAAGAGTGAAGAGAATCAAGAAGGCTCATAATCTCTCATTCATTCAAGGAGAAGAAATCAATCTTACAAGCAAAGCAACTTAGATTGTCTTCTCTTGTATTTCAAAAGAGTTTATTTTAAATTATAATTTTATATTTTATTTCAAGTTTCTTGGGATGAAAAATTTGGGTTGGTCCATGCCTTGAGTTGGACGTTGTATTAATTTGATTGGTGAGCCAAGGATAAAATAAATTGGGATTGATTGTTAGTTCGGAGAAAAATAATTACTTATGAGGTTTTGGTTAGTGATCCAGAAAAAACCAACTGGATTGATTATGAGTCTAAAAGTCAATCATATACGATTTTGATTGGTGAGTCAGAAAAAATCAACTAGGTTTGATTGGAAGTTCGAAAAATAATCGGATTATAATTCTTGTTGAGAATTATAGTTGAATTCTCAAGAGGTATGCTTGGAAAGTGGACGTAGGTGCTGAGTTTGGCATCAAACCACTATAAAATTTATGTATTTATGATTGTATGTTTTTGCTCTATTACTTTTATTCACTGTATATTATATAGCTAGTTCCATCTAAACACTTTATTAGTTTGAATTACTCATATCTTAAGTTTAAATTTAAAATATCTAATTCACCCCTTCTCTTGGGTAGCCATCCTTGGGCAACATATTACCTAATAAATAAAAGAGCTTTTACCAGGTTCATTTTAAGTCTTCTAAGATTTCAAACCCCATCTAGATGATCTTGAGTACATGGATGGAATTCTTATTCAACTTCACAGAAAATTAGAATATCATTGGTGAATTGAACAACCATGGGGTTGCAAGAAAACCTAGACTTTAAATGATTCATCAACATTTCCTCTGACTAGGTCCATGGTGGGATTTTTCTAACGAAATCAACTGCTAAGATAAAAAGGTATATAGATAGAGGATCACCCTAGCATAGTCCTCATTTTTAGGAAATCTAGGCTTCGGGCTCTTCATTAATATAAAGAAATGTTTCCATAGTTTCAAGTCAATTAACTTCATTCTAAGAGACCCATCTTGCACCAAAATATTAGTACTTCAGCACATTAATGTCCTAGCCACCATATTATAAGCTTTTTTTGAAATCAAGCTTAACCAAATCACAGCCTTTTTAGTAGGTGTGTTGAAATGGATGGACTAATGAGATAGAATTAAAGTATCTACTATCATGCTATTAGCCAAGAAAGAAGACTCATTGAAGTCGATAAAGTCCTTTGCATCAAACTTGGACATGTTTGTTAACATCTTCATAAGAATGTTCATCAAGGTACCAAGCTTGAAATTTTCCACTTACCTTGCTAAAACTTCTTAGGCACCAAAGCAATGAAGGATTGATCACTTACCTAGAAAATCTTATCAAAGAAAGAAAGCAAGTCAACTAGAATGGCACCCTAGTACTTACTGAAAATAATCAGAGGGAAAACATCCAATTCTGAGGCTTTATCCCCTAGCAGATCCCTAAAAGCTCCCTTAGTTTCCACCTTGGTTGAAGGAATTTCCAACCCTAAAAGACCTCCAGTGCATACTCTTGCAACCCTCTAAACAATCCCAGGAAGTAATTTTTGATGGTTTCAATCACACATGCCTAACCTTCACTTTTCAACTCTATTAACCTCCACTTCTAAGATCCAATTCTTTCTCCTTATGTTGGCCACCTTGTGGGAAAACCTGCACTTTCATCCCTTGTGAATCTCTTGCTTTACCACCAATTCCTTAAGAAATTCCCAATAGAAATCCTCTCCTTCTATTCATTCATAAGAAGAAGTTTGTTTTCCTCTTCAATATCAAGCCAGCAATATTTCCAAAAGCTTCTTCTCTTCCAAAATATTACCTATATATAGTTTACTCCATTCTTTCTGGATTGCCAAATTTTTCTCCAAATGACCACAATAGTAGCCCCATAATTAGGTCATTTGGCGATGTTTAGATACCACTAATGTAGCTAGGGAAGGATTATGTTAGCTTTACCCTCTATTTGGTATGAAGAATGGATTAAAAAAAGGATGGATGAAAGAAGAAGGATAGATGAGGGAGAAGATGGATGGATCGATGATAAGGGAGAGGATGGATGAAAGATCCATCCATTCTTTCATATTGTTGGTACAGAAAATGAACGGCCACCGAATATTGCTAGAGATAGGAATTAGGATCTCGCTGGTGGAACCTACAAGATAAAGTCTTGATCAGAGGTGGCTCCGACGTGGACTCTCTGACAGTCAAGTTAGTATTCTGAACAACAAGAATGAAATATTCAGAAGATTGAAGATAAAAAGAGAGCTTAGAGAAGAAAATATATCTAGAGGATCTTATTTATAGATGGAATCTATAATAGATTGATGGTGAGAGCTACAAAAGAATGTCAGTAGGCCATTCGGGCCACTCAGAGTTTGTTACAGAGAATGGGCTATCGTTTGTCGTGACTTGCTGGCGGTTGGTATTATTTCCTGAAGTTTAGATGGAAGATTAGATGCTTGCGAGTTTGATCATGAGTTATTTGTCCTAAGATTAAATTGTTGGGGCTTAGGATCAGATGGACTGAGCTTAAAAATTAGCCTTTGAGTCAAGAGTGACGAGTTTATAGATCTGGTTCTAGATTTGAACCTCGACAGAATTATTTCAACTGCTTTTGGAAGTTCGATCATCCACTATAAGAATTCAAACTATTAGCAATGACGAAATGCCATTACTAATAGTTCTTCTACCATTGCTAATAGAGATGCCGTCGCTAATACCATCGTAAAAGCTAATTTAAAAAATCTTTATTGCTAATTAGTACCATTAGCGATAACAAAAATCATCTCGCTAATAAGAAAATTAGTTACAGCTTTAGAGATGAAATAATTTCATTGCTAATTATTTTTTAAAATAAAATTTTAAAAAAAATTAAAAAAATATTAGCGATGCAAGTTTCATTGCTAATGTCATTGCTAATTATTATTAGCAATCAATCATTCTATTGCTAATGCCACCTCTAATTTTATTTAATTTATAAATAAAATAAAAAAAATATTTTAAAAAATATTAGCGATGGTAATTTGGTCTCTAATGCCATTGCTAATAGTTATTAGCAATGACAATTACCATCACTTTTTAAAACCTATTTTAATTAATCATAATAAATTATGATTTCTAATACTTGTTATAATTAAAATCTAAAGATAATATGATAATTAAAAATTAAAAACTAATTATATTATATTAAAAATAAAAATTATATAATTTTTATAAGTAATATTAAAAAAGTATAATATATAAAAAAATTAGGTTCAATCCTCATTGTCGTCCATCTCCTTCTCCTACTACTCTCCAGCAATTGATGGATGAGAGCCAGATGTCCTAGCATTTTGTAATAAAAAAATAAAGTAATATTAGTAAGTTTTGATATGGAGATATATCTTTTGATACGGAGGTATATCTTTCGATATACTCTTTTGATTATCGAACAGATTATTTCTATATATTTCATTTGATGATACGGAGCTATGGACACCTCCAATCCATCGATTGAATGGTTAGATTGAATTTTTAATCTCTAGATCCTCTTCCTAGACTCAAATCTAAATATATGAAGCTTTTAAAAATAAAAATTTAAAATAATTAAAATAATTTAATAATATAATTATCTAATGTGATGGTTGGGATGATGAGTCCAATTAGTCATGTAGCTGTGGGTCCCAGAGAAGCTTCATGACCATATCGTAGATGGCATCCAGGAGGCTCTAAGGTCGTTGGCTCAAAAGCTTCTGTACAACCTCCTTTACGTGCACATCACTCCAGATCTGGGATGTCGAGGCCTATAAAGATGTCGAAGGATATCGAGGAGGTGGAGGGTCGAAGCTATGGCTAAATTCTATGATTCGACTCCTACTCACCTCCGGGTGGTGCTGAGCCATCCCTCAAGGTTAAGGAAGGGCTGAGAAGATGGATCATCATCATACCTAATGTACGTCACACAACACGTCTACACAGTTCAGAAATATATTAGTTGTAATATAAAAATTAGATCTTATAATAACTTAATTAGTAAATAACGTTTGAAATTTTTACCATGATCTATCGTGATGTAGAATTTAAATAGTCACCAGTCCTCCAAGACTAGTGTGTGGCCTGCCACGACTGTAGCTGGTCTGATGGATGACCTAGCTATCATATCCATAATAAGTAAATAATAAAATTAAATTAATTAAAATATGTATATAAGAGTTTTTATAGTTCTAATGAAGAGCTTTAATACTGATTTCTTACTCATCTATCGGCCATAATATGTGTGCTGACTGAGCCACCCGTATGTCTAATCGAATCCTGCTGGGTAGCTCGATTTTGCTAGGCCCTCTGCCACCTACCAAAGTACTCCTCACTACTTCACTGATCGTAGTGAGCTTGCCATATGTCCGTTCGCATCTAGTGATCCACGAAGGATCTTCAGTTTGATGGTGAATGAGAATCGGAGTGCTGGATGGTGGACTGTCTGAGGCTATAGATGCCATCTTGGAGCCTTCGTGTGGCCACCTCCTTGAAGATTTGATGGTCAACCTCCTCATCCCGAGGAGTCTTGAATCGGTAGTACTCCTACGAGATAGAAGCAAGCATATATTTATATGTAATTAAAATACCAACATATCAGAAATTTAAAAATTAAACTAGTTTTGACTTACTAGAAATATCTCCTAGGCTACATCACATGCTCCAAATGGCCAGCTAGAAAACTCATTCACCAGCCTCGACATCAAGCATTGAATGATGCCGATAACTATACGAGATACTCCAGACTCTCTAAACGTGCTATAAAATTGATTTTAAAAAATAAATGTTAACTCTAAAATTGCTAAATTAGAAACATATTAATTAAAATTATAGTACTTACGAGTGGCTCTGAAAGTGGATGAGCTATCTATCCTTCGATCAAGTTAAAGGTACTGCAAGCTGGATGAATCCTCGACCATGACTCTATGTCTGTAAGCCGGTCGCTACTGCATATGACTATGGGATCACTGGTGAACCCCTATCATCTAAACTTGAGCATAAAATATCTAATATAAAGAATATTATATTAGTTAGCAAAGAATAAAATAATAATATCTAAAGTATTAGAGTTTAATTACCATCTGTTATGAGCTGTGCGGAATCATGCTAGCTGGCCGCATGATAACTCTCTCCTCAGAAGCTCTATCTTTGGCTAAAATAGCTCCAACCTCTAGAAGACATGATGTATAATATCTGAAACTAAAAAAAAAAAATTAAAGCAAGCAAATGATCTAAAAATTATTCAAACAAAATATTTATCAAAATATAATAAGATGATCAAAATTTAACTCATGTGTAATAAAGATTGTTAGTTAACATCTGCAATGTATCAGTAGAAAAATAATTCTCGTCCAACAATACATGATAATATATTGGTCTATTGGTCTTCTAATTTAGGCATTGTCTGATTTTCATTCAATAGTACATGATAATCTCAGTATATGAAAATGTGAAGAAAGCTCAGATCTACCATTAAAAAATAAGGAATTGCAAGTTTCTCTACATCTTTAACTATGAGGTGGCTGCAAGCAGTTATCTGCGACATAACAAATCATCCAAGCTTGCATGATATTGCAAGTTCCTCTATATTAAAGTACAGCGAGATGGCTGCAAGCAGTTGTCTATGATGTGCCATCTAAGCTTAACCATACAACAACAAGAATAGAATGCATCACCTCCATTTAGGTGCATCTCGCACAGGTAGTCATCATAGCCTCTCCGACCACCTCCTCGAGCTACAAACCAAAAGTATAAATTTTATTGAAAAATAAAAAAACTTAAAAATAAGATTTATATGCTTGCGTAGTCTAGTCATTTGGCAAGCTCCAAGTCTGCATGCACGGGATGCACATCTTGACCGTCCCCATTTGCAATGTGTCCTTTATTTCTATGACTATGCTTTTGAGAATGCTATACTCTTAGGATAAGGATAGGCTCATTGTCTTTATAAGAGATATCTCAATAGAAAAATGCTTGATAGTGATACAATAGTAGCCCATTCATATAAGAGTAGATTTATGCCAAACTATAAGCATTGGTACCTACATAAGTAGATATGGAAGACAATATGTACGGACGGAAAGCTCTACATATCCAATATATTTACTGATGTACAAGAGCTTAATGGTGACGGGCTCGAGCATATAATTAGGACATTTGATGGATTTAATTTGGTGATTAGTAGAAGTCCATGTAATAATCTTTTAGGTAGCAACCGTCATAGCCTTGATGGACTATAGGGGTTGCTATAGTTATAGCTTTGCTTAGTCTCTAGGGGGTAGGAATCCTATAGAGGGTAAGCATGACTATAACCATAGCAACCCTATATCCATCATGACTATAACGGTTGCAATCTAAAAGATTATTATATGGACATCCACCAGTAACCAGATCAAACATCAAATGTATTAATCATCTGCTTAAGCCGTCATCATTAAACTCTTGCACATCAACAAGGTCTTGGACAAATAGAGCCTCCGAAGCCCTTGCAATTATCTCCCACATCTCGATTTCGATACAGGTACCAATGCTTGTAGTTTGGTATAAATCTACTCCTATATAAATAGATAACTATTTTGTTTCTATCAAATATTTTTCTAATGACACATTTCTTACAAGGATAATGAGCCCATCCTTGAACTAAGAGTGCAGTATTTCCAAAAGTATAATCACAGAAGTAAGCGATATCATTGCAAATGATGATGGTTTGCAATACTGTCCAAATCTTTCCTTGATTTGAACACTCTGCATGCCAAGATCGGAGTACATAGGACACGTGCCTCATGTTTGTAGCCCGAACCTTTCCTCGATTCAAGTACTCTGCATGCCAAAATTGGAGTACGCAGGGCATGTCTCGATCCCATGTTTGCAATGCTACATGAATCTTCCCTCGGTTTGAGTGCTTTGCATGTCAAGATCGAAGCACGCAAGGCATGTCTCGGCCTCATATTTGCAATCCAAATCTTCTCTTAGTTCGAGTGCTCTGCATGCTAAGATCGGAGTGCGCAAGACATGTCTTGGCCCCATATTTGCAATGCTGTCCGAATCTTTCCTTGGTTTGAGCATTCTACATGCCGAGATCGGAGCATGTAGGGTACGTCTCGACCCCTTATTTGCATCTAAATCTTTTCTTAGTTTGAACGCTCTGCATGTCAAGACTGGAGCATGCAGGGCACATCTCAGCATAATGTTTGCAATGGTGCCCGAACATTACCTCAGTTTGAGTGCTCTGCATGTCAAGATCGAAGCATGTAGGGCACGTCTCGACCTGATGTTTGTAGCTTGAATCTTCTCTTGATTTGAGTATTCTGCATGTCGAGATCAGAACGCGTAGGACATGTCTCGACCCCATATTTGCAATGCTACCTGAACCTTCCCTCGATTCGAGTGCTCTACATGCTGAAACCTAAATCTTATATAAATCAGTACTTAATTAAATAATTTTTTAACATCTAATTATGCTTAATTAATATAATTTAAATTAAAAAATAATTTTTGATGATGGTATTAGCTATTGCTAATACCCTCACTAATACTCATAATAAAAGAAGGTTACAGTACAGGACTGAGGCTTGGGTTGGCATGCAGGAATTGAGATATGAGGAGGCATAAATGAGCAGGGATTGAGGCTCAAGGAGGCAGGATAGGTGAGGAAAGCCACCGACCAGGGGAGAGATGGTGGTGGGGGACCGAAGGGTGGGGAGAGGGGGGTGGCAGGCTGGGATTTCGGAGAGGTGGGAGGAGGTTGGGAGCTTACAGTCGGAGGCTCGAGGAGTGGGGCCGGGTGCAGTCGAGGGGAAGCCATCAGTCAGAGGTGAGAGGGGGTGGTAGGGAGATCGAAGGGTAGGGGTGAAGAGGGTGACAGACCAGGATTTCGAGAAGGCGGGAGGCTGGGAGCTTGCACCCAGAGGCTCGAAGGAGAGGGAGGCAGCCGAAGGCTCGAGGAGGTAGGCAGGATGCAGCTGAGGGGAGAGAGCAGGTAGCAGGGGGATCGAAGGGTGGAGAGGAGGGGTGGGGGCCGAGGTTTCAAAGAGGTGATGGAAGGTTGGAAACTCGAGGAGGCAAGCTGGGTGTAGTCAGAGGGAGACGGTCGGGTGAAGTCACCAGTCGAGAGAGAGAGGGGGTAGCAGAAGAACCAAAGGGCGGGGGAGAGGGGGCTGGGTGGCAAGCCAGGGTTTCGAAGAGGCTAGAGGCTGGGAAGCTTGCATCCGAAGGCTCAAAGAGGCGAGGGCGGTTGGAGGTTCGATAAGACGGGCTGAGTGCAACCAGAGAGAGGTAAGTAGGGGAGGCAACCTAGGAAAGGGAGGGGTGGTGGGGGACCGAAGGGCGAAGGAGGAGGGTGGCGGATCAGGATTTCAAGAAGATGGAAGAAGACTGGAAGCTTACGATCGGAGGCTCGGGGAGGCGGGTCAGGTACAGTCGGCAAGAGATGGTTGGAGGCTTAAGGAGGCGAGAGGCGGCTAGAGGCTAAAGAAGGTAGGCTGGGTGTAGTCGGGGGGAGGCCACCAGTCGGGAGAGAGGGGGGTGGAGGAGGGAGGGGGTTGGTGGGAAATGAGGGGGTTGGTGGGAAATGAGGATGCGATAGGTGGTGGAGTGGGGGAAATGAAGGGACGGTGGGTGATGGCCTGAGAAAAATTGAGGGTACACAATGAGGTGGGGGAAAATGAGGATGAAAAGGTTATTAGTGATAACAACTTCCATCACTAATAATATTCTTCCATCGCTAACATAAAAAATATTATTAGCGATGGCAAGTTCCATCGATAATAATATTTCTATCATTAATAATTATATTTTTAAAATAATATTTTTTAAATTAATAATGACAGTGTCTTTGCCATCGCTAACATAAATTTTTTAATATTATTTTTTCTCCTAAGTCATTAATCTTTTGGATGGTTAAAAATTAATATTTAATTTTATTAAATTTTTAGACTTAATTAATTTATAGATCAAGTCCTAATTGATTTAAATTTGATTTAATTTAATTAGGTTTGACTTAATTTGAGGCTAATTAAATTTTAATATTTTAAATAAAACTTGGATTCAAAGTCTAATTAAATTAGGTTTGATATGATTTTAAATTGAATTCGAATTGGGATCAAATTAGATTTGAATTGAACTCAATTTAATTTTTTTTTTTATAATTGATTAAATTTAATTAGACTTGACTTTATTTGAATGTAATTGAGTTTTACAATCTAATAGGACATATATTGAAAATCTAATTGAATTAGATTAGATAGGATTTTAAATTGGATTCGAATCAAATTCTAATTAGATTTGGATCAAATCTAAATTAAAAATTATTTTTTAAATTAATTTTAATTAGATTAATTTAATTAGACTTGACTTAATATGAAGGTAATTGAAGTTTACTATTCAAGTAGGACTTGAATTGAAAGTCTAATTGAATTAGGTTTGACAGAATTTTAAATTAAATTTGAATTAAACCTAAATTAAAAATTATTTTCTTCTAATTGATTGAAATCAACTTTAATTTGATTAATCTTGACCTAATTTTAGATCAATTATATTTTATAATCCATGTAGGATTTAGATTCGAAGCCTAATTGAATTAGGTTTGATAAGATTTTGAATTAGATTCGAATCAGATTCAAATTGGATTCGAATATAAATATAGATCAAGTTCTAATTAATTTAAATCAACTTAAATTTAATTAGGCTTGACTTAATTTAAAGATAATTGGATTTTACTATCCAACTAGGACTTGAATTAAAAGTCTAATTAAATTAGGATTGATAGAATTTTGAATTGAATTTGAATCAGGTTTGAATTAGATTTGAATTAAATTTAAATTAAAAATTATTTTTTTAAAAAAAGATTTATTGAAGGATTCTCCTAAATTGCTATGTCCCTATCTCACTTGACCCAGAAATAAGTAAAGTTTGAATGGATAGATGAATGCAAACAGAGTTTTTAGGGGTTGAAGAGATGGTTAGTGATAGCTCCAGTGTTAACAGTTTCATCTGGGATAGGAGGTTTTACCATTTATAGTGATGCCTCATGTAAAGGTCTTGGTTGTGTTTTGATGCAGAATGGGATGGTAACAACTTATGCCTCTAGACAGTTAAAGCCATATGAATTGAACTATCCTACATAGGATTTGGAGCTTCCAGTTGTGGTTTTTGCTCTAAAAATATAGAGGCATTACTTGTATGGTGAAACCTACAAAGTTTTCACGGATTGTAATAGTTTAAAATACCTATCTACTCAAAGAAAGTTAAACTTGAGGCAAAAAAGATGGTTGGGGTTACTAAAGGATTATGACCTGACTATTAATTATCATCTAGGAAAAGCAAATGTCATAGCAGATGCTTTGAACAAAAAAATTTTAGGTGTATTAGCAATTTCAATCACTACACAAAAGCAAATTTTGTTGGATTTGGAAAGATCTAAGATTGAGGTGCAATTGCATAGTCCGAAAATTTGACTTGCTAATCTTATGGTGCAACCAACTTTGATCGAAAGAATTAACATATCTTAAAAGGAAATAGAGTTATAGAAGATCAGAGAAATGGTAGACTCCGGTGCTCAATTCGAGTTTTGTGTACATGTGGATGTTTCTTTAAGCTTTAGTAATAGGTTGTGTGTTCCTAGGATTCTAGAATTAATTTTAGAGGAGGCTCACAATTCAACTAATACAATATTCCCAAGAGGCACTAAGATATACAGGGATTTGAGAAAAAATTTCTAGTGTCATGTATGAAAAAGGATACTACACAGTATGCAACTCAGTGCCTAGTGTGTGAACAGGTAAAAGTTGAGCATCAAAAATCTGCTAGACCATTGCAATCTTTTCTTATTCCTTAATGGAAGTAGGAGTATATTATTATGAACTTTGTGATTGATTTGCCTAAAACACCTCAAAGTAATAATGTGGTGTAGGTGATCATTGATCGATTAACAAAATCAGCTCACTTCTTATCGTTTCGAGTTGGTCTTCCCTTGGAAAGATTGGCAAGCTTGTTTATAGAATAAATTATGAGGTTGCATGGGATTTTTGTTACTATTATATCAGATCAGGATCAATTGTAGATTTGTTTCACAGTTTTTAAGGAGTCTTCACAAAGCTCTGAGTACCAAATTAAACTTCATTATAGCCTTCTATCCCCAAACTGATAGATAGTCAGAATGGACTATTCACATTCTAGAGGATATGTTAAGGGCTTGTGTCATGATCTTCGGTGGTGCTTGGGATAGTCACTTATCATTGGTTGAGTTTGCCTACAATAATAGTTACTGTTGGTGCAGAAATCCGTCGCCGCCGGAGGTCACCGCAATCGAAGCCGCTGGGCGCCGCCGGGGACCTGCAAAACGAAGTCCCGCCCGGAACCGGTGGGGTGGTGGCTCCGGCAGGACCCTCCGACGGTCAAGTTAGTTTCCGACCAACAGTAATGGAGTGCCCGGAATGAGTTCCGGAGCTTAGAGATGTGGAGGAGAGCTTAGAGAGTCGAGAGTTCAGAGAGCTTAGCCTTAGCGTGTCGGGAGGATCCTTTATATGGTGGAGCTTGATGGTGACAACTGCAGCCGCGTGCTGACGGGCCGCTCGAGGTTCGGCGGAGTCAGTCTCACTGGCGCCGCATACGGCGGATGGAGGGTGGCAGCCATCGCCGCCTGACAGCGGGTCGCTATCGCCCGCGGCGGACTGACTGAGGTGCGGTGGTGACGGCGGACTGACTGATGGTGATGGTTGCAGAGCTCGCCGAATGAAGGGATGAAGGTCTTCGTCGTGTGCCTGTTTCGGAGGAGTTCGGGCTCCTGAAGAGGAAGATAGGAGGGAGTTCGGCTCCCATAGGCGTCTGGCGGAGGTATGTAATGCGCTAAGGCCGCTGAGGAGTTCGTCCGAAGGAGTTCGCCGCTGAGAGGACTTCATTGAAGCTCGGTCGCTTGGAGTCGGTCCGAAGGAGTTCGCCGCTGAGAGACTCCATTGAAGCCGGTCGCTTGGAGTCGGTCCGAAGGAGTTGGCCGCTGAGAGGATCCATTGAAGCTCGGTCGCTTGGAGTCGGTCCGAAGGAGTTCGGCGCGATCCGAAGGAGTTCGGCCAGGGCTCGCTGATTCGGCCTCTAGGCAGTTCGGCCGTGTTAAGGGTTCGGCCTGGCGCCTGGCGCTGAAGCTCTTCAGCGGCTACTGGTTACATTGGGCTGAGCGTTGGGCCGGGCTTCGGCAGGAGCGGGATTTATCCCCAACAGTAGCCCCCCCACTCCGAGTTCAAAAATTGAAGGAAGGGAGTACCAAAACAGGCGACTGCCGAAGTCTTCTTCCAGGCCCCGCATTTGTTGCAGCTGAGCTCGGGGGAACCTCATCTCCATTCGATGTTGGAGGAAATGGAACTCGTTTTCAGCTAAAGTCGATGAAGCCGACGTTGAGGCCGGAGTCAATGTCGCCCCCCGTGGTCAGGGTCGGAGTTGACATTGCCTTCATCAACCGAAGTCGATTCGGGGGAGACCTCCTCTTTTGCATCAAGGTTATGATCGCTTGGGGGAGACCTCGCCTCCCGCTGATGCTGATACCGAAGTTGAAGCGAGGTCGAAGGAGACCTCGTCTTCTGCAGTGAAGCTTGCCGTAGACTCTGGGGCTCGGCCTTGGAACCTTGCTCGCGTCCTAAGGACGAGGTTCTCCTCTTGTTCCCGACGGGCTGTGGGGGCACATGGGGACCGTCGTCCTCGCCTCTCCCCCCATCCCGTCCTTGGTGGACGGGGCCTTCGACTTTGCTCACGCTAGGACGAGGTTCTCCTCCTGTTCCTAGCCGGCTGTGGGGGCACATGAGGACCGTCGTCCTCGCTTCTCCCCCCATCCCGTCCTTTGTGGACGGGGCCTTCGACTTTGCTCGCGCTAGGACGAGATTCTCCTCCTGTTCCTAGCCGGCTGTGGGGGCACATGAGGACCGTCGTCCTCGCCTCTCCCCCCATCCCGTCCTTCGTGGACGGGGCCTTCGACTTTGCTCATGCTAGGACGAGGTTCTCCTCCTGTTCCTAGCCGGCTGTGGGGGCACATGAGGACCGTCGTCCTCGCTTCTCCCCCCATCCCGTCCTTTGTGGACGGGGCCTTCGACTTTGCTCACGCTAGGACGAGGTTCTCCTCCTGTTCCTGAGCCGGCTGTGGGGGCATTTCCGCTTTTTTTTTTTCAGTGACCCTGAACGATAGTGTCGAGCAACAAGGTTTTATTGAGGGAAACTACTGGTAGTGCATTCTCAGGTTTTCTGATCCAAGGTCGGGGAAGCGCTAGCTCCGGCTCCTTTAGGCGATAGGTACAGGTCGGATGACCTCTACACTGTACGGACCTTCCAATTTGGGACGAGCTTCCCTTGATTCTCGGGCTGGGAGACGGCTGCTCGTCGAGCACTAATCCCCAACTCTGAACGCCCTGCTTTTGACTCTGGAAGTTGTAATACCGAGCCACCTTCCGCTGGTGGCGGCCATTCGGATGCGGGCGCTCCCCCTTTCTTCCAGCAGGTCGAGGTTGTTCTGAGGTCTTGGGAGTTGAGTTGCTCGTTGAAGCCCACGATTCGAGCAGACGGGAGTTTGAGCTCGATCGGAATGACCGCCTCGGTGCCGAAGCCAAGGCGAAGGGTGTCTCGCCGGTCGGTACCCTCTGCGTTGTTCGGTATGCCAGAGACGTGGTAGGTTCGTCTCCAGGCCCTTTGCCCTGTCGAGCCTCGTCTTGAGGCCTTGCAGGCAGGGTCGATGGTCACTTTCGGCTTCCCCATTGGCTTGCGATGAGCCACGCTGAGTGGTGGGAGACGTTTAGTCCTTCGAGAACTCGCAAACCGGGCTCCAGCGAACTGTCGCCCATTAATCGTTATGAGAGCTCGGGGCAGACCGGAACCGGCAGATCAGCTCTTCCAGACGAAGTCCTGCACCTGGCCTCAGTGATTTCGCTAGTGGTTCGCCTCGACCCACTTGGTAAAGTAGTCGATCGCGATCGGAGGAACTTCCTTTGTCCGGACGCGTTGGGAAGGGGCGAGGGATGTCCATCCCACTGCGCGAAGGGCAGGGTGCAGTGAGCGGAGTGAGTTCGGACGCCGGGCCTTTGCACGCTGGCGTTCTTCTGGCAGGTCACACCTCTTACGTATTCCTGGAACGCGAAGTAGGGTCGGCCAGTAGTACTTGCGAAGCAGTCTTTGCGATGGGATCTGGTCCCGCGTGACTTCCGCAGAGTCCTTCGTGGACATCCGTAAGCGCGATGCAGGCCTCAGGGGTCGAGGCCCTCAGCACGGGAGGAGTACGACTCTTATATACCTGCCCTCGTAAAGAGTAGCGGGAGGCTGACTCCTGAGCTTCCGAGCTTCTCTCCGGTAATCGGTGGGGGAGGACCCCTTCTTCGAGGTAGGCGATCAGCGGATCGATCCAGCTGGGCTCGAAGTCCTCCGCAGGACGGCCTGAGGTTCCTCGTGGTCGGGCACTTCAGAGTTTCCAGAAACACCTTCTTTTGGTAGTTCGGCCTGGGCACAAGGTGCCAACTTGGAAGAGGAGGTCGAGCCCTTGGTATTCCCCGGTCCTCGGGATGTGCGAAATGTCGAAGCTGTCGAAGGCTGGTATTAAGTTCTTCACCATTCCCGAGTATCACCATGCTTTCCTCCGCGCCTCGTAGCTCAGGCCGACCTGACCGGCCACCAATTGGGAATCGCTATAGACTTGAAGCCGACCCACCTTCAATTCCCTGGCTATCTGCAGCCCGCTATCAGCGCTTCATACTCGGCCCCATTGTTTGGTTGTGGGAATTCGAAGCGCACGCGTACTCGGTGACGATCCCTCGGGGCTAACCAGGACCAGCCCTGCGCCGGCCCCGCTAGACGTTTGATGAAGCCATCCACCATGCAGAACCCAGCGCGCCTTCAGAAGGTCGGCCTTTCTTCAGGAAGTTGAATGCCGACCACTGCCCACAGCTCGGCTTGCGTCGGGCCTGTCTCCCGCTGATGACTGTCTCGCTTGATCAAGGGCTCGGCTCGCTGGTGCGGGCATATCCAGCACGAAGTCCGCCAGTATCTGACCTTGATCGATGGCCGGTCGGTAATTGATGTCGAACTCGTGAGCTCGATCGCCCACCTGGCGATCCTCCTGAACGTCCGCGCGTGGAGGACGGCTCTTAATGGTTGGTCCGTGAGGACGTGATGGTATTGCTCCTGAAGTAAGGTCGGACTTCCTAGGCTGCGATCAGAAGACAGTAAATTAGTTTTTCTAACTTGGATACCTGGTTTCCGCGCCTCAAGGCTCGGCTCACGTAGTAGACTGTTGTTGCGCCTTCGCATCTTCCCTGACCAGAGACAGCCGCCAGGGCCATGTGGAGAGACAGCATAGGTATAGGGAGCAGCCTTCTCCAGGTTCGGGCTTTGCCGCAAGGAGGCGCGCGACGGGTAGTTTAAGCTCTTGAATGCCTGTTTGACTCCGCTGTCCAGCAAATCTTTCGGTCGCCGAGGACTTAGGAGAAAGGCAGGCATCCGCTCGGACCGACTGAGACAAAGCGTTTCAAGGACGCCACCCTTCCAGCTCAGGCGTGAACTTCCTTAATTGTTTTTGGGGCATCATCTCCTGGATGGCTCGGATTTTCTCGTGGATTTAGCCTCGATTCCGCGTCTCGACACCATGAACCTAAAATTTTTGGAGGTCACGCCAAGCGCATTGTGTCGGTATCAACTTACTCTTGTGCCCTCCTAAGCGCACCGAAAGTTCTTCAAGTCGGCGAGGTGGTCTGTCGAGCTGGCTTTTGACCAGCATGTCGTCCACGTACACCGCCATGTGACGGCCGATCTGCCCCTGAAGACCGTTGTTTTACCAAGCGCTGGTAGGTGGCTCCTGCATTTTTGAGTCCGAAAGCATGCCTGTAACAATAGAGCACCTCGGTCAGTAATAAAGGTGGTCTTCTCTTCATTCCTCGGGCGCCATGCGTATCTGGTTATAACCAGAAAATGCGTCCATAAAAAGTGAGGAGCTCGTGGCCCGAGGTGTGCGTCCACCACTGATCGATCCTCGACAGGGGTAGCTATCCTTTGGCAGGCTTTGTTCAGCTTCTTGAAGTCGACGCACATCCTTCACATTGTACTGTATTGCGTTTTTGACGAGGATCCGACATGTTCGAGGACCCAGGTCGGGTAGTTGACCTCCCGGATGGTCCAGCTTCAAGGAGCTTTATCTACTTCTTCGGCTACGCGCTTCTGTCTTTCTAGGGCTTTCGGTGGGCGTAATTTTTATCTGACGGAGTCGCTCGCCTTGGTCGCAATGGCCGATGTTCTATGACCATCGGACGTTCGATCCATGGTACATCCACTGGGGCCAGGCGAAAACGTCTGCCATTCCTTCTGAGGAAAGCGACGAGACTGTCCCTTGACTCGGCCTAGGTTGGAGCCGATCCGCACCTCATGCCCCGGTCTCATCGCGTAAGGACCCAGGGACGAAGGTCTTCCGCGTTCGCCCCATTCTTCAGTGAGGTCGTCCCCGGACGTCCAGTCCGTCAACAAGGTCAAAGGGTCGGGCCGACTCCCTCGCGCAGGGCGATTGATGCAGTACTTGCCAGGGCTTGGTCTCCTCTGACTTTCGCCGACTCCATGGCTCGTCGGGAATTTCATCTTTAAGTAGTAGGTTGACACTACCGGCCCGCAGCGCGTTAAGGAGCCTGGTCGCCCAAGGACTTGCATTATAGGCGGACGGCGTCCTCACGACAAAAAAGTCGATCCGCGCCTTGGCCATTTTGGGGATTGGCCCGCCGTCACCGCCAAAGTCACCATGCCTTCGACCGAACGGCGTGTCCGGCAAATCCCATCAAGGGGAACTTACAGGTCCTAAGCGGATGTCACGGTAGGGACATTTTCAGAAGGCATCGTTAAAACAATATGTCCGCCGAACTTATTATCACCAAAATGCGGCGTACATCATAATCAGCGACGTTTAAAGAGTTACAACCGCGTTCGTTATGCGGAATCTGGTCCCCTGGGCGTCTGCTTCGGTGAAGGTCACGGCTCCGAGGTCCTCTGTTCTTTGCGATCCCTCGGATTCG
This sequence comes from Cocos nucifera, assembly GCA_006176705.1. NCBI lineage: Eukaryota > Viridiplantae > Streptophyta > Magnoliopsida > Arecales > Arecaceae > Cocos > Cocos nucifera. The sequence goes on from QRFJ01000652.1 coordinate 267,617, forward strand.
TGGTCTTTCTCTGCTGCGGTCCTCCGAGATGGTGTTAATGACGCCAAGAGACGGCCGGTCCTCCTGCGATCTTCCCAATCAGGCGGCACATTCTCGGCCGATCTTGCCTGTCTTTAGATCGTCTTCGTCAGGAATCGGCCAAGCCTGCCCGCCGGACCAGCTCCTCGATTTCGTCCTGGAGCTGGATGCACTCCTCGGTATCGTGACCTGTGGTCCGGTGTAAAGGCAGAATTTGTTGGGTTGCGTCTTCTGGGATGGGAAACGCATCCTCTCCGGCTCCGGAAGTCGTCCCTTGATCTCCAGCAGCACTTGAGCCTTCGGGGCGTTTCTAGGGGGGGAGCTGTGAAAACGCCGTCGGAGGGGAGAACCTCGGCGCGGGGATGGACCTCGGGCGGGGATGAACCTCGGCGCCGGGGGGAACTTCGGCGTCGGTGGGACTTCGGTGCGAGGAGAACTTCGGCGCGCCCTTCCGTCCGTGGCTCGCCCCCGAGCCTGAGGTGGAGTCCGGCACGCCGCGCCGGGGATTGGAACGCGGCCAGCTTCAGTGCGCTTTCTTTCCTCGGCAGGCCTTCCCGCTCTGCCTACTCGTCGCTTGTCGCGAGCTTCACATCCTGCTTCGAAGCCTCTTCTGCCCGGGCATAGCTTTCGGCCCGAGCTAGCATGTCAGCGAAGTCCCTGGATATTTCTTCTCCAGGGAAAACAGCAGGTCGTTCTTCTGAAGGCCGCCCTTGAGGGCGGCCATAGCAACTGATTGGTCCAGGTTCCGGACTTCCAGCGCGGCAGTGTTGAACCGGGTGACGTAAGCCCGGATGGGTTCCCCTCTTTTTGCCTGATAGCCAACAGGGAATCCGAGCCTCTGCGCGGCGTTTGCTGCTGACGAGTGGGCCGCAGAATTGTTGACTCATTGGTCAAACGATAGGATGTGCCCGGCTTAAGCGCCGAGTACCAATTCCTAGCGCCTCCCTTGAGGGTAGAAGGAAAGCCCGACACAAAATGGCATCAGGCGCGCCATGGAGTAACATCGTCGTCCTGAAGGCCTCCAAATTGTCGACCGGGTCAGTGGTCCACATTGTAGCTTTCGAAATGCGGGAGCTTGAAGTTCGGTGGTACCTGTTCCTGCATAATTTCTGTGAGAAGGAGGATCAGTGCAAATATCGTTACCATGGGAGGAAGGAGTATGACGAAGTTCTTCTATGCGCCGTCCCATCTCATGAGCCTTTGGTCAGGAATCTCGCGATCCTAATTCCCAAGGTCTTCTCGCGGAAGGGGTGCGAAGCTTCTCCCTGGTTGAGCCGCGGGTTCGAGCAGGGGCTCTTTGCCGGCTGCCCTCTCTCCCGAGGGCCGGAGGTCGGGTAGCCCACATCGGTCGCTCCTGGACTGGATTCCGGGCTCCGGGGAACCCCGCGCCGGTCGAGTGGGCGCTGGACCTCGCGAATGCGTGGCTTGCCACTGCCTGCACCGCCTCCGTAAGATCGCGGACCTGCTAGGCAAGCAGGTCGAACCGCTCCGCATCTACGCGGTACGGAGCGGGCCCGCGTCGCCGGGGCTGGAGTAGGAGCGGACGGACCCGAACGGGATCGGCCGCGGAGGCTGCCGACTCCGGGATGAGGTTCGTCTGGGAGGCATTTTTCTTTTCAGAAAAGGAATACTGAAGAGGGAGGAGAGAGATCCGGAGCAGGGGAGGGAAATCGTCGTCGAGCACTCCTTTAAGAACAAGGGAACCCGAAGGTTCAATCCCTTGTTCCCACAGACGGCGCCAATCTGTTGGTGCAGAAATCCGTCGCCGCCGGAGGTCGCCGCAATCGAAGCCGCTGGGCGCCGCCGGGGACCTGCAAAACGAAGTCCCGCCCGGAACCGGTGGTGGTTGGCTCCGGCAGGACCCTCCGACGGTCAAGTTAGTTTCCGACCAACAGTAATGGAGTGCCCGGAATGAGTTCCGGAGCTTAGAGATGTGGAGGAGAGCTTAGAGAGTCGAGAGTTCAGAGAGCTTAGCCTTAGCATGTCGGGAGATCCTTTATATGGTGAGCTTGATGGTGACAACTGCAGCCGCGTGCTGGCGGGCCGCTCGAGGTTCGGCGGAGTCAGTCTCACTGGCGCCGCATACGGCGGATGGAGGGTGGCAGCCATCGCCGCCTGACAGCGGGTCGCTATCGCCCGCGGCGGACTGACTGATGGTGCGCGGACTGAACTGATGGTGCGGCGGACTGACTGATGGTGATGGTTGCAGAGCTCGCCGAATGAAGGGATGAAGGTCTTCGTCGTGTGCCTGTTTCGGAGGAGTTCGGGCTCCTGAAGAGGAAGATAGAGGGAGTTTCGGCTCCCATAGGCGTCTGGCGAGGTATGCAGCTAAGGCCCGTCCGCAGACGAGTTCGGCTGCTAAGAAGCCGCGGCCGGCCGTCTGGGGTTCGGCCGGCCGTTGGACTTAGGCTGAGGCTTGGACACTTGAGAGTTCGGTGGGAGCTCGGTCGGCCGAAGTTTGATGAGGGCGACCGCTGAGAGTTCGGCGTGAGATGCTGAGTTCGGGCTCCTGAGTGACGACTGCTGAGGAGTTTGGGCTCCTGAGTGACGACTGCTGAGGAGTTTGGGCTCCTGAGGGACGACCGGTGAGGAGTTCGGGCTCCTGAGCGACGACCGCTGAGGAGTTCGGGCTCCTGAGCGACGACCGCTTGGGGATTCCACTAAAGCCCGTCCGCTGAGGAGTTCGTTGAAGCTCGGTCGCTTGGAGTCGGTCCGAAGGAGTTCGGCCGCTGAGAGGACTTCGTTGAAGCTCGGTCGCTTGGAGTCGGTCCGAAGGAGTTCGGCCGCGGGATCCGAAGGAGTTCGGCCAGGGCTCGCTGATTCGGCCTCTAGGCAGTTCGGCCGTGTTAAGGGTTCGGCCTGGCGCCTGGCGCTGAAGCTCTTCAGCGGCTACTGGTTACATTGGGCTGAGCGTTGGGCCGGGCTTCGGCAGGAGCGGGATTTATCCCCAACAGTTACCAAGCAACCATTTGATGGCTTCTTTTGAGGCATTATATGGCAGGAAGTGTATATCCCCTATTTGCTAGGATGATGTAGAGAGAAAAAATTAATAGGCCTAGAAATAGTACAGCAGATAGTGGATAAGGTGCAAATGATTAGGGAACTACTTTGTACAGCTCAGAGCAGACAAAAGAGTTACGCCGATAATAGAAGAAGAGAGTTAGAATTTTAGGTTGGGGTTCATGTTTTCTTGATAATATCTCCTACTAAAGGCATGATGAGGTGTAGGGTCCGTGGCAAACGAGCCCTAGATATGTTGGTCCATTTAAAATTTTGGATAAAGTTAGAAAGGTTGCATATCGGTTAGCCTTACCACCTGCTTTATCAGGAGTGCATAATATATTTCATGCATCGATGTTGAGGAAAATATTCTGGATCCAAATCATGTGGTTGAATATAAGCTATTGCATCTTCATGAGGATCTGACCCATGAGGAGTATCCAATTTGGATTGTTGATAAGAAGGATCGAGTGTTACAAAATTGAACCATATCTTATGTGAATGTATAGTGGAATAACCACAGTGAAAGAGAAGCTACTTGGAAACTCAAAGCAGAAATGAAAGTCAAGTATTCATAGCTCTTTGAAACTTTAGATATGTTAATTTTTAGGATGAAATTATTTTAAGAAAAAAAATATTAGGACCTAGAATCTTAAAAACCTACAGCACAAATCTCAAAGCAAAAAAAAGGAAGAAAAATCCTCACACGTGCGGTGTGTGTGAGAAAAGAATCAGGAGTCTCCTCTTTTCGACACCGATGGAGAAAGGGTCTGGGTCAGGAGTCTTCCTCTTCTCCAACATCGATGGAGAAAGGGCCTGGGTCAGGAGTCTTCCTCTTCTCCAACACCAATGGAGAAAGGGCTTGGTTATTGCTTGAATTGCATGGGGTTTAAGCCTATGAATAAAGATCCCCCGATCCTCTTTGATTCCCACCACCAAAAAATTCTCAAAAATCACCGCCGATTCAAGCTTCCCGTCAAGTTCTTTGTCTAGGGAGTTCACTAGAGAGGTTGGCAGGATCTCTCTCGAGGGTGTCTCCAGACCAAGGTAATGCCCTCTTCCTTCTTTCCTAGCTTTGCTGTCGTCGGAATAGATCCAATAAGCCGCTAGATTAGTTGAGAACGAGGTCTTTCCTATTCTTTGATTCTTTTCCTCTTGATTCGTCGACCACCAGTGGCTGTGGCCACCATCGGGTTCATCTTCTGATCGGCGTTGAGTGCTAACATCGGCAACCAGTTTGGGTTTCTTTGCTTTGGTGGGAAGAAGGGTGAGGGAAGAGGTGACCGGCTTAAGGAAGAAGAAGAAGAATAAAGAGAAAGCCTCTCTTCTCTTTTTTTCTTTTATTTATTTTCTTCTCTCTCATTAATTAGATTGAGGAAAACTTTAAAAAAAATTAAAATAAAAAATTTAGAGGACCTGGAGTGAACCTTGATGAGCCATAGAGAGTTAATTAATTAAATAATTTCTATTTTATTATTTTTAATATTGAGATTGGTTGTATAAGGGATCAATCTTTCACATAAGAGATCTTCGAGTAGGTCCCTTAGCATATGATTTCATAAATCAAGATGTAGATTGAGATTAGGAGGTTAAATTCATTGTTAATGGAGGTAAGGGTTCTTGAACATAAATATTAGTGTACACACACACACACACATATATATATATATATATATATATATATATATTTATACTACATGATTTGGTTTTCCATGGTTGATATTTGTTTTATGTTTGTTGGTATGATCATCTATATATTCTATATCAAATAACGATGGTTTTGTTGATGGTTTGGATGATGATATCAACTATTAAAAATTTTGAAAGAAATATAATATGATACAATGTTTTTCCTCATATAATTAAGACTTAATAAATTGGTGATTAAGAAAGGAATATTTGGATTAGCCATGTTAAACTAAGAATAGCCCCATAATGAGCAAGAACGTGGAACTTGAGGTTGCCACCATGGGCTGAATCATGGATATTCTGAGGTTGCCATCGAGGGCTAGAGTGAAGCTAATATAGTTTGCCACCACGGTCTGAATCATGGATATCTGAGATTGCCACTGCGAGTTGGAGTGTGGCTTATACGATTTGCTACCATAGACTGGATCGCAAATATTCTAAGATTGCTACAACGGGCTGGAGCACGGCCAGTATAATTTGCTACCTTGGACTGGAGCATGGATATTGTGGTTTGCCAGTCTATGAGCTGAAACGTGACTATGATTAATTCAAAACCCTAAGGATAACTATTGATTGATGTTGATCATGCTAATGAGATATGATTGACAAAAAATAAAATTATAATTAAGTAAAAAGAGTTTTACTTACTAATATATGTGGTATATTAGTTTGAATAGATAAATGTTTGATAGTATTTGATGTAGGTTTAAATAAGTCAACATTGAATTGCATTCGATATTTGACATGATAATTGATATGAGATTTTATTGATTATGGTTTCATTATGCTATTGTATAATAATTATTTTTGAATCATGATATCATAATGGTGTAAGTGTTTAATTTGGGATTTCTTACTAGGCTATCAAGCTCATCTCGCCCTTCGACCCCCCCCCCTCGATTCTCTTTTCTTTCAGAGTTCAGGATATGCAGCTTGCCGGGTTGGATGTAAAGTTCAAGTGCTGGATTTGCTAGTTTAACTAATTAGTTAAAATTATGATAGCATAGAACATTTGAATTACTTGTACTTAAATGAGTTAGCTATTTGCCCTGATGAAACTATTTAATTTAGATATTTGATTTTATTTATTATATTACAAAAATATTAAATTTTTATTTTGATTTAAGGTCTCGTACAATCTCTAGGGTGATACTCTAGGGATCATATCACTACAAGAAAGCGGACCTTTAGCGATGGCAAACTTTTCGTTGGTAATAACCATTTTTACAAACCATCAATAGCGACCAAAAGAGAAGCCATCACAAAAAATTAGTGATAGCTTTTTTAGTTTTTAGCGACTCTTATATACGTCACTAATAACTAACAAAATTTTTTGATCGATAAGCTTGTTAGCAATGGAGGAATTCTATTAGTGATGGCAATAGCCATCACTAATAAATAGTATTAGCGATAGGTGTTATTAGTGATGGCTCAAAAAATTGCTAATAATTAGTAATTTTATTTTTTTTAATTTGACTAGCATGATTATTAGCGATGAAGAATTATTAGCAATGGCATATAGCCATCCTAATAACAAATTTTTTTATTTTTTTCAAAAAAAAATAGTATTAGCGATTTGGCTATAGTTGTTGCTAAAGCCATTGCTAAAAATCTCTAAATTATTTTGCCATTGAATCCCCCACCCCACTCCTTGGTTTTTGCTAAAAGCCATGTTTCTCCCCCCCATCCCCTTCTCGCTTGGCTCCACCATTGGCGATCGATTGAACCAACCCCCTACCCTCTTGTTCTCCCCTTTGTTTTCTCCTCCCTCCCCCAACCAGCCCTTGGCTTTCATCTTCCCCACTAGCAACCAACCGACCCCCCTCCTCTCCCCCTCTCTCGATTTTCCCCATGCCGTGCCGCCACCTTGCCCTTTATCGTCCCCATGCACCTCCACCCCCTTACTAGATTCACCACTCTCCTTGCTAGATCTGCTCTCCTCATGCCAGTGATGCCACCAATGGTGGATCTGTCGCCCCCTTGCTGGTGACACCACCCTTCTTGCCACTGACACTCCCTTTGCCGTATCTGCCACCCCTCTTGTCGGATCTATCACCCCCCTCGCCAGTGCTACCCTCCTTACCAGATCGACTGCCCTCGATGCCGGATCCACTGCCCCTCTTGTCAAATCTGTTGTCCCCACGTTGGATTGTTGTTCCCGCACCGGATCGCCATCGCCATCCCCAACCCCGCACCGCTATTCCTGCCCCCATGGACTAGTTGTTTAGGTAAGTATTAGTGACAACAATGATAATGGCCACAGAGCCATTGCTTAAAATTTTTTTATTTTAATATATTAATTAATTTTAATTAGATAATTAATTAATTATTTAGATATTAATTTAATTAATTAATTAGATAGTTTATTTAACTATGATGAAGATTTTGGATGACTAATTTTCAATTAATGATCTTAATTAGAACTAGGGGTGCAAATGGGTAAGATCGAACCGCGTCATGAGTGATCCTGATCCGATCCAGTTTCTTAATTGGGTCTAAATACTGGACCTAAATCTAGTCCAATAGAAGATCGAATCGGGTCTATGATCAAATTTCTTGACCCATAGGTCATTCAGGTCCGATCAGGTCCATGCATAACCCAGCTTTGATTTATAAAATATGGGTTCTATTTGGATCTGGATTCAAGTTGGTTCGGTTCCAATCCATTAAAGTGTCCTTGATCAAAATTAACATTTATATAACATAGGAACAAAGAGAGATGAGGGATGGGTTTGGGTTAGGTCAACCCAAAAGTCTACATGAATCGGGTCAAAATTCAGTAAATTCAAATCCGACCTAAAAAATAGAATGGATCCAATTTTAGAACTCGAGCTAGATTCGCGAGTCCTTTAAAATGGTTTGGATTGGAACTATGCGGATCGGATTGGATGGAGTCAGGTCTTGGGTCAACCCAACCCATTTGCAACCTTAATTAGAATAGATATTGCATCTTCTGAGTCTCTTTTTGCTTGAAAAAATATTATTAAATTTTTTTTAGCCTCTATTGTATATCATTTGATTATTGTAATTGACTTATAGAATTAATATAATTTCTAAATAGGATAGGACCTTCTATACCTATTAGTTGATGATATGATACATTTATTATGTAAGCCATTTTAAATGATAAAATAATTGATAAGTATTTTGCCTTGTATTTGTATATGTAGAATCCTTAGATAGTGTGCCATGGATCGTAGTTGGGTGGACTGTAAATTAGTCGATGGAGTAATTTCTCCTGAATATAAGAAGAGAAGTACTTCTGTGATTATGCTTTTGAGAATGCAGCACTTTTAGTTCAAGCATGGGCTCATTGCTCTTGTAAGAGATGTGTCAATAGAGAAATACTTAATAGGGATACAATGATTGCCCATTTATATAGGAATGAATTTATGCCAAACTACAAACATTGGTGCCTGCATGGGGAGACGTGGGAGATAATTGCAAAGGTTATAAGACAACAAGATAGGGACACAGATAAAATGGTAGACATGGTTATGGATGCAGCTGGTCCTAAATTTGATTGGGATATGGAGGATGATCCAAAAGCTAGCAGCAGCAATTTTTATCGTATGCTGAAAGATATTGATAAACCAGTATGGTCGGGATGTGGAACATATACTGTATTATCAGCTATGTTAGAGTTGTTGAACTTGAAGGCTGAGTTTAATATGATGGTCAATTATTATGATAGGATGGTAGCTGGTGGGGGTAAAACAACCCTCGCCAAAGTTCCTAGCCGTCGACCGTTGTTGTGAAGGAATTTGCCGATCCTTCCAACTACAAGTCCATACTGCAAAACTTGTTGAAGGCATAATGAAACCTGGTTGGGCTGCATTAAATGGTAGAAAAAAATTATTATTTAACCAACCTTGCTTCTTAACTTGGAATGGATGACAGAACCAAAGTTCCACCCCCTCGATCTTGATTGGTGATGAGTTTTGAAGACAATTGAAGTCCTGTATCACGAAAAATGCGCTCTTTCTTGTCGAACTTCTTCTGAATATACTCTTTACGGATGGACTCCTTCAGTTGCACTCCCTCCAGATGGACTTCTTTAGTTGCACTCCTTCTGGATGGACTCCTCTAGTTGCACTTCTTCCGCACCTACTTGCACGTGGCCCAGGAAGCTTTCGAACTTCTTAAAGCCACCAGATATTGCCTCTAACAAACCTCAGCCTATCATAAGTCCACTGCATACATCAAAGTCTCCAACCTGCATCCAAACTCCAATAAAGGGAATTTCACCATCTACAAGTCGCAATAAGCAACAACTCATCCCCGTAATGAACTCCATATGACCAAAATGGCTCACTACTAGATGGTTATGACTATCACCATCAGTTTATTACATGCTTTATCTATAAAAGAGACCCTCCAGATATATTTTTTTCTAAGCTCTCTTCTCCTTTCCATCACTCTGCTTCTCTATTTTTTGAGCACCCTATTTCCATTGGTTGAAGAACAAACTTGAGCATCGGAAGGTCCTGCTAGAGCAACCCACCTTCGATTTGAACTTTATTTTATAGGTTCCTTCGACGGTCTCACCTTCCTAACTCTAGCTATCTCTAGCATCCTCATAGATTTTTGCACCAACAGGATTAACGCTAGAGGAAGGACCTCTGAGTCCTTATTTTAAAAGAAGTACTCAGTCGATCTTATTTACTTTCTACTTTTAATCCTTCAAGATTCATCTTTGTTTGATCTCTTTCAATCTTAGAAATGCCCCCAAAGAAGATAACCACTCGGTGATCCACCGCCTCCACTGCCAGATTTTAGCCAGACCCGCCTGCTCCAATGCCATCATCGGCACCTCAACCTTCTTCACTAGCAGCCATGGTGGATTTGGAGCAGTTCAATCTATTGATGCAACAGGTTCGAGGCCTCACCGAAATGGTGCAGGCCATGCAGCAACCCTCGATGGCAATCCAGCCAAAAAACCCCCAACTAGAGCTTCAAGAACCGACACCAAGAAAGCCAATCTGGGTCAGCAGACCATTACCCCTAAGAAGGGAAAGCAGAGCATAGGGAGCTCCTGCTTTGATCATGATTCTTCTCCAGAGGAGACTTTTCCTATCTACAATCGATGGCCCTTTAAGATCCATGGTCGAGATGATGCTCTTGATCTAAAACTCCAGGACATGAATCGATAGATTAAGGAGCTCTGCTATGCTGCCCCAATCTACCATGATGATATTTGCATCGATCCCCTCTTTTTCATCAAGATCATGTAGGAACTCATCCTATCAAACTTCAAACTTTCCTAATCGAGAGTTATGATGGATCTTTTGATCCGGTCAACCATCCTAAAGCCTTCTGGATGATGATGCTGCTCCACGGCACACCGGATGCCATCCTGTGCTGAGCTTTTCTATCCATCCTCAAAAAAGTAGTAAGAAACTAGTACTCGAGCCTTAAGTTAGGTATGATTTTTTTTTTGATCAAATAAGCCATCAGTTTGTGGCTTATTTTATAAGCAACTGATGCCCAAGATGAGGTTTGGACTCCCTCATCAATATAAAGTAGAAAGAGGGGAAGTCCATCCAAGCTTATGTTAGTTACTTCAATGCTGCTATACTTGAGGTCCAGAGCTTGTACCAATTTGTAGCCATGGCTATACTGAAAGATGATCTTCAGAAGAATGATCTTCTTTTCTTTCTGAAAAGAAAGTATCTCAAAAATTTTGCTGATATGTTGGCCCAGGCTGAAGGTTATACCTAGATGGAAGAGGCCTTCAAATTAAAGAATGACGAGGCCACAAGAGAGAGGTAGGTGGATGAATCCAGCAAGCCCACATCTGAAAGCAAGCCGAGCGAAGCTCGACCATTCTCCTAAACTCCTCTCAAGCATAGATGAGCCCAAACTCCTTCTCGAGCTCGTCGATAGAAAAATCTAGATCGAAGGACCTGGTGAAACTTTCCTCCTAAAAGATTTAATAACTATGCTTCCTTGAATGCCTCAAAGATCCAGATGCTGATGGAGATAAGGGAGCAACTGTCAGGACTAGAGAGGATGTGGACTCATTCGACCAAGCACAACCTCAATAAATATTGCCTCTACTATTATGACCATGGTCACGATATTGAGAAGTGCATCCAGCTTCAGGATGAGATCGAAGCACTAATTAGAAGAGATTGGTTGGATTGATTTATTAGACATTGATCGAAGAGAAGAGAAGATCATCCAAGAGCCCCACCATAGTCTAAACCATCACAGCGGGATGAGTCACAAGGAGATTGGCCTTCTCTTGGAATCATCAATACTATTGCTAGGAGACATCAGCGAGGGAAGGCCAGTGTGACAGTAGAGCTAGTAAAGAAGGAGTGGATCAAAGAACCCATCATTTTCACTAAAGAAGATGCCCAAGGAGTTAAGCTTTCACATAATGACGTGGTTGTATTTACTTTAAATATTACTGATTATGATATAATATTTTGATTGATAATGAAAGCTCTGCTAATGTCTTGTATTTTGATGCTTTTTCTAAAATATCTATATCTGATAGTAGGATGGGCTCGATGAATTTTCCACTAGTAGGATTTACAAGTGATGTAGTGTTGATGGAAGGAATAATAATATTGCCTGTAGTAGTGGGCCAGTATCCCAAGAAATCTAGATCTCAAGTTAATCTTTTAGTAGTCAAAGTCCCTTCTATCTACAACACGATCCTTGGCCAATCTGATTTGAATGTACTCTAGGATGTGGTTTCGACTTACTACCTGAAAATGAAGTTTCCAATGAGGCATGGAGTCAGAAGGGTCAAAGGAGATCAGACACTAGCTTGGCATTGCTATAATATTGTCCTACAAGAAGGAAGACAAGCAGACCTTAGTCCAGTTGATGGACTCGACGCTTGTGATGATCTATCTGAAGAAAGAAAAGAACCCATTAACGATCTTATGGAGATCCTCTTGAAAGATGGGAATAAAGAACATACCATGAAGATTGGCTCTAGTCTAAAAGAAGAAGTCAGAAAGAAGCTCACCGCATTCTTGCAAAGGAATGCTGATGTTTTCACTTGAGCGCCCGTAGATATGCTTAGGATCGATGCAGAGGTCATGGAATACTGCTTGGGGGTGGATCTAAAATGCCGGTCAGTGAAATAGAAAAAATATAATTTTGCACCAGAGAGGCAGAAGGCTATAATGGATGAGGTCGACAAGCTTCTTAAGATAAGATTCATTCAAAAAATGCTTTATCCAGACTGAATTGGAAATATTATTCTTGTTAAAAAGATAAATGACAAGTGAAGGATGTGCATAGACTTCACATATTTAAACACAGCTTGCCCAAAAGACAACTATCTTCTGCCCAGGATTGACCGGCTAGTGGATGCAACTTCAGGCCATGAACTCCTCACCTTCATGGATGCCTTCTTCGAATATAACCAAATCTGGATGGCACCAGAGGATGAGGAGAAGACTACTTTTATCATTGACCATGGTCTTTATTGTTACAGGGGTCATGCTCTTTGGGCTTAAAAATATAGGTGCAACTTATCAGTACTTAATGAATAAAATCTTCAAAGAGCAGATCGATCGCAATATAAAGATCTAAGTAACTAACATGCTGGTCAAAAGCCGATCCTCTCCAAGTGATATCGTCGATCTTGAGGGGACCTTCAGCACCCTCTAGAAATAGAAGATGAAGCTAAATCCTACAAAATGTGCTTTCAGAGTGACCTCAGAAAAGTTCTTAGGATTCATGGAGTCGAGCTGCAGCATTAAAACCAATCCAAAAAAAATCAAAGCCATCCCGGAGATGACTATCACAAAAATAATAAAAGAAGTTCAACACCTCAAGAAAAATAGCAGCCTTGAATGGCTTCATTTTAAGGTCAGCCATTGAGTTTACTGAAATTGATATTCATTTTCAATCTTGGCTAGCCATCAAAGCTCAAATACTGATTGATTTTGTAGTAGAGTGTACCATTCTAGATGCATCCAAACCAGAGCACCAAGAAGTTTTTATTCCTAGCTCCCCTAAAGAGAAGGCTGGTCTCCCTAAAAACTTCTGGACTTTATATGTGGATGGTTCATCTAATGCTTCTGGAGCAGGCGCGGGCTTGATTCTCATCAATCCGAAAGGAGTTGTAGCAGAGTATGTATTATGTTTCAACTTTTCTACCACTAATAATGGAGCAGAGTATGAAGCCCTGCTTACAGGACTAAGAATAGCCAAAGAGCTGAAAGTAGAACATCTAAAGATTTATAGTGACTCTCAACTGGTTGTAGGGCAAGTCAGTGATAATTATGAAGCTCGAAAAGAAAGCATGAAAGAAGTACTTGAAAAAGATAAGGAGAATGATCTCAGCCTCTAATAATTTTGATATCCAGCAAATCCCCAAGGTGGAGTATACTAGAGCCGACCTTCTCTCCAAGCGAGCCACCTTAGCCCTAAATGAACTGCCAAAAGAAGTCCTTTTCAAAGTCCTACAGCACCCGAGTTTGGAAGAGTCCCAGGCAATAATGCAAGTTGATCATTAGCCCAGCTGAATCAATCCATTGATTGCTTATCTCAGAGATGAAATTCTTCTTAGAGACTATAAAGAAGCTCGAAAGTTAAGAAATCAAGCTTTCCACTATATTTTATATGAAAATAAGCTGTACAAAAGGTCGTACTCCCTACCACTCAAATATCTCCAACTTTCAAAAGCCGACTATGTCTTGAAGAAAGTTTACAAAGAAATTTACGAAAATCATCTGTGGGCGAGATCCTTATCATATAAGTTACTCCATTAGGGATACTATTGGCTAACAATACACTAAGATGTAGTGAATTATGTGAGAAAATATGATAGGTGTCAGAGAAACGTAAACATTCAGAGATAGCCTATCTCATAGCTCACACCGTTGGATATCCCTTAGCCATTTGCACAATGGAGGATGGATATACTCGAACCTTTTTTCATAGCACCTAGATAGCAAAAGTTTCTGTTAGGGGTAGTAGACTATTTCATTAAATGGATTGAGGTCGAACCTCTAGCGAAGATCATTGAAGCCAAAGTACAGGACTTCATCTGAAAATTAATTATTTATAAGTTTAGTCTACCTCGAACACTAATCACTGATAATGGGCATCAATTCACAGGTGCAAAGTTCACTGAGTTCTGCCAAGATCTAAACATATCTCACCACTTTACATCGGTAGCTCATCCACAAGCGAATGGTGAGGTAGAAGTAACCAATAGAACTTTGCTTCAAGAGATAAAGGAAAGACTTGAGAGGGCAAAGAGTACATGGATAGATGAACTCTATCATGTACTCTAGACGTACCAAACTATCCAAAGATTGCATATTGGAGAAACCCTCTTTGCACTAGCTTTCGGGATGGAGGCATTTATTCCAATTGAACTCTTGCTTCCTTCAGCATGGGTTGAGGCCTTCAATGAAGAAAGTAACTCACAGGATCTCGGAGCAAATCTCGATATGTTAGAGAAAAAATGAGAGAAAACTCAAATTTGAATGGCAGCCTATAAGCAAAGATTGGCACGCTACTGTAACTCTAGAGTAAGAAGAAAGATATTCAAAGTAGGAGATCTAGTGCTTTGGTGAGCAGATGTTTCACAATCTCAAAATCAAGAAAAGCTCGCTCCGAATTAGGAAGGCTCCTATGAAGTTGTGGAAATCATCCGACTAGGGACATACTATCTGAAGGAGCTTGGAGGACCGACGCTCCCGCAGCCTTGGAACTCGAAGAACTTGAAAATATATTATCAATAATCTTGCCTTAATAAAACTTTCTTATTTTCAATACCCTTGTTCTTTGTTGCAAAGTTATATGATGGCAGAAAATGACTTAACTGAACTTCGTCCTTAAATAAAGCAGAAAACCTCTGATTATTTAAGACAGAAGGAGGGGAGAGATCCTTTCAATGGCTCTTTTGTGCTTCAATGATTTTGTTAGGGATAGAAAGAGAATCTTGTCCTAACAAAGATAAAGATCAATTCCGTCAAGAACAGGAGGAGGATCTCATTCTAACAGAGGGACAAAGTCGAGGCCAACCATGTCAGAAATAGGAGGAGAATCTCATCTTTATATGGATGAAGATCTCTAGTTATTTAAGATAGGAGAAGAGGAGAGACCCTTTTAATAGCCCTTTTGTGCCCCAATAACTTTGTTAGGGATAGGAGGAGGACCTTGTCCCAACACAGATAAAAATCAATCCCGTTAGAAATAGGAGGAGGATCCCATCCTGATAGGAGGACAAAGTCGAGGCCAACCATATCAGAAATAGGAGAATAATCTCATCCTGATATAGATGAAGACCTTCGATTATTTAAGAAAGGAGAAGGAGAGAGGTCCTTTTAATGGCCTTTTTGTATCCTAATGACTTTGTTAGGGATAGAAGGAGGACCTCATCCTAACAAAGATAAAGGCCAACCCCGTCAGGAACAGAAGGAGGATCTCGTCCTGACAGGAGGATAAAGTTGAGGCCAACCGTATCAAAAATAGAAAAAGAATCTCGTCCTGACATGGATGAAGATCTTCGATTATTTAAGACAGGAGGAGGGAAGAGGCCCTTTTAACAGTCTTTCTATGCCCCATTGACTTTATTAGAAATAGGAGGAGGACCTCATTCTAACAAAGATAAAGATCAACCCCATCAGGAGCGGAAGGAGGACCTCATCCTGACGGAGGACAAAGTCGAGGCCAACTATGTCAGAAAAAGGAGGAGAGCCTCATCTTGACATGGATGAAGATCTTCAGTTATTTAAAACAAGAGGAGGAGAGAGGCCCTTTCAACAATCCTTTGATGCCCCAAAGATCTTGTCAGGGGTAGGAGGGGGACCTCATCTTGACAAGAAAAAATGCCAACCACATCAAAAATAAGAAAAAAATCTCGTTCTAACATGAATAAAGATCTATGGTTACCTAAGATAGGAAGAAGGCACTTTTCAACAGTCATTTCATTAAAAAAATAGGATTGAAGGAAATGAAGAAATTAAAAAATATCAAATCCATGCAAGATAAAGAGACAATTGAAGAGAACATCATTCTATTAAGGTTAAAGTTCATTACAAAATAAAGGTCTGCAAGATCATATACAAAAAGGATAAAATGGATGAAGTCCTAAGAGGGATCCGATTTATCGGATCTCGAATTGCTGACCCGTGCCATCGCCAAAGATTGCTTCAAGCTAGAAACCTCTTCTGTAAGTTTTCTTCTTTTCAACAAGCTTTCTACAAATAACTTATCAACCCAACGATAATTATCTTTGGATTTTTGCAACTATCTTCTTAGGACCTCTGACTCGACCTCTACATCCTTGATAGACTGTCGCTCATAAGTCAGTTGGATCTTCAGCTGTTGAAGCTCGACTGATTCTTTTGCATATATTGCTGATAGGGTCTCCAAAGAATTTCTTAAGAAAAGAAGTTCATCTGACTCTCTGTTCGAGTGAGCCTCCATCCTCTCTGCCAACTGCCTTTTAAGACCAACTATCTTCTCATTCGCTTTAAGAAGTTGCTGCTGGAGACCAGCGATTTCATTACTCCAGCCAAGTTCATAACTCTTGAATGAAACTTCGATGGGATAAAGTCGATTTTGAAGTTCTGCGAAACTCTTGGACCAATCCCAGTCGGACTTCTCTTGGCTGGTAGACCACGATGAGCTTTCCTCCAACAATCAAATTTTTTTCTTTGTCATATTGAGTTTAACTTCAAGGGAGCAAGCTTTAGCTATTAAAGTTCAGGACTTCCCACTTGCACGTTTCTTGATCTCCTCGAGCTCTTCATTTAGGTGAAATTTCTTGGTATTATATTCTTTGAATAATTATTTGGATGATTGATGCAAGCGGTCAATTTCAGTGGCTGCGTCGGTATAGTTCTTCCTTGATTTTTTGAGCTCCTCTTTAGTTTTCTCCAACTTTTTCTTAAGATGATGAACCTCCCTCCTTAGGCTCTTTATATGGGCCTTCAGGAGAACATCCTGAGGAAGGGGGTTGACTTCGACAGGAGACTGCACTTGGAGCATGAAAATATCACAACATAGATTTCGTAGAAGAAAAAAATTCGTCCTCAAAATAAACTTATCTTCATTGATCAAAATATTTTTTAAATATAGAAAAGCGAACAAGTAAAAATAAAAAATATAAATCAAGAGATCTCAAACCTCTGGAAGAGCAGTCGAACAGCTCGACTCCGCGTTGGTCAGCCCAAACTCTTTGGTGGTAGGCTCAACGGGGGAAGATCAGTTACGGTGCTAGATGGTCCCGCTTCTTCTCCAGGGGCCCCTTCAACAAGGAAGTCGAGGTCGAGCTCGAGGAACTTGCTAGCTATCTTGCCCTCACAAAGCTCGAATCCCTTGATGAAGGTCTCCTAGCCGAACTTGACATTTAGCTCCCTCATCTTGCAGAAGACTTTAAACTCCTCAATCGCCTGGGCTTTCGCCTCCGAGATCTATCTCGAGACTTGTCCCTTCAAATCGACGATCTCGGCTTCAACCTTCCTCCTCCTCTCTTCTTCCAAGACTAAAGTGGCCTTTAGTTCTACCGATGTTTGCCCTTCCTTTTTGAGCGCCTCTTGAAGAGCTTCGATCTCAACAGCCTTCTCCCTCATAAGATGATCGACCTCGATGGCTCTCTCTTTCTAGAGGTGGCTGACTTTGGCTTGATGATCCTCTTGGCTCTTCAATGCTTCCGACCTCAAGCAGTTCACCATCTTGATATGAGCGAGCAACTGATGACCCGACTGCAAGAAGAAACCTAAGTTAGGCGTACATACACACATAAAGAAGGAGAAGAAAGAAGGGACAAAGCAGCTGCCTCGACGAAGGCCTTGAGGGAATCCCAAGTGCGTTGCTCATAATCAAAATCAGTGATCTTGTCCACCACCTCGGGTAGGACGAACTTATCAATCAAATCTCTGATGATGTTCTAATTACAGAAGAAATTTTCTTTCGAGTCCTCATCGCCATTGTTGGACTTACTGGGGCGAGCTTTATGCCGAACTTTTATCATAACCGATTTTTGTTTCTTCTTCCTTTTCTCTTTCTTCTCTCCTCCCGTAGGAAGCTTCGAAACTTCAACATTGGCGGGAGGGGCCGAGGATGTGGGGGGCACTACAGCCCCATTTGTAGCACCCATCTCGATAATTGGAACAACCTCGATGTCTCCAGGAACCTCGAAAGCGGTAGTGACGTCGGTGGGAGTTGCAAAGCTCGGGGTGTCAACCCTTGCCCTCTTTGAAGCCTCACAAGGAGCCTTCCCTTTTCTCTTGTGTGCTTGCAGCCCCTTAGCAAGCATCTCAACTGCTTGAGTATCTATTTTTGTAATAAAAAGAAGAGAGAATGATCAAAAAAAAAAAATTTGAAGTACGGTGATATACCAACGGGGTTAAAAGGACTTAGGCCCATATTAAACAAGATTTGATCCTTCAGAAGTTTAGATAAGGGAGGAGCCCGATAGTTTTTGAGTTTATTGGCAAAATCGAGGTTGTCCCTCTCTAAACTAGGAGCTCGATAAACTGATTCTCTAAGCAAACCCCAGGGAGGAAGTCCTAATTTTAAAGTCGGACAGGATACAAAGAAAAACCTCTTCTTTCAATTATGGAAAGAAGGAGCACCTTTCAACTATCTTTTCTTACCGAACTGGGATGAGAAGTTCCACCAGTCCTTCGTAGAAGGATGATGCTTAAAGGTATAATAGTTTTAAAGTAGGAAAATGATTGAACAAACTTCGACAGAAAGACAAAGGGAGATGAATCCGATAATGAACCTAAAGAAGTTCGGCACTATGAAAGTAAGGAAGATGTTCAAAAAATGAAGAAAAGCTATCACAAAAGGGGAGAGAGGAAGTCTCAGTTTGGCACGAAAAGTTTCTAAGTACAAATAGAAACATCCTAAAGGAGGGGAATAAGCTCGGTCACTTGGTCCGGGGAGTTCTAGTTTATACTCAGGAGGAATTTCATATCGAATTTGGATCAGAAAAAGATCATCTGAGGACAAGAAACAAAGCATAGTTTTAGGTATGAAATTTGGCCGGGGTACATCCTTAAGTTCGGTCCTTTCTTGAGAATTAGGATTTTGGAAAGATGGGCCGGATGGACTCCTAGAATCGGATGATCGTGAAGTTTTGGAAGACATTCGAATAAAAAAAGGTTTGGAAATATTTGAGAAAATGACTAGAAAAAGATAGTAAAACCTTGGGAAAAGAATGGTGGAGCTCATGTAGAAGACTAAAAGGTTGAAAAACAAAAGAAAAGAAGAGAGAGGGCAACTAAGGACTAACCTAGATTGCTAAGAAGATGACCTAAGGGATGAGATGCAGTCGAAAGAGACTCCAACAGTCGAAAGAGTTGCGAATGAAGGGAAATAGGATGAGATGGTCGAGAAAGTAGAAATCGATTAGTGATGGCTGGAGAATTGATAGGAAAGTTGGAGCACTGTGACAAGGAAGAATGAAAGAAAAAGAAGAAGGAGAAAGCACAAATGGAGATGGGGCATCAGAAGGAAGAAGAAGGGCTTAAATAGAGGAGTGAAACCAGGAAAAGTCATGATTACAGGACCCTCTCAGTCGAACCCAACCCGCCATGTATCCCACTCATCCCTAATGCTTGATGAAACAATAATTGCACCACACATGGAGCTCCATGCCAATCACGTTTTCGAGGGAACTCATCATTTCAGGTCATTCGACGTTTAACCTCGTCACCAATTCAAAAAAGCTAAAAAGTTTTGCTCTCTAAGAGCAGAAAGTTGACAAAGGACTTAGACTGCAATAATTTTTCTATACTTTCTTTATTCAAAATTTGAACTTAGGAGTAGGGGGACTAGTATTAGAAGTAAAACAACCTCCGTCGAAGTTCTTAGCCATTGACCCTTATTCTGAAGGAATTCGTCTATCCTTCCAACTATAAGTCTATACCGTAGAACTTGTCGAAGGCATAATGAAACCCAATCGGGCTATCTTGAATAGTAAAAGAGAATTATTATTTAACTAATCTTGCTTCTTAATTTGGAATGAATGACAGAACCAAAGTTCCACCCCCTCAACCTTGATTGGTGATGAGTTTTGAAGACAGTTGAAGTCCTGTATCATGAAAAATACGATCTTTCTTGTCGAACTTCTTTTGAATACACTCCTTTTGAACGGACTCTTTCAATCGCACTCCCTCCGGATAGACTCTTTCAGTCACACTTCTTTCGGACGAACTCCTCCAACTGCACTCCTTCTAGATGGACTCCTTTCCACTACTACAAAAAAGGGCTACAATAGTAGTTCGTAATTATTGTTGTAGCTCAAAAAATTACTGCAATAGACTATGACAATGGTTATTTAACCGCTACTACTGCAGTCATCACCATAGCTTTATGGCAGTGGTTGTTGTAGTGGTTGTTTGAACCACTGCCATAGATAGCCTATTGTAGTAGTTTATAAATCATTGCAATAGATCGACCTATAGTAGCGGTTATGTAACCGTTGTCATAGGTTATTTATAGCAGTGGTTATATAACCGCTGCCATAGGTAATCTATAGCAATGATTTTTTAACCGCTTGCATAGATCTAAGCAGCGATTGACACCGTTTGTATCAAAAATCTATGACAACGGTTGGTATGGATATGACAGCAGTTATAAAACCACTACCATAGATTTTGAATAATAAAAAAAATTAAAATTTTTATTTTTTATATATTTTATCTGATAAATATAGATATATAACATAAGAAAATATAATAAATATAAAAATTATTCTAAAATACTAAAATTTTATTATCGAATAAAATTTATTATAATATTTTTTAAAAAAATAAAATACATCAAAAGTCTCCTAAATCTACATCATCATCGTCGTCATCCGAAGTCGGAGCAAGAGTCGGAGCTCTGGAGCTGGAGTTGGAGCTGGTGCTGGAGCCGGAGTTAGAGCTGGAGCTAGAATGCGGGATCAATATATTCTCGAAGCCCGTGACTCTCCAAAATGCGCACTGAGCATTGACATCATGTCTCTTCACGATGCCCTTTAGATGAGATGCGCGCTCCTTCAGCCCGATCTACCCATGTCGCAAGCATGATCTGCCCATGCCAACGCCTTCCTTCAAGCTCCTTCCTAGCTAACGACACTGAAAGTCTGTGAGGAGATGCTGCACGTCAGACCAGTAGCTCATCGACGTATATCCGAGCCTGCATTGGATCCTCTCTAAAGTGCTCAGACCCCAAGACCTGAGACAGATGGTCATGGGGCCCAGAGGTATCCTGGGCCCTCCTCTGGGCCCTCGCTCATGAGTGCATCTAACTGATCCTGTAATTATAAATTAAAATAAAATTTTATAAGAAATGCTATAATACTAATCAAATATACTAATATATTTAATACTTACAAAAATATATTCGATTGCGGCATTCATCGGCCTATGCCCGATCACGACATTCATTCGGCCTGCCCGTCTTGTCCGTACGGTTGGATCAGAAGATCTCGCTACGGTTGGGCATCACTCCATCTCTCATCAGCTATAATAAAGAATAAATTTATTAGAAAGATGATAAAAAATATAAATTTAATTTATCTAGTAAGATTTAGAATTAATTACCTCTCTATGCATAAGATTGGCCCTACACTCGTGGCCTAGAGTGTGCATATACTCCTGGACTGCACGGTTCTTTCAGTTCTGATGGAAGGTAGCCTAATAAGTATTCAAATAAATAATAAATACTTAAAAAAATATTTAAATAAAATTTTAAGCATATTGAAAAATTTAAAAGTTAAAAATTTTACCTCGAACTCCTAGCTCCTCCAGTGTCTAACCATCCTCTCCCACTGACTCGGAGGACAGTCCTGTATCCAGGGAACAAGCTCCTCTGGAGTGTCTCGTCGATGCTCGAGCCATTCTTTATGGAGTTTGATCTTGTAACCATGGTACAACTCTCCAATCTTTCTCAATCGGGTATCTCGAGCCCTCTCATGATCGAGAAAGTGGTACCTCCTCTGCACAAAGTTATCAACAATCAGTTACAAAATTATTCTAATCAAATATATATAGTGTTAACATATAAAATGCATTAAAATAACTAAGATGCACGTACTTATCCATATCTCCTTCCATATTCGATCCCTGACGGCAGCATCCATCAAACGCCAGTCTCTGGGCTCTACGGTAATGATGTCCAACCGTCTCATAAGCACTCCAAAAAAAGAATGCATCTTCCACACGATCTTCCCCTACCAGACCTTCCCCTCCGTATCGTAATAGACCATCACCTAATGCTGGCGGTTCCATACATGTGTGCCATACATGTAGGACCATGAAATATCTAGCTGGATGATGCACCTGCAATGCAAATACATTATGCAAATATATAAGTGTATAAATACTATATAAAAAATAAAGTTATGCTAATATAATAAAAATGTACACTCAGATGCCTAGCGTAGTAGCATGTATCTCAGATATCGACGACGGTAGAGGCTCAGCTGCCGGTGAAGTAGATGCCATCGGTGGAGTATATATCATCGGTGGAGTAGATGCTATCGATGAGATGTCATCGATGGAGTAGATGTCAGTGGTGAGTCCCTGAGCAACGATGCCAAGGTGGACGGAGTATGCTTTGATTGCTCCTTCGATGTTGAACTGTGCGTAACCCACTGAGGGGTAGGGGTGAAAGTTAGATGGCATTTCAGTGCCATCTTGACCTACAATATTAATGAACATTAATCAATATAACTTGTTGAACAATAATATTAGTATAGCATCAATAAATAGTCTCTAATATGTACACTAATCAATTAACGGGTCTATCATTATACAATGCAATAAATAAAAGCAATAAGATACAAATATCCAGAAAATGTTATGCAATAAATTCTACAACATGAATTACATTCATAAATAATTAAGGATGAGCAATAGTCGTAGATCCGATCTCTTGCGCAAACCTTGGTGTTAATCCAAAAATCTGAAAAAAAGAATAAAGTAGATGATGGTGGCACTTTAGGGCTTAAAGTTGGAACCTTAGAGAGATATATCAAATTCTATTCGCTCAAGAAGCCAAGCCGACTCTAGCTTGAGATAGCCATGCCTTCAGACAGCCGGCTCCGTGCCTAAGACATCCATCTCGGATCCTCCCCCAATCGGCTCGATAATAGCTCGAGCTGGCTCGGCTGCGTATCCGAGCTGGCTCGAGTGTGTGCCATACCCTCAATCACTCCCCTCTCTCGATCTCTCTCGTCGGTGATGGCGGCGAGACCGAACCCCTTCCTTCCAGCTTTTTGATCACTCGATCTTTCTCTCTCCCTCTCTTCGATCTTCTCTTCGTCGTGCGAGGTGAGGCCAAACCCCTCCCTCCAGTTTTTTCATCTTTTGATCTTCACTCTCTCGATCTTCCTCGATCTTCCTCACGAGCAAGACCGAACCCTCTCCCTCCCATCTCTCGCTCTCTCAATCTCCCACTCTCCCTCTCTCGATCTCCCTCAATCTCCCTCATCGGCAAGGCCAGACCCCACCCTTCCAATGATGCCGACAAGGTCGGACCCTCTCCCTCCCTCTCTTGCTCTCTCGATATCCCACTCTCCCTCTCTTGATCTCCCTTGTCGGCGAGGTCGGACCCCCTCCCTTCCAATGATGGTGGCGAGGTCGGACCCCCTCCCTCCCAATGCTGGCGGCAAGGTCGGATCCCTCCCTTCCTCTCTCCCTCTCTTGATCTCCCTTGTCGGTGATGATGGTGAGGTCGGACCTCCTCCCTCCCACTTTCGGTCTCCCTTGTCGATGAGTGACCAGCCCTCCCACACTCAATCTATCGATCTCCCTCTCAGTCTCTCCATTTCTTAGTTTTGGATCCTGAAATTGGGTCCGGCCTTCCAGGATCCATTAGGATCCAGGTCTGGTACTTTAAGTATAAATCCATCGAATATTTGGGTTCAAATCTGGTACTAGTAATTAAAATTAGGTCTGATCTGAATATCCAGATTCTGATCCAACCCAATTCATTGACAGATCTAGTCCATAACCGCCGACATGGCACAGCCCAAGGCTACCACCACGGCATGATCCAAAAACTACGACATGTAGATAATTATAATAATTATAATAAATATTTATAATATTTATTATAAATATATTATAAATTATTATAAATATATGATTAATAAATAATATTATAAAATTTTAAAAAAATTATACCTATGGCTATAGAGAGTGGGTCACATTGAAAGCTCCAAGGATTGTCGATGATGATGCTAGAAGAGGACGATGGCACTAGAGATAATCTATAAAACAAAAGCAAGATAGTGAGATAGAGAAGAGAGAAAATGAAAAGAGAGAGAGAGCAGGAGCGGTCGAGGATGGGGGGCCAGGGGGATGGGGCACAGTGACGAGGAGGCCCGAGAGGCACAGTGATAGGAGGATCGACGACCAGGAGGGGGAGTGTGGAGGGTGGGGGGCCGGGTGAGAGGTGGCCAGGTGAGGGGTGGGGGGTGGCGGGGAGGGCGGCCGGGGGTGGGGGGTGGTGGGGAGGGGCAGCCGGGGATGGGGGAAGGAGGTGCGGCCGGGGGGAGGGTGGCGAGTGGTGGTGGCGGGGAGGAGCGATTGAAGATGGGGGGCCTAGGGGGTGGCAAGGTGGTGGGGAGGGGCGGTCGGGGATGAGGGGAAGGAGGGGTGGCTGGGGGAGGGTTGGGGTGCCGGGTGGGGGGTGGCGGGAAGGAGCGACTGGGGATGGAGGGAAGGAGGGGCGGTTGGAGGGAGGGTGGGGGGCTGGGTGGGGGGTGGTGGGGAGGGGCGGTAGGAGATGAGGGGGCTGGGGGTGGCAGGGTGGCGGGGAGGGGCGGTCGGGGATGGGGGGAAGGAGGGGCGATTGGGGGAGGGTGGGGGTGGCGGGTGGCAGGGAGGAGCGGTCGGGGATAGGGGAAGGAGAGGTGGTCGAGGGGAGGGTGGGGGTGGAGGGTGGCGGGAAGGGGTGGTCGGGGATGGAGGGCCAGAGGGGGAGGGGGAAGGAGGGGTGACACCAGTCAGGGGAAGGAAGGGCGGCACCGGTCGGGGGGGAAGAAGCCTCACTGACGATGGAGAGGAGTGGAAGAGATATAAAGAGAGATCGAGCACGCACGGAAGGAAAACAGAAAAAATTTAAGAATTTTTAACCTAACCTATGATAGCGATTATCGAACCACTATCATAGATCTACTACAGCGGTTATCCAAAATCGCTGCCATAGAACTATGGCAGTAGTTCTATAACCGCTGCTATAGATCTATAGCAGCGATTTTTGATAACCGCTGTCGTAGGTTGAAAATAATTTTTTTCTTATTTTTTTTCTAAATATTATATAATTTTAAAATTTAATGTCCATCTTCACCATTTATTATCAAAATAATTATCATTAGAGTGTCATCGCAAAAGATCACCTCGATCCGATGGCCCTAGCTTCATTAATTAGAAAAATTTGATTTCGACGATCACGAACGACGATGCGATGATCTGATAGATGAAGATCTTCGATAGGTTCAAAAATCTACGATGATGATTCGATGATGTTTGTAGTATACTATTAAAGTTTACTTCAATCGAATATCGTTATCATGGTCAATTTAGTATGGAATAATTTTGATCGTTAAATTAGAAATAAGCGATTAAAAGATTTAACAGCATTCGATTATGAGATAATTTTTTAGTTAAATAATTTTTATTATAATTTTAAATATTTTATATAGAGATGATAGTAAAATTTAAAATATTTTTATATAAATTATTCATGTTAAGTAGATATTACAAAAGTATGAGCATAACAATCAATGAAGTTTTAGAATGGTTATCAGGAGACGTATAGTTTTAGATCGTTCTTCATCTCATGAGTTGAATTTTATAATCACCACCATAAAAAATGATTTAAGTAGTAGCCAAGATCATTTATAAAAAAAAATTATCTCATAATTGGATACTGTTTGGTCCTTTGATCACTCGTTTATCATTTAACGGTCGAAACTAATCTATACTAAATTGACCAAGATAATATCCAATTGAAGTGAAACTTTGATAGTATGCTATAAACACCATCAAGATCATTATTGCAGATTTTTGGATCTATCAAAGATCTCCATCTATCAGATCATTGCATCATCGTTCGTGATCGTCGAAATCAAATTTTTTTTATCAACGAAGCTAAGGCCATCGGATCGAGGTGATCTTTTGCGATGACACTCTAATGATAATTATTTAGATAATGAATGATGAAGATGGGCATTAAATTTTAAAATTATATAATATTAAAAAAAGTAAAAAAAATATATAGCAGTGGTTACAATTAACCGCTACCATATATAAGCTTATAGCAGTAGTTTCTACTAACTGTTACTATAGGTTCGACTTATAGCAGTGGTTATCAAAAATTGCTACGATAGGTCCGATCTATAGCAGTGGTTATAATGAACCGCTGCTATAGATCGACCTATGGCAGCAAATTTTTGTAACTACTGCTATAGGTCCGACCTATGGCAGCGATTTTTGTTAACCACTACTATATGTCGGACCTATGGTAGCGGTTATAAAAATTGGTGCCATAGGTCCGACCTATAGTAGCGGTTAATGAAAACTACTACCATAGGATCTATGGCAGCGGTTTCGAAAATCGCTGTCATAGTATGCGCTGCCATAGATCATTTTTGTAGTAGTATCCATACTTACTTATGTGCGACTCAAAAAGCTTCCAAATTTCTTAAAGCCATCAGATATTGCCCTCAACGAACCTCGACCAGTCATAAGTCTACTGCATACATCAAAGTCTTCACCCTACATCCAAAATTCAATAAAGGGATTTCTACCATCTACAAGTCTCAACAAGCAATAATTCATCCCCATAACAAACTCTCCATGGCCTGAATAGCCCACTACCAAACGGTTATAATTATCATCATTAGTTTGTTACATGCTCTATTTATAAAAGGAATCCTCTAGATATGTTTTTCTCTAAGCTCTCTTTTTCTTACTAACACTCTGCTTCTCTATTTTTTGAGCATCCCATTTTCATTGGTTGGAGAACTAACTTGAGTATCGGAGGATCCTGTTGGAGCCATCCATCTTTAGTTCGAATTTTATTTTACAGGTCCCATCGACAGCCTCACCTTCCCAACTCCAGCTACCTCCGACATCCTCATAGATTTCTGTACCAATAGTAGCAATAATAAAGAAGATACTACTGAAGGATGAGAAGCTTGTTGGAAGATTCTATGCTTCAAAGAAAATGGTGAAAAGGTTAGGCATAGGATACCAGAAGATAAATGCATGCTATAATGATTGTATGCTTTTCTACAAGGAGGATCAACTAAAGAACTCATGTGACGTATGTGGTGAAAGCTGATTTAAGCTGAGGCAAGAGGGTAAAAATTAGAAGGACATACCATATAAGGTTCTTCGATATCTTTTCTTTACTCCTAGGCTTCAGATGTTCTACTTATCTAAGAGTACTGCTAGATAGATGAGATGGTACAAAGAAGGGATTCGTAAGCACACCGATATGATGAGTCATTCATCGGATAGTGAGGTATGGAAGAAATTTGATGCTTTCTATCCTTTATTTGCTCAAGAATCATGCAATGTCCGACAGGGTCTATCTATGGATGGGTTTACACTATTCAATCATGCAACGATCTTTTATTTATGTTGGCTGGTCTTTATTACTCCATACAATTTGCTGTCTAGGAATATGCATGAAAGAATATAACATCCTTCTTACATTAGTCATTTCTAGACCATGACACTTTGGTAGAAGTATTGATGTATATCTAAGATCTCTTATTGATGAACTAAAATTCTTATATTCCAATGGCATACGTACATTTAATGTATCGAAGAAGCAAAATTTTATAATGAAAGCTGCATTGATTTGGACCATTAGCAATTTTTCTGCTTATGGAATGCTGTCAGGATGGAGCACTCATGGAAAGCTAGCATGTCCTTGTTGCATAGAGAATATAAAATCATTTCAACTTGAGCATGGTCGTATGCTCTACTAGTTCGATTATCATCATTAATTTCTCTTCGAGCATCATCCTTTTCACAAGTACCAGAACAGTTTCAGGATGAATAAGATAGAGAAGGACCGTACATCCCCGCATCTCAGTGGTATGAAAGTATTTCAAAGGGTATCCCAAATGGATGAAGTCTAGTTTGGCATTTGACAAGCAGAAACTATGGAGGTTCGGTAGAACTCATAATTGGGTGAAGCACAGTATCTTCTGAAAATTGCTGCCACCAATTTGATCCATCATAACCTTGACATTATGCACATTGAAAAGAATGTATTCGATAATATTTTCTATACTGTTATAGATGTCAAGGGCAAGATGAAGGACAATCCTAAGATCCGAGCATATATGAAGAACATATGCAAGCGTCCTCTATTAGATCTAGTTGAGGTGTCACCTAGAAAATTTCTAAAGTCGAAAGCATCTTACACTTTAACAAGGAAGCAATGGAAGGATGTACATGAATGGTGTAAAAATCTTAAGTTTCTAGATAGTTATGCAAGTAATCTAGCTCGATGCATCAGTATCAAAAATTATAGATAGTATGGACTAAAGAGCCATGACTGCCATGTCTTCATACAATGATTACTCTTATTGGTTTGGCGTGATCTCCTTTCCAATCCTATATAGAGTTTTTTTATCAAGCTTAGTCTCTTCTTCAAAGATATTTATGCTACCAAACTATCCGTCGATCATATCTCCAGTCTTGAGGCTAGCAGCGTAGAGACTATATGCAAGCTAGAGAAGATATTTTCTCCTAGTTTCTTTGACTTCATAGAGCATCTCATGATTCATCTGGCATATAAAACTAGGATCGAGCGACCAGTGTAGTACAGGTGAATGTATCCATTTGAAAGATACATACATAGTTTCAAGAAAAAAGTGAAAAACAAGGTCAGAATCGAAAGTTCTATTATAGAGGGTTACATAATTGAAATTTTTTTTAATTTTAGCTAACACTACTTTAATCCTAGTATGCAAATAAAGGTGACTCAAGTAGGTCGAAATGATGATGGTCGTGAGGGATTAGAGGTGGAGATCTCAATATTTGCTTATCCTGCTCATGAATTTCGGCACGAGGTTCATCGAGTATTAACTAATACATACTAAAATTCGACAAACAAAGATATATGTTTCACTAAACTATGTAGAGGTCAACCCATATATTGAGCAAGTATCCATCACAATCTCAACTCTTTAATCACTCATCATCCTATACTTATCTTATGCATGTATAGGTAATATGATGAGATGTTAAGATGGGACAATCCGATGATAAGTGAGGAAGAAAATTTCACTCAGCACTCATAGAATTTTATAAATTGGTTCCATCAACTAGTAAGCGATCAATATTATTTTATTTATTTTAATTTTCTCCAACTTATTCATTTTATAATATATAAGACATGCAAGAAGGTCATGAATTCATACCTAAGAAGCTAGGACCATTAGGTTATAAGCCAACAAAGTATGTGACATATTATAATGGCTGTAATGTAAGTAGTTTCAAATTTTACATGCAACAATATGGATACAATAACAATATAACGAATAATGGTGTGTGTATAAAGGATAGCTGGTAGGTAGAGGTAGAGAGTGACTACTATAGAATCCTCGAAGAAGCAATCAAGTTGACCTACCTTGGAGGTAATAGTTTCATTCTATTTAAGTGTCGATGATTTGATACCGATAATTGTATAAAGATTGATCCATGGCATGGGCTTATTGAAATCAAACATGGATCAAAAGTATATGTTAATGACTTCTTTGTGCTAGCTCAACAAGCTATTCAAGTGTATTGTACTCTTTTTCCATCAAGAGAGAGAGGAAGGAAAGATTGGTAGGCTGTATGTAAGGTTAAGTCTCGAGCCGTTCATTATGAGCTCGAAGAAGAAGAAGAAAAGACTCATGTACTGGAATGCTTTCAGAATGATGAAACATTGCAAGTTCATTGGTCTTTGATAGATACAGAGTTGGATGCTTTAGGTTTTCTCCTACGTGATGGCCAACATGAGAGATAGATCATTCTGAGTTTGTTTTAAAGGGCAATTCCATACAAGAAGGGGAAGAAAAGGAAGAAGATGAAGAAGTTGAAGAAGAGGAAGAATCAGATGAAAAATCCAAAGGATACCAAATATCTGAAGAGGCCGATGAGTAGTGCTCCTCGCTTTCGATAAACTTCTGGACCTTTGACTCTCTATGCTTCACCTCTAGCGAAGCACTTTTGTGCCACTCATCGCAAAGCTTCTGCTCTAGCTCGGAGACTCTTCTTCAAAGCCTCACCTCTTCTTTCTTGGACTTCTCTTCCAAGTCCAAGCATCTCTCAGTAACGGCCTCCACCTAGTTATCCAAGCTCTTATATCTCACATCTGGAATGCAACCTTCGGCCACTTTTATTCTTTCGATCTCGATCTTAATTATGGAATTTCTCTCATGAACTCAGAATCACTGTGACCTTCTAGTGTCATTTTATTTCGTACATTACCTTGAATCATTTTAAACACTTGTCTTGCATCATTTTAAATTTTGCATTGCCTTCCATAATTATAAATCTATTTATTTTTATTTTAAAAGATTATTGATCATGTCTTCTAGAGGCTGGAGCCATCATAGCCGAGGAGAGAGCTCTCATGCAGCCAGTTTGCATGGTTCTTTACCACATATACCAAGCAGTAAATTCTAATACTTTAGATATTCTTTTTTATGTTATTTTATCCTTTATTATCAATATAATATTCTTTATGATGTGTTGATACCGTCAGGTTCGGATGATGTGGGGTCACCAATGACCCCACAATCACATCGAGCAACATCCAACTCTCAAAGTTGGTGGTGTGGTAAAGGATCCACCCAGCTCATGGCACCTCCGACTTGGCTGGAGGATAGATAGCTCGTCCATATTCAAGGCTGCTCATAAGTACTATATCTTCATTGAATATGTTTAAAATTTAGCCATTTTAGAGTCTAATATTTATTATTCAAAATTAATTTTGCAGCACATTTACAGAGCCTGGGATGCCTTGTTTGGTTATCGGGATCATCTGATGATTGATGCTGGGATTAGTGAACATGTAGTTGGTTGTCGGGGCTTATGATACAGCTTGGAAGATGTTCCTAGTAAGTCAAAGATGTTTAATTTTTAAATTTATGATAGGTTTGTATTCTATTTATTGATAAATGCTTGCTTGTACTTGCAAGAGTACTATCAATTCAAAACTCCTCAAGATGAGGAGGTTGGCCATCAGATCTTCGAGGAGGTGGCTATATGTAGGCTCTTGGATGGACTGTACAATCTTAAACAGTCTGCCATAGAGCACTCTAGTTTTGAGTCACCATTAGACTAGAAGTCTGACCTAGATTACTGGATGCGGACGAACATATGAGAGGCCCTCTTTGATCAGTAGAGCATTGAGGAGTATTTTGATAGATGGCAGAGAGCACGATAGAATTGAACCACCAAGTAGGTTCTGATCAAGCATATAGGCAGCTCTATTGGTATATATATTATGATCGATAGATTAGTAAAAATTCTATACTTAAATTAATTTAATATTAAATTGATTATATGTATATTTTAATTTATTTAATTTTATTATTTATTTATTATAAGCATGGCAGTAGAATCATACACTAGGGCAGCTGCATATATGGGAGGCCACACACGAGTCTACGATTGGTGATTATTTAGATCCTAGATCTCGATAGATCACAATAATAATTTAAAATATTATTTATTAAGTTTTTATATATATTACTATGCATGGACTAATGAATTTCAAAACTATATAGGTGGATTACATAGAGTATCTCGTATCATGGCATGGTGAGAACCTATCCTCTCTGTCCCTCTTTGACCTCGAGGGATGACTCAGGGCCATTGGAGGGGTGAATAGGAGTCGAATAATAGAATTCAGCTATAGCTTTGATCCTTCAACAACTCGATACTTTTCGATGTCCTCTTCTTAGGTCTCGATGACCCAGACGGAGATGATGCACATATGGAGGAGGTCATGTAGAGATTTTAATTAGAGCCAATGACCTCAGGACTTTCGAGATGCTGTCCACAATACAGTCGTTGAGATTCTTCGCGATTCATATTTATGCGATCAGTTAGACTGGTTATCACAGCCATCATAACATGTAAGTATAATAATAATTTATTTATTTATTTTAAATTTTTATATTTAGAAGCTTCATATATTTAGTCTTAAGTCTAGAAAGAAGATCTAGGGGATAAAAATTCAATCTATCCATCCAATTGATGGATTAGGGGTGTCTATAGCTCTGCATTATCGAATGAAATGTGTAGGAATAAGCTATTTGAGAATCGAAATAGTATATCAAAATATACGTTTCCGTATCGACATATATGCTTTCTAATCAAAACTTATTTAATAATATTTTATTTTCTTATTACAGTATGATGGGACATCTGACTCTCATCCATTAGCTACTGGAGAGAACATATAGGAGCAGGAGGATGAGGAGGATGACAAGGAGGATCTTACATGATTTTTTTGATATATTTATAATTTTGATACTTGTAAAGCAGTATAAATTTATAAAATTATATAATTTATATTTTAATATAATATAATTAATTTTATATTTATAATTTTAGTAAATAATTATTATTTTATTTATAATAGATTTTAGAAAATATAATTGCTTGTTACAATGATTAAAATATGTTTTAAAAATTTAATTATAATTTTTTTAAAAAAATAAAATATTATTAGCGATGATATTAGTGATGCCATTATATATCAGTAAAGACTATTATCGATGATGTTAGCATCGGCATTGCCATCGCTAATAGCTTTAATTAAAAAAAATAAAATAAAAGTGTATTAATGATAGCATTAGAGATGCATCAAGTATCAGTAAAGGCTATTACTGATGGTGCTAGCATCAACAATGCCGATGCTGATAGTTTTAATTAAAAAAATTAAAATAAAAAAATATTGATGATGGTTTTGTTTTCACTAATTATCCATATTAGCGATAGGGTTCGTGCTATTGCTAATAATAGTAATTAGTGATGATCTTATTTTCGACGAGCTTTTAGCGATGAAAGTTTGTCACTAATAATATTACTGATGGAAATTTTCTTATTAGCGATGGTATTAAGCCATCGCTAATAACCTATTCTCTTGTAGTGTGTGGCCATATTATGTGACCGAATCAAGTGTTAGATTTGAGACGTGACAGCACCTTTAGAATAATGGTCCGCAATGAAGGACCACCAACCATGTAGATCTCAAAGCACACTAATGCCGTCACTAATAACATGTTTTCTTGTAGTGTGCGGCCGTATTATGTGACCAAATCAAGTGTTAGATTTGGAGTGTGACAACACCTTTAGAATAATGGTCCATAATGAAGGACTACCAACCATGTAGATCTCAAAGCACACCGAAAACCTTCCTTCATCTACTTGTATTGATCATAAAGCACCCTTAGTATATGATCCATAGTTTTGAATCTCCCATGCAAATCCCAAAGCACTTCAAACTTTTTCATTGATCCACCTATATATATCTCAAAGTATCTATAATATATGACCATAATTAGAGATCACCAACTACATAGATCTCAAAGCATTCCAAACTCCATTAATCACACTCTAATGATGGCAAGGGTATTTTGGCTATATATAATGCAAGGCTAACATTGCCCGCCAATCAAGAAGCTAGAGGAATAATTTCGAATAGTTTGGAAACTTGAAAGACCCATTTGGCACATTTTAAGTCCAGAAAGAAGATCTAGAGGGTAAAAATTCAATCTATCCATCCAATTGATGGATTAGGAGTGTCTACAGCTCTGTATCATCGAATGAAACATGTAGAAATAATCTATTTAAGAATCGGAGTAGTATATCAAAATATACGCTTCCGTATCGGCATATATGCTTTCATATCGAAACTTATTTAATAATATTTTATTTTTCTTTATTATAGTATGATGGGATATCCGACTCTCATCCACCAACTACTGGAGAGAACGTACAGGAGCAGAAGGATGAGAAGGACGACAAGGAAGATCTCACATGATTTTTTTTTTTATGATATGTATATAATTTTGATACTTATAAAGTAATATAAATTTATAAAATTATAAAATTTATATTTTTAATATAATATAATTAATTTTATATTTATGATTATAGTAAATAATTATTATTTTACTTATAGTAGATTTTAAAAAATATAATTACTTATTATTGTGATTAAAACATATTTTAAAAATTTAATTATAATATTTTTAAAAAATAAAATATTATTAGCAATGGCGTTAGCAATGATATTATACATCGTTAAAGATTATTATCGATGATATTAACATTGGCAATACCATCGTTAATACTTTTAACTAAGAAAAAATAGAATAAAAGCATACTAATAATGACATTAGAGATGCATCAAGTGTCAGCAAAGACTATTACCGATGGTGCTAGTGTCGACAATGCCAACGCTAATAGTTTTAATTAAAAAAATTAAAATAAAAAATATTCGCAATGGCTTTGTTTTCACTAATTACCCATATTAGAGATAGGATTCTTGCCATTGGTAATAATGGTAATTAGCGACAATCTTATTTTCGATGAACTTTTAACGATGGAAGTCCGTCGCTAATAGTATTAACGACGAAGAATTTCTTATTAGCGACGGCATTAAGCCATCGCTAATAACCTATTTTCTTATACTGGTCGTGTTACGTGACCAAATCGATCAAGTGTTGGATTTGAGGCATGACAGCACCTTTAGAATAATGATTCACAATGAAGGACCACCAACCATGTAGATCTCAAGGCACACTGAAAACCTTCCTTTATCCACTTGCATAGATCACAAAGCACCCTTAGTGTATGACCCATAGTTTTGGATCTCCTATGCAAATCTCGGAGCACTTCAAACTTTTTCATTGATCCACCTACAAATATCTCAAAGTGCCTGTATTATATGATCATAATTAGAGATCACTAACTGCATAGATCTCAAAGCACTCTGAACTCCATTCATCACACTCTAATGATGGCAAG
Organism: Cocos nucifera; assembly: GCA_006176705.1. NCBI lineage: Eukaryota > Viridiplantae > Streptophyta > Magnoliopsida > Arecales > Arecaceae > Cocos > Cocos nucifera. The sequence continues at coordinate 302,314 of QRFJ01000652.1, forward strand.
GATACTTTGGCCATATATAATACAAGGCTAACATCATCTGCCAATTAAGAAGCTAGAGGAACAATTTTGAATAGTTTGGTAACTTGAAAGACCCGTTTGGAACATTTTAAAGTCGATCAGATGTCTCTAAGATGACCTTAGTTGAGAGGGTGCATGCCCCTACAAATTTTCCTTGTTTAAACATATATGGGGTTACAATGGGTAATGTCTTGGTCTTCTCTCTGGAGAATGTTGACTTGGATTACCTAGTCTTGAAACCAAGTCTGGACACCCTGTAATTTTTCCAAAGACCGGTCAAAAGCCATGCACATCAAAGGTCTATGGTCCCAAATTTCTCCATTTCTCTATAGTTCTATTAGACCACACAATATCCATGCCTTGACCACAGCTTTTTCCTCAGGGATCTGATGAGAGTCATGGCTACCTTCTCTCTTACCCAGCTTTGTAGCAACAAGCATGACGCACTATTTCTTCGGTCATTCTAGCATTGCCCAAACTTCATATATTACCTATTTCATCCCATTCTTCTTCAGGCCTCATAAATCTACAAACATACATACATACATATATACATACATACATACACGCACACATACATGCATATATACATACATACATATATATGTATGTATGTATATTCTAGCTTTTTGTTCAGAATTTTTAGTGGAATAGAATTAAGATTTATTAGATTGATAGTTAAAAGGAGAAATAGGCCCTTCGGTCTCGGAGGGCATAACGGATGTTGAAGATAACTAGCACAACACCACTGAACAGAGAAACGAACCATCTCGTTCGAGTATTCAAGCATTTATAATAACCCTAGTGCTTTATCTGGGATAGCATATGACGAACATCCCTACTATTGGGCCTCTCTTTTGGATCATCGTACGTACAAAAACAAGCAATCTTCAACACCAGCAGCATTTGCTCCTCGAAGCCGCACCCCAACAGCTTCTGGTCTATGAGCACCCTCGGGTCATCGGATCTCATCGCGGTCCTGACCCATCCTACAATGCACATCTCATCAGTTGTCTGAAAGAAATTATCAGTCGGAAACTTGCCAGTGACAAGCACGGCCAGAGTCACTCCAAAACTATATATATCACATTTAGCAGTAAACAATAGCGTCCGATGGTACTCGGGTGCAATGTAACCTACCGTTCCGGCCACCTTCGTTGTCATCTCACCGCCGGTTATTATGTCTGGCACCATTTTTGCAAGCCCAAAATCAGATATCCGAGCATTTAGATCATCATCAAGCAATATGTTTGCAGGCTTCAGATCTCTATGAATTATGCGGGGTCTGTGCAAGATGTGGAGATACTCGAGGCCAGCAGCTACATCAACCGCAATCTTGTGCCGCACTGTCCATTGTAGCTCCCTCAATCCATTTGACACAGCCTTGAGTGCATCATGCAAGGATCCATTCTTCATAAATTCGTAGATAAGGTAATGGCAATTGGGCTTGGGAATGTGAGCTAATAGAGGAAGGAGGTTTCGATGTCTTATTTGCCCAACTGTCTGGATTTCTGATCTGATCTGCCGCATCTGGTGGTTCAGAAGATTAGATTCTTCTTTGCAGAGTTTATTCGCGTCGATTGCTGGTTGCATGATCCTCTTGATTGCAATCAGTATCTTTCTGTCACCACTGAAAATCTCAGCTTTGTAGACCTCGCCGCACCCTCCATGACCGATAGTTTCTAGGAGAAGGCCACCATTGTCTAGCTCTTCTAAGAAGGAGAGGTCTTCAGCACGCCTGATCATTGGGCTGAGGAGCGTTGGCTGTGGACCGGCGCTGGTTCTTTTTCGTTATTGTCAGAGACGGCCGAGGACGCTGCTATAGTCAGAGACGGCAAGAAGCTCGGCCGCTAAGCAGTTCGATCGGCTGTAACAGTTCGGCCAAGATTCGTCCACTGAAGCTCTTCCATGGCTATTGGCCGCATCAGACTGGGCACCGAATTTGACTTCGACAGGAGCGGGGTTTATCCCCAACATCACCGAATAGAGGAACTGTTGCTCCCTGTTACTTCTTTGGCAGAGGGCCTCTTGTCAACCGACAAAATCCATGGTCGGATAAGCAAGCCATGGCGGCGACCGGCAGCCATGCTCCGATGACCATTGACGACAACCAATGGTGGGAAAGCAAGAACAAATCAGAAAAAAAATAGGAAAAACTGATTCGAGCAACCTTTTGATCAAAATCAGGTGCTTCATTAATCGAAATCCATGGACTAAGGACCAAAGAAGATGGGAAAGGGATTTACCTTGTCTTTGACAAAAGTTTATTCCGATTTCTAGCAGCCAAAAACAAGATCAAGTTGTTGGTAATATGAGAAGAAAGAGAAAAAAGGGCAACGATCTTTGATGATTTCCTAATGAGGAAGAAGTAAGGGATTAAGCCTTTAAATAGATCCTAAAGGGAAGGATTTTGAGTTCATTTCTAACTTAATCTCCAGGTGGATGGAGACTTTCAACCGGAGAAGAACTCCTTCGCGAGTTCTCTCCGTGTATTTCCTGATTGCCATCCAAATTCCAGCACATCACGTGCTAGCTTTTTTTTTTTTAATGCCTAAAGATCTATGCTAAACTCTTTTTGATTTAAGGTCTGGATTAGAACCGGGTATTATAGTAAGTTAACTTTTTATTCAGAATTTTTAGGGGAATAGTGTTAAGATTTATTAGATGGATACTTGAAAGGGGAAATAGGCCCTTCGGTCTCTGAGGACATAACGGATGTAGCAGATAACTAGCACAACACCAATGAACAGAGAGACGGTCGAGCATTCAAGCAATTATAACAACCCTAGTGCTTTATCTGGGATAGCATGTGACGAACATCCCTACTATTGGGCCTCTCTTTTGGATCATCGTATGTACAAAAACAAGCAATCTTCAACATCAGCAGCATTTGTTCCTCGAAGCCGCACCCCAACAGCTTCTGGTCTATGAGCACCCTCGGGTCATCGGATCTCATCGCGGTCCTGACCCATCCTACAATGCACATCTCATCAGTTGTCTGAAAGAAATTATCAGTCGGAAACTTGCCAGTGACAAGCACGGCCAGAATCACTCCAAAACTATATATATCACATTTATCAGTAAACAATAGTGTCCGATGATACTCGGGTGCAATGTAACCTACTGTTCCAGCTACCTTCGTTGTCATCTCACCGCTGGTTATTATGTCTGGCACCATTTTTGCAAGCCCAAAATCAGATATCCGAGCATTTAGATCATCATCAAGCAGTATGTTTGCAGGCTTCAGATCTCTATGAATTATGCGGGGTCTGTGCACGATGTGGAGATACTCGAGGCCAGCAGCTACATCAACCGCAATCTTGTGCCGCACTGTCCATTGTAGCTCCCTCAATCCATTTGACACAGCCTTGAGTGCATCATGCAAGGATCCATTCTTCATAAATTCGTAGATAAGGTAATGGCAATTGGTCTTTGGAATGTGAGCTAATAGAGGAAGGAGGTTTCGATGTCTTATTTGCCCAACTGTCTGGATTTCTGATCTGATCTGCCGCATCTGGTGGCTCAGAAGATTAGATTCTTGTTTGCAGAGTTTGTTCGCATCGATTGCCGGTTGCATGATCCTCTTGATTGCAATCAGCATCTTTCCGTCACCATTGAAAATCTCAGCTTTGTAGACCTCGCCGCACCCTCCATGACCGATAGTTTCTAGGAGAAGGCCACCATTGTCTAGCTCTTCTAAGAAGGAGAGGTCTTCAGGACGCCCGATCATTGGGCTGAGGAGTGTTGGCTGCGGACCGGCGCTGGTTTTGTTGTAGCTAACGATCCGTTTGCAACGTTTTATGGTTAACCAGCATAGAAGGAAACAGAGTGTAGGCAATACAAAACTAAGTGCCATCCACAAAGGCTTGATTTCGAATTTGTGCCGCACGGAAGGTGCGCTTGGCTCCTCGGCAAGAATGTAGAGCTCGGTGGTGGTGTTCTCTCGCATATAGAATGGGTGTTTCACCATTGCGAGTGTGAAACCTTCATCTAAGTTTTCGATGGTCCTACAATGGCTGTAAGTGGTGACCAACAAGAAGAAGAACAGAGGCAGAGGAAGGGAGGCCATGATGATGGTGAGGAGAACCCGTCGTTCCAGATCAAGAGGTGGAAACTGTGAAAGGAATTTATTTGGAAGCTCAGAAATCTGGTTCAGAGAAGTCATTCAACGGATAGAAATTTGACTGCCGCTAGGCTCAGAATAGAGGAGGCATGAGGCTTGGAATAAGCCTTGCGTCGTCCAAAGAATAATTCTTCCAGTCAAGCCTGCTCACGTCATTCGAAGGAAAGGCTGGTATAACTTCATTCTTGCATGAGTCCTCGTTTATCCCCGTATGTTTTTTCTTTATAGGCAAAAATACTCTTACATCAAGAAATTCGTCCAAACATAAATTGGAATAGCTTGCGGCCCGACTAATTTCTGTTCCACCTTTTCTTTTTGACGATTCCCCAAAAAAATCATATTAGCAGATATTCTTCGGTGTGAGATTTCCAAGTCAAACTAGAATAGGGCATGAAGGTTTCAAGTCAAACAACCTGGCTCTGGCTGCCCAGAGATTAATTTTATGGAATAAGCCAAACCAGATTAATTTTATGGCGGGTCAAACTGGACTCTGCCCTTCCTCACTCAACCTGCACGTGATGTATACTTCTTTACATTTTAAGTCCCGGAAGGAATCTAAGAAGAACTTGTATGTAGCCTGCTATAAAACTTTTATAAGACAAATCAAAACCTCTTCTGATAATTATATTAACATCCTTAACACCCATGTCATCGATATTTTCTAAATCACATCAAATATTTCATGGGTATCCCTCGCCAATGGCCATTTCATGCTTTTCCTTGTCAAATATTAGCTCACCTGGTCATGAAGCAAGTGCTAACAATCATCTTGAAAACATCCATGCTAATGATTCTAACTGGAGCCATAAAAATATGTTATTTCACAAATGATAGCTGTTCATGTCAACAAAGATGACATTAACAACTTTTGAGTTTCATGGCATTACTAGAGTCCTTTAGGATGATTATTATGGATGTTAGAGAATGTTTTTATCAAGGTTATAACTGGCCTGTCATTTAAGTTTAGTTACGAGTCAAAAATGGATAATGAGACTTTGGAAAGAGGACAATTTATAGCAGTCAGGAAATGATTCTTTTATAAGAGTAGGTTTGTAGGGGAGATGTGTGAAGCCATATATCAACGAGGGGCTGGTTGGTTTTCAAATGTTATTAAAACAAATTTATTAAAACAAAATTACAAAAATACCTTCTCAACTTTGAATCAATTTTAATGACATCCCCTCGACTTTAAAAGATTTCAATTGAATTTCTCAGGTTTGCAATTGGTTCCAAACTAGTTCATCTCTAAGTGGCATCATATATATAACCATCACGTGGTGGTATAAAATTATAGTATAACCAACCTGCTCTTTATATCATAAAAGGATCCCATTGCATGGTAGTATCAAGACTTGCCTTCCTTCATACAAATCCACCATTAGATTCCATCACACAAATCTCAAAGTGCTCCAAACTTCTTTATTTATTTATTTGCAAAGATATCAAAGCAACCAATGCATGACTAGGATCATCCATCCACCTATATAGATTTCAAAGCAACTAGTAGATGATCTAGATTATTCATCCATCTATACAAATCTCAAACCGACTACATGGATGAATTAGATTATTCATCATTCTGCTAGGATTGAAATCGAATTGGATACCAGCATATCCATATCCATATTTATTTTTTCTAATGAATATATGTACTGATATGGATATTATTTGGATGCAAAAATTCATATTCATATTTATTTTAAATAGATACCTCAATACAATTCAGATACCGAATGTATGGATATAATTATGGATATAAGTTGAATAATTAAACTTTATGATTAGAGAATCAAAGATATTACTAAATAGATGATAAATTAAGTTAATAGCATATTTATATGATTATTTATTTCTCTTAAAAATTAATAAATGCTATATAAAATTATATATTACAAGTAGATTCGGATATAGATTGGATAAATGTCTACTCATATCCATATCCATTCTTCTTTGATGGATATGGATATTAATCGGATCCTCAAAATTTTGTTGATATCTGGATTAATTCAGATAAGAAGATGGATCCGAATGGATATTATTTCTACCACTTAATTTCACCCTGCACATATCTTAGTACATGACTAGGACCATTCATCCACCTACATAGATCTCAAAGCAACAATAGAAGATCTACATATTCATCTATTTGTATAAATCTTAAAGCAACCATAGATGATCTAAATTCAATTATCAGCATAGATCTCAAAACAACTATGGACAATCTAGATATTCATCCACCAACCAATGGATGATCAAAAATATTAATACACATGCGAAGATCTAAAGGCAACCATGGATACTCCAAATTAATATTCATCTGCTTGCATAGATATCAAAGCAATCATGGATGATCCAAATGTTGATCCACTTTCACCAATCTCAAAGCAACCATGGATGAGTTAGATGTTCGTTCACTTGTATAGATCTCAATACGATCAAAGGATGATTAGAAATATTCATCAACCTATATAAATTTCAAAGCAACTGTGGATGATCCAGACATTCACCGCATGTATAGATCTCAAAGCAATCATGGATGATCCAAAATTTTCCACCTGCATGAATCTCAAAGAAACCACCTACAATCCAAATATCCATCACTTGTAAAGTTCTTAAATTAATTAATGGATAACCAAGATTATTCATCTATCTACACAAATTTTAAAGCAATCGGTGGATGATCAAGACATTCTACTTGCATAGATCTCAAAGCAACCATGGATGATCCAAATGTTAAATCTTCTATACCATAAAGCAATCATTGAATTATCATGATTATTCATCCACCTACATCAATCTCAAATTAACCATTGATTATTTAGATATTCATCCATCTGCATAGATCTCAATCATCTATGGAGATCAAATGTTCATCTGCTTGCATAGATCTTAAAGCAATCAATGGATCATCTGTGGTTTCTTTAAGATCTATGTTGATGGATGAATATTTGAGTCATCCACGATTACTTAGGATCTTATAGGTGGATGAATAATCCTAATCATCTACTAATCTCTCCAAGATCTATGTAGGCAGATGAACATCTAGATTATCCATGGTTGCTTTGAGATCTATGCAGATGGATGAATATTTGGATCATCTGTGGTTGCTTTGACATCTTTGCAGGTGGATGAATTTCTGGATCACCCATGTCACTTTGACATCTGTGTAGCCAAATGAATATTGAGATCATCCATGATTGCTTTGATATCTATGCGAGTAGATGGATATATGGATCATTCATGGTTGCTTTAGCATCATGCAATCAGATGAATATCGGATCATATGTAGTTGCTTCGAGATCTATGCAAATGGATGATTATTTGATCATTTTTGGTTGCTTTGAGATGAATAATCCTCATCATCCATCTACATAGATCCTGAAGCAATACAAATATTCATCTAACTGTATAAAGTAACCACATGAATGATCCAAATATTAATTTGCCTACATAGATCTCAAAGTGACCATATGGATGATCCAGATATTCATTCATCTGCACAAATCCTAAAGTTGGAATAGGCTAAAAGAGGAAGAGGACATCTTCATTAATTGAAATTGTCGGCTAATACTGTCCATTGCTCAAGGAGTTGAAGGACTAGTTTGGAATAATTTGAAAACTTAAGGGATTTATTTGAAACTTCTTAAGGTCGTAGGATTGTCTTTGATATTGACCCAAAGTTAAGAGGGTGTTCTTATAATTTTTTTCTTAAAAAATATATGAGTTTTGTGAAGCATCTATCTGGTTCTTTTCATAAAATTATTTTGGTAATTATAATATCTAGTATATGATGCTGTGAATTTTGCAAAACCAAAATTGAATCAAAGATTAATTTAAGAAATAGGATACATTGTTCAAATTTTTCAATCCACATTTAGTATTTTTTTTTTTGGACCAAATTACACTTCATATGTCTAGCAACATATTTCCTTATGTGATAGCCAAAATATATATAGTGATGAAAATTAGGGTCAACTCAATGGGAGGTCATTGAAAAAAGGGAGGCTAGTGGGGAAAGGAATAATGTCATCAATTATGAAGTTGAGATGGTGCTCACGGGCAAAGATGGCATCTTAGAACACGATAGAGAAGGGGAAGCTAAGGTTGAAGATGAGGTACATCTAGTGAGGAGATCATGAAGGAGATTGGTGATTGTGAAAGGGCTGAAATGGTGGGGTGGAGATAGGGGAGATAGGTGGTCTAAGGACATGGACAAGATGGCAAGCATGGAGGGGGAAGAGGAGATGGTTTTGGGTGACAAAGGTGGAGTGAATGTCAAAGCTGATGTAGAGGATGATAATGTAATATGATGGTGGCTGAGACAGGAAAGAAGAAAAGGTGGAGATATTGGAAAGTTTTGAAGGACATTCCATCTACATTGATGGATATTTAAAATGATTCATATGCTAAATGTATTGATGTATACCTTCGTAGCTTTATTAATTTATAGTTGATACATCAAATTCCATCTTATCCACCAATCTAGACAAATTTTTAGACTCGATGCAGATGACTTTAGCAACTATAACTAGAGCTAGATAGGATTTAAGAGCAAGATGTGCGATCTAATGGTAAGATCTATCATATTAAGAAGTTGAATCGCATGCCAAATTTTTAGAAGCCATAACTTGATTATACAATGCCTGATTTAGATGATCTTTTTTTTTAAAAAAAATAGATATCTTTTTAGAATCTACAATTCTTGGCCAATATCTTAAGGGGATGAATCAGTCCAAAATTCTATCATTTGGACCCCAAAATGGACTAGAAAAATAGAAGCTTTCCTTTTGAGAAACATTGATAGGAGATTATCTTTCAATCTATTAAGAATTAGATGGAGCGACATAGAAAAAGTTGATGTAGAAGACCTTCTGTAGGATTTTAGTTTTTTTTTTCATGATTTTTTATATTAATCATGCTTTTTTAAAAGTCCTAGTCCCATTCAAACTAAAAAGAGGAATCCGATATGAATTGTGCATGGGCAAATATCCTTCTAGAAACTAGAAAAAGGAATTTAACCTAAATAATGCAAAGGCATACCTTGCTATTATAAGTAGGAGCTATATACCTCAGTTTATGAGATGTGTAGAGAATCAATGAAAGAAAATGTCATTTTTGAAATATTTTTTTCTTCTTCTAGTTTTTTTTTATTTTTTTTTGAGATTCGAGTTGAGTGAGTTGAGAGAAATCTTCCTTTTCCCTGATTGGATTAAGTTGGTGTTAGAGCATCAATCCTCTACATTTGGCGGGGCCTTAATTCATGGTCTAGATACACAAGCGATACAAACAAATAGGAGAAGTGCTATCCATGCTTGAAATACATTAAAGGACAAAGACGAGCATAGCTACTAGTTCATCCTCGATGGATGACCAGATAAAGGTATATCCTACGTAGATTGCCCAACTCATAGATATTATCTCTACATAACGATACCTTCAACAAAAGCACTAGCAACTTATATTGTGAAACTGTCTCCTACGTCTAATGATGAAGATCCACCATCTAGTTAGGAGGATAAGCAACCTAGAGGTGTGTAAAATCTCACCCTTCAACACTTTAAGGTTGACCCTTAAATCGAGGTCTCTATGTACAATGGAATTGTTGATGTAGAAAAACTACTAGCTAGATTACTTAAGCAATGACTTTAGTATCTATGGATACTCCAATATCCAGAATGTAGCTTTTGACTATCTTAAACTTTCTAGCCAGGATTTATCTAGTAGAATTCATACATGCATGAGGAGTAATGATGTTTCTAGTCTAACATGGAGCAAATCAGGCAACTAATCAAAAAATAATTTTATTCAATTGGATACGAGGAGGATCGATAGGTCAAGTGATAGTACTTACGATCAAAGTATGATGAATCCATTCAGGATTGCACCACTAAGTTCTATAAGCAAGCAATCTCATTTAAAATCTTCATCGATGATCATGCAATTTTTATGATGTACATTGATGATCTCCATGAGAGCATCTAAAAGAAGTTGAAACTCTTCAAAGTTAAAGATATTAGCAAAGCAAGCATGAAGTCCATAGAGATTAAGGAGAAGAATTGGCTTAGAGAAAGCAAGAAGGGCAATAAGTTCAAGAAAAGTAGTAGAAATCTAAGTCAGAAAGTGGAGCAAAGCCAAAAATGTCAACATGACAAAAAAAAATTATTATAATCACAACAACCTTCATTGACACACCAAGAAGAAGTGTTGAAAATTCACCTTGAATTGAAGCCAGATTAGAAGAAGTCGAAGGATGACATTTCTAAGAAGAAAGGGAAGATATTTCTCAATGTTGTAGAGGTTGAGAAGCTATCTAAGCTCGAGCAATTATAGACTCCAAACTAAGTTTGTTGGTAAGGAAACTTGAGACAGTAGCTATGATAGGTCTAAAGGCCCAAAAGAAAATATTCTGCTTGAAGATCTAAGTGAAGCATTATTAAGGCTATTTTAGATCCTGGATGCTAAAAGAACCTCATACTTGAAAATCTGATTCAGAAGCTGGGGCTGCAGACTAAGCCTCATCCATATCATTACCCTCTTAGTTGGATTCAAGAAGATGTTGAGTTGAAGATCACCTAGTAGTATATCTTTAAGTTCAACATAACTGAGAGATATACTAATGAGGTAACTTGTGAAGTATTTCTATTGAATGTTTGCTAGGTTATTCATAAGAGCTCATATCTTTGGGATTGGATGGAATCTATAGGTGTCAAAGGATGTATCATCACAGAAAGAACAAGAAGTTCATGATCAAGGCCTCTAGAACACAAAGTAATATTGATCTTAAAAATGTTGCCAAGCAAAGCAACTTGCTAATGCATGCAATAAGTTTGTGATGATGGTATTAGAAGTCGATACTATCTATGAGCACCAAGCTCTCCTCCATTGGTTCCACCAATTGATCAATCGAGATCAAGATTAAGGAGGAGTTGCCATAGTCACCATCATCGAGGAAGGATGGCAAGAAGCATCCATACCACCTAGTCCACATGCAAGGTACACTAAGTGATTCATTGAGACCTAAGGGCAATGACGAGCGATGCTAAAAACCATCATAGAGCAAAGCTAGGTAGTTCAATTGCAAAATAGTAAAGCAATTGTTTCCTAGCCTTTAGGTCTAAACTACTGGGAGCTAAATCCCTTAAACAGGAAGAGCCTTAATCCAGAAGGATCCCTAATCTCAATGTAGATCACTTGGGCCACTATGAGTAGGGCTAGATAGGATCCAAGTGTAAAATCTACCATGTTAGGAAGTTGAATTACATGTCGAACTTTCGAAGGCTATAACTTATTATATGATGCCTGATTTAGATCATCTTTTTTTTTTAAAAAAAATTTATCATTTAAAGATCTATAGTTTTTGGTCCTCTAGGGTGAATAGGGCCAAATTTTCATCATTTTGACCCCGAAATAGACTAGTCCAACCAAAATTTTCTTTCTAGGAAAGACTTTTATGAGAGGTTATTTTTCAATCCATGAAAAGTTAAGTAGAGTGATAGAAAAAAAGGTTGATGGAGAAGTCAAGAATTACCTCCTATAGAATTTTATTCTTTCTTTCTCATGATTTTTTATGTTAATCATATTTTTTAGAGTCCTAGTCCTATTCAAACTAAGAAAAGAAATTTGATCCAAATTATATAAGGACAGACGTCTTTTTATAAACTAGAAAGATGAATCCAATTTGAATTATAGAAGGATGGACCTTACTATTATAAATAGGGGCTATCTACCTTAGTTTATGAGGTATATTGAGAATCAATGAAAGAAAAGGGAACTTAAATCCTTCTTCCAAAATTGTTATCCCTTCTTCTAGTTTTTTTTTATGAGATTCAAGTTAAATGGACTGAGAAAAATCTCTTTGCTCTCTGATCGTGATTCATCTCCATGTTGAAGAGAGGAAGGGAAGGAGTTGGAATGGGTGGCGAGTGAGAATGGGGAGGAGAGCCAGCAGTGGCTAACAAAGTGAGCATGATGTAACATATGACAATGGGCCAAGTGGGGAAGAAAAAGACATGGAGATGGTGGTGAGTCATGGAAGATGTGGATGGAGTTTTTTCTTTTCTTTGGGGACTCATTGGGGCAAATTATAGATTTTGAAAGAAAGAAACCTCTTTCTTTGGGGAAACAATCTTTCTACAATCTGCTTTATAAGGGTCAAATGTGGAGTACTTGCTTCTTTCATTTCAAGCAAGATCTTTAACTTAGCATCTTGCTTCTCTGTGGATATTTTTTAGTCTGATTCTTTTGTTGCTGATGCAAAGGAGGATCTCGTGGGGCTCTTTATAGGTATGAAATTCTAAGTCTTAGTAGAGGAATTACACCTGGATTTTGGAGGAGTTACTAGTTTGGCCTTCATTGTATTGATGACTATGTATGTATTCCATTCTAATAAAGTATGCATTGGAGGAATAGATAGCAAATATAACTGTGTAACAAGAAAAGCTATATATGTGCTAAGTAAATAGTATGTATGGACTAAGGATGGACTTAGTGTGACAAAAAGTATGCATATCAAGTAGTACAATATATGTATTACATACCGAGGAAAATTGCATTAAAGTATCGTACCTACTTTATGACAAATAACTATGTGTTAACAAATATTATCAGTTTATCTAATCGATTAATGCATGTATTGCCCAAAACAGGGTCATGGGCATATCAATCCCTTGGTAGGAAGAGAATGGGTAAAATAGAAAGATATCCTGAACGAAAATTTGCATATTACTATATACATGTTATGGATATACTGTATGTTAAAAGGTATGCAACACTAAAGGCAGTATGTGCATATCAATACATATCTATGTATTAGTACAGAAGATACATCCTTCTTGTTAGTATTAGCATCGACAACATGTCTTGCAGAACTCACCACCTCTTCTTCTTCCCCTATCCGACCATCATTTCATATGCTTTTTCATTACAATCACCATCCTCTTCACTACTTTGACATCTTCTCTATCTTCATCACCACCCTGCCAACGCCCTCTCATGCTTCCCATCCTTGTTTGCCAACCTGTCCATCTATCTCTTCCTTCACATTATGAAAGCTATGAGAACACCTTCCTACCCTGTCTCTACTCTAACCATTGGTCTCTTTATGAAGGTTGCTGCATTTCTTCATAGCTCTCTTGCCAACTATACCTCACCTTCAACCCCACATCTCTTTTTGTTGTCACCACTTGTTACGACATCTTTGCCTAAAAGTCCCAGCTCAACTTCACTTCTGATGATGAAGCTCTCTAATAGTCTCTCGTATATACATCATCAATTTGACCCCAATCTTGCCACTTTATATATTTTGACCACCGGAACTACATTGTTCGACATACAAACTGGGAATTTTGTATAAAAAAGGCTATATATGGACCAAACTAAAAAATTGAATGATATGCCTTTTCCTTCAAAATTAATTTTCGAGGAGATTTTTTTTATTTTTTTTATTTTTTGCAAAATTCACTATGAGCTTGCAAGTATCTGTATGTTTTTCATGAACCATGTTTTACTAAACTTTAGGATTTTGGATTATCTCCTAAAAACTTAAAAAAAAAAAAGGAAAACTAGGAGAAAAAACACATCGTGGACAATGGATAAAGCAAACCAAATAGCCCTATATGAATCAACGGCTCAACCTAGGTACCCACGGTTTAGTCCATTGGCTCTCAAATTTGCTAAAACCCGACAACCACAGGATGGGCCATGAATGTCCATCTAATTCAGCATTGGACTAGACCTGCAGCCCATATTGTGGTCATAAGCCATTCATATTTTAATAGGAACTTGCAGGAGGTGCAAACTAAACTATCCTGGCCTCTCCAAAGGTTAGGATGCAATTTCGCCACAGGAATCTCGACTATGGTAAACTAGCTATCACTATAGAATGTCTCAATGCTCTATATCCCAAGAAGATTTGGCCTTCATTACCTAGTCTTTAAATGAGTTTAAGTTGTGTAATTGTACAAAAAATCTTAAACTATTTGAGATTTTTTAATTTCATCGTGAACTTCAATTTAATGCAATCAGGTCATCCAAGTTTCAAATTTATTTAAATAGCTGTGATTTCGATCTAGTTGCTATAATAAAATTGTCATATAATGTTGTGTGACTTGTTCATGTGATAGAAGGGAATGATGCAGAAGCTGACATCATGTGACAATTCCATTACAGCAACCATACAAAATACATGGTTAAGATCCGAAATTGAATGAATTTAAAAGTTGGATGACTTGATTATACTAAATTAAAGTTTAGGAAGAAATTAAAACTTTCCAAATAGTTCAGGATTTTTTGCATAATTAATTCTTTTAACAACATTCCAAAACCATTCATATCAAAAACTATATCTGAATTTTCCTAACCCCATCACTTCTATAGTTCCCTTGGACAAAATGTCCATCAACAAGGCACCTCAACGCCTTAGGATATGATAAAAGCCATGGCCATATTCTTCCGTTCTCTCTCAGCTTTGCAGCAAAAATCTCACAAGAAAAACCAGACAGAACTTTACAGGGTGTATTTTCTGTAATGATCCTAAGGCGAAGATTCATCACCTACTCATACACTGAAGCTCTATTTATTAGAGAGGGAAAAAAACTTAAAGAGTTGTTTTCAACCAACTTGCTGCTTCAATGTTTCATAGTAGAAATAAATAACTACCAAGTTCCTTATCAAAAACTCTTCAAGGACCAATATAATCAGTAAATTTATTTCTCTTTTTAATAATTGGTTTTTTTTTCTAATTGTAATGAAAAAACACATTAATTACTCTAGAGTCTGAAGAAAAATACGTATTCTCTAACTTAACTACCTCCATCAGGTGTTTTGTTTGTAATCTCTTCTTTGCTTTTTAGAGAATTGGACCCTTCTTTTCTACATCCTTTCCAATGCAAAATAAAGGAAAAGGAAAAAGACGGAAAAAAGGGCAATTCCAGCATAGTTCAGGCTTTACCATTTTCATCCAATTGTTCCTCCCCAACTTTATATTTCGTGCGTTATTTCAGGTTATAGAAAAACTGTATTAAAATTATCACTTAAAAAAGGATCCTTTGGTTTTCAAGAAGTTGCCAGATTAAAATAACGATGATAATTTATACAGCATAATTTATGGGAAACACATTAATGCTTGATTTGAGATAGCATACATCGGATATCCCGACTATTTGGCCTGGCCTTTGGATCATCGTAAGTACAAAAGCAAGCAATCTTCAAAACCAGCAGCATCTGCTCCTCGAACCCAGTCCCCAGCAGCTTCCGATCTATGGCCATCCTCGGATTGTCTGACCTCATCGCATTCCTAATCCATCCCACAATGGTCATCTCATCCGTTCTCTGCAAGAATTCATCAGTTGGAAACTTGCCAGTGACCAGTACAGCTAGAACCACTCCAAAACTATACACATCACATTTATCAGTAAACATCAGAGTCTGATGATATTCAGGTGCAATGTAACCTAGCGTCCCTGCCACCTTTGATCTCATTGCACTGCTGATCGAGTCTGGCACCAATTTTGCAAGCCCGAAGTCGGAGATCCGAGCATTTAGATCATTGTCAAGCAATATGTTTGCAGGTTTCAAATCTCTGTGAATTATGCGCGGTCTATGTATTATATGAAGATACTCAAGGCCGGCAGCAACACCAAGTGCGATTTGATATCGGATTGGCCATTCCAGGCTTCTCAATCCATCAGAAGCACCCTTAAGGGCATCATGCAAGCTTCCATTTTTCATGAACTCATAGACAAGGTAGTGGTAATTAGGCCGTGACACATGAACTAAGAGAGGCAGAATATTTGGATGTCCCAATTGACCAACTGTTTGGATCTCTGATCTGATTTGCTGCATCTGAAAGTTCAGGAATTTGGTTTCCTTTTCACAGAGCTCTCCTGCATCAATTGCGGGTTGCATGTTCCTCTTGATTGCAACCTTTAATGTTCTCTCACCATTACGTAACTCGGCCTTGTAGACCTCACCGCATCCTCCACGACCAACGATCTCCAACTGGAGGCCACCTTGCTCGAGCTTTTCAAAGAAGGAGAGGTCAATGGACCTGATCATTGGGCTGAAAAATGTAGCCTGAGAGTCATCACCAGCATTGTTACAGCTTCTGTTCTTTCTGCAATATTTTACAGCCAACCAGCAAATAAACACAAGTATAGAAGGTAGCAGAAGACCAACTACTCCTATAGGGTCGATATGAAATTTCCGATCTGATGAAGGAACACTTGATTCATCTGCAAGAGTGTAAAACATTGTGGTGGTGTTTCTCGTATGGAAAGAGTAGGTAACCCTAGATGTGATGAAGCTTTTGTTTGGATTTCTAATGCTCCTGCTGCCATTACAAGAGGTGATTAGAGAGAGGAAGATGGCAGGCAGAGGAAGAAGGGTGACCATGGCCAAGAAGGGATGAGGTGATGTACTAGGAATTTCTTAGATCAAGAGGATGAAAATGGCGGATTTAGCTTTCTATATACGCATATATAAGAAAAAGACGATTAAAGCTACTTAGAATTGTAATTCAAAGAAGTCATTTGGACGTAAAGCACCATTACGGTTTCGTGCTACATACTCTAAATATCGCATGAGTGGAGGGTTTGTCTAAAGTGAGATTTCCATGCCTTCCTACAGCTGCTCTTGAAAGTCTACGGATCTGGTTCTGGCAGCAAGTGTTTCAGAAAATCCTACAATTATTAATATATAAAAGTAGTGTATTATTATTTAAGGCTATTAGAGAAGAGCATGAACTTTGTAAGGAATTAATATTGAAGAACGGAATGACCGGGTCAAAGAGAAAACAAGCAAAGAAAAGAAAACGTTAATCATGTGCTCGGCCCCCGATTTGAACCCCAGCTGAGAGAGATAGCAAAGAAACATTAAGTTCTTATTTTATTCTTCTTTTGCGGAGATACCTCTACAGCCCCTTGAACTCTCATTTTACATAGCCATTAAAAAGCTATCTTAAAAGAAATTTGAACTCTGCCGTGATCGTCTTATAAAATCTTAGAACAGCCAGGACTTTTAGCAACTTAGATATTAAGGCAATTCTAAGTCAATGTATAAAATTTTTCAGCTCATGTAACATGTTTCGAAATAAGAACCCGTATGCCTCTTGCTTCAAACTTGCTTCAAAATTGACCATATTTCAGTTATATTATCTAATATTTTTCTATATATTTTGCTAATCTAGGAGGTTCACCATATAGATCATTTTAGCCATTATGAGTATCCAAAAAGACCACTAGAATTGATATAAATTACTTTGGCCATTATGAGTATCTATAAAGACCATCAGACTCAATGAAAATCATTTTAATCACGACGGATATCTAAACTCCATATGTTTAGCCACTAGATATGTCCAGGAGGATTATAGGATTCGATGTGGACCATTTTGATAGCTATAGATAGGACTGGATTGGGCTTAGGAATAGGATCCATCATATTGGGAAGCCAAATCATGAGATAAACTTTAGGAGACTATAATTTGGTCATACAACATCTAATTGAGATGATCATTTTTTTTTTTTTTTTTTAAAGCCGGTATCTTTTTGATATCTACAATTTTAAGCTGGCCAACCCCGTAAAAAAAGGTTGAATTTGTGTAAAATTCCATCATTTGCGCTCCAGAATGGGCTGGTTAAACCAAAAGTTTTCTTGTGAATAAGATTGTAATGACTATTATTTTCTAATCTATGAAGAATTAGGCAAAATGACAACACAGTTCATATAACAGTTGAGGTCTACCTCCTACTGGATTTTAATATCTTTTCTTGATTATTTATATTAGTCATATTTATTTTTAAAAATGTTATTATTTTTTGAACTATTATAAGAATCCTATTCAAATTGTATAAGAGGGGACCTCACTAATATTATAAATAGGAGGTATGTACCTCAATTTATAACATGCAGAGAATCAATGAAAGAAACTCAAGAAGACTTTAGCCTTACTTTCACAATTCTTCTATCTTCTTCTAATGTTTTTAAGAAATTTTAGTTAACTAGGTTAAGCAGAATCTTCCTTCTTCTAGATTGGATCAAAGATCTATGATCTTCAACATCTATGGGAGCCTTAGTACATGGTCTGACTCATGAGCAGTACAAGAAATTATGAGAAGAGCTATTTATTCTTGAAGTACATTAAAGGATAAAAATGGTATTGCTACTAGTTCTATCTCGATATATGCTAAGATAAAAGGTCTTACACAACCAGAGCAGAATATTGCCTAACTCTTTGAGGTCATATCTCAATTAGCGATACCTCCAATGCAAGCACCAATAACTCTTGTAGTAAAGCTATCTCCATATCTATTAATGAGGATCTATCATTTAGCAAGAAAGAATAAGGCTAGAAACTATGTCCAGGCCAAGCTAAATGGTTTAGCTGTGACAACAAAGTAGGTGTTTTTCAATCTTAAGTTCCAATTTAGCAAGTGCTAAATTAAACAAGAAGAGCTTTAATCAAAGAGGATCAGTAGACTTGATGCGATCTTCTTTGACCACTATGAATATTTAAAAGGATCATTGGACTCGATGCAAATCATTTTGACTACTACAAGTAGTCAAAAGATCAACATACTCAATATAGATGACTTTGACAACTATGAGTATTTAGGAGGATCACTAAACTTCATGTCAATTACTTTGGTTACTATGAATATTCAGAAAGAACATTAGACTCCATGTGGATCATCTTGGCTACTACAAATATCTAAAAGGATTATCAGACTTAATATAAATCACTTTAACCACTATTGGCATATAGGAGAATCATGAGACTCGGACAAATTTGGCTAGTATAGATAGGGCTAGATAGGGTATAGGAGCAGCATCCACCATTTTGGGAAGTCAAATTGCGAGCCAAACTTTAGAAGGCCATAATGTGATCATGCAATATCCGATGAGATATTATATTATTTTGATCGATGAGCTTTTCGAGATCTACAACTTTTAGCCAATCTGTATAAGATTGAATTTGGTTGAAAATTCATTGTTTGGACCCCAAAATGGGCTGATAAAATCAAAAGTTTTGTTCTCAGATAAGAAGATTTTAATGAGTATTACCTTCTGATTCATGAAGAATTAGGTAGCTAGAGTGAAAGAAGATAAAATAGATGGAGGAGTTAAGATCTACATCCCATAGAATTTTAATATTTTTCAAGATTATTTATCTTGATCATATTTATTATTTTAATATTAATCTTTTGCGATATTTGAGTTGAGGGGGTTGAAAGAAATTTTTCTTCGTCCTAATTGGATAAATTATTATGTATTGAGTATAAGAATAATATACAATAAAATGAGTTCTTATAATAACTGAAAATCTTACTAAAGTTTAAAATCTCAATTTTTCTGTTATTTATTATAATCCTATCTTTTAATCCTAACTTCTTGATGCTTTGATCAAATTGCTCAACAAAGGCGCCTTGTCTTACCTTTTCAAAGGTCTTGGTAATCTTTGGCATTGTGGCGGTTCATAACTTGTAGATGCTTTGTCGAGTCCGAGAAAAGATTATATCTTTATTCTCAAAATTAATATCTACTGTTTTGAAATGATTTCTGGCCTAGCAATCAATTATCTCAGGTGTTCCATGCCTTGTCTGAAAAATGACCTAATTCTTCTCGAGGAATGTGCTTCTTGGTTAAACTGTCAACCACCCACTCTCCCCTTGCCCTATTTGGGCCTCCCTCTAAAAGTTGAGAAACTATCTAAAGCAGATTGGTTGCCTCTAATTCAAAGACTTGAATCTAGATTAGTCTTCTGGAAGAGGAGATTTCTCTCTTTTGGGGGTAGATTTATCCTCACTAATGCAGTGTTATCAACTTTACCCCATTTATTATGTGTCTTTATTTAAGCTGCCCGCTTGGTTGATAGAAATAATCGATAAGCTCCGACTCCATGAATTGCGTTTCTTTCAAGGTAAGTTGGGAAAATGTTTGTCTTGCAAAAGAGGAGGGTGGTCTGGATATTAAAGATTTGCAAAAGAGGAGGGTGGTCTGGGTATTAAACATTTGCAAAAGGCTTTCTTTGGCTGTCTCTGAGCCAAAAGCTGAATACAAGTGATCAGCTGGAATGCTAATGTTCCACCAAAATAAAAGGCTTTCTTTGGCTATCTCTGAGCCACAAGCTGCATACAAGGGATCAGCTGGGCAAAAAGCTCCACAGATGTTGGAGTGAATATTCGCTCTTTGGAGGCTCCGATCATATATTATGTTCCTGTCCTTCTACACTAGATATTTGGAGTAACCTCTATTGCAGATTGGGAATGATCACCTTGCCTCCTAACAAGCTAATTGGTGGCTCTTTGCACCTCTTGGCTGAATTCAAATTTTCTGAAGGATCTGAAACCGGCTGTTGCTTGGCTGATTTTTGCCATTTCGTGGGCCTGTTGGAAGGAAAGAAACTCCAGGCTATTTCTGAACAAATTTTCTTCTTACTCTACTGTTGCTCAAAATGCATTCTGGTTTTATAATGATTGGTCCATTCTCTGTGGCGACACTGGTTTTCACAAGTTATGGTCAGACATCGAAGGAAGATGGAGCTCAGATGCTTCTATAGTCAATTGAGTGGCATGTTTATTTGACGCTCCATTCCGTATTGCCGGTTCCTTTTGATCAAAGATTCTTTGAACCTGCTACTTAAGTTCAGGAATGCTGCCTGTGTTGGCCGTCTATCCTACAGCTGCTGTCTTGCGTCCTCTGTGGGCGATTCCAATTTTATTCTCTAATTTGCAAGAAGAATTAAATGTGCCGGTCTGTCTTCTTTCAGTTCTTTCTCAACTCTCTGAGCCTTTCATCTTCGTTACTGTGGAAGTGATCACGTTCAACTGATTTTGTTTACTTACTAAATCTTTGCACTTGTGGTTTTGGCCTCTATTAGCTCTCCTTGTCTCCTTAGTCCTGTCTTGCACATCCTGTACATTCCTTTTTTTCGGTATCTTACTGCTGTAATTTTCTTTTAAAAAAATAATAAAGTGGTGGCTATTGAAGACCATATCTTCATAGCTTCCACTTCCATTAAAAAAAAAAAATCTAACTTCTTGTGATGTTATCCATTATTTGTGACACCACGACCCAACAAAAAATGCTTCAGAATGACGACTAAGTATACATGAAAATGCCCAAAGGATGTTTGAGCTTTAGAGGAATGGGACTTCGATTTCAACGTGCAGTACAAGATCTTTAGTAGCTGGGTTATGAGGTGCCCAATTACTTGGAAAAATGAAGAAGCAGGAGTCTGGTGGAAATAATCTCTCAACAGAAAATTATCAAAAATATAAACTATGTAAATTTTATATAACATTTAATGGTGCATGGATTTAAAAGCATATCGTACATATAATGTGATTCGTTTTGTGGTGAAGAAGAAACCCCATCGATTCTTTGCACGTACGACATCTATACTATCAGCAACAATAAGATCTAAGAGCTCATAAGTATAGTATCAGAACCAATTAGGTCATGGTGTAATCACCTCGCTCTCTAAACCAGTCAAAATAAAAACATATTTCCTTCGACAAAATTATGCCAAGCCATGAAATATTTCAGTTCTTTTGACAGTGTCTAGATGTCGTGAAGAATCAGATTGTGTGGGGGCTTGCTCTCTAGAATATCTATGGCACTAAATCTCAAGGATATATTATGATAATAAATTATTAGTACATTATTGTTGCAAGAAGAATTGAATCTAAATGTTTTCTTTGGAATTCTGAGATCAAGTTAAATTTCAACAACCATTTGTCCTAATAAAAAAATAAATATTTTGAAATGACTAGAGAGAGTAATTTCCCTTAGTTAAATGATGGTGAAATAATTTCCCTTAGTTGGAAAAGTAGTCTCTTTGCATCCACCACTTGTTAGCAGAGTATCTCAATGGATATATTGCATCACCCTTTATGTTGACTTAATCATTTGGGGAGTCCTTTTCAAGAGCAGCACTAATAAGACACCTTTTCTTTTCTAATCCGATGTGTTTTTTGGGATTAGTAAGCCAACAATCCTTGGACAATGTTTTGTCATTTGTTTGAACTTTTGTCCATTGGGTTCCATGGCTTAATCGGGTTTATATGATCACGCTTCTCAACTATGTTTAATTCTTCTTATATTAATTCTGTAATGGTCTACTCTAATTTAATAATATTATTAATTAGGCAGTTGACACCTTTATCTCATTACCTCCAACATTTTAAAGAAAAACAAATTGCAGTATAACATGGCTCAATGAATTTAAAAACACATGAAAATAAATAAACTTATTTAATAAGATTCCTTTATTCTTGTAAATAGAAAATTATCTAGAAGAAGATGCAAAGAGGAAGTGGTTGTATATCCGACCGACCATGAAAATTTTTTGGCTACAAAGATTTAAGAATTATCAGATGGGATGTTTGCATCATGAATAAAACATAATTTTGATTTAATCTATTTACACCAAAAATAAAAAGCTCTTCTACCATTTTGAATGAACAGATAGCTTTCATTCTTTTATGTTTTGACTGAGATCATGGACACCATGGCAATCAATAACTCAATAGTATAGTGATGAAACTTAATAAACCATTTTCTTATGTCAAAAAGCATACTAGATATACAAATAGGAGGTATATATATGCACCACATTTTAGTAGCTTTGATGTATTATTCCCTAGTTGAATTCTTGCAAATGTTTGTTTTAGGCTTTATTTAGTTGTTAAGAAAGTTAAAGGAGAAAAGCTAATTATGCTGGAATCTTATATTTCAAAGTTTGATGGTCATAAGGAAACTTAAAGAAATAATTTTGAAACCAAAATTTTCTTTAGTCATAGTAAACAAGTACGATAATAATAAAGGCTTTCATTAGCAAAAAGAATTGCTATTTGATATACCTTGAATTTGACCCACCTGACCTATCAATTACAGCCTGACATGAATAAGCCATGCAACCCTTTATCTCAGCCAAACAGTTTAACCACGTAGCTATTCTAAAGTCATGTGGACATGTTTGAATTTCCTCACATTCATGACAATTGGCCACAATAGCAGAATGGCCTATTTAACCATTAGAGATTTGTATCTCACCATATTGTTTCTCTCCCGAACATACAAGTTGTTATCTCCAATGGACTCCCTCCACATCTCAAGATGACGATCGAAATGGGTATTGATCATCGCCAATATAAACCTTTCTTTGAAGAATAGTTAGAACCTAAGGCGATAAGCTAAGGTGACAAAAGCTCCTTTTTGTTACAATAACTTATATCTTTGGGGACAACAAGTGCAAGACATCTTTGTATTTCTATATAAAGATATGTAGTACGACAAGTATTGCATATACGTCATTAAAATATAGAATATAGTGACTAACTTAACTATTCATCATCTTAAATTAATGCTTTTGTTATAGTGAGAGAACAACATCTCCTAAAGTCAATAGCTCTTAACTGACAATGTAAGAAAATGAACAATTAATTTGTCACTTAAAGAGTACTGTTTTAACCACCAATCATATCATTCATCTCTTAATAATGATTTTTGCCGACATGTTCTTGTCACCTATGATTTTGAATAATATTCTTAATTAAAGTAAGAAAAATTTCAAAAATTATATTATATTACACTATCAATTACTTTGTTAATTATCTAAATTCATTAATAAATTTATTCAAATATGAAATTTAATTATAGAACTATATAACATCAATTAATCATATAAAATACCAAAAAATTCTTTAGAAAGCTTCTTTAAATTGGTAAATTACTGTAAATTTTTTTTTTCTATTTCTCTAATTGTTTTAATCTCTCTGTTTCTTTTAATCTTCTATTTCTTTGATTGCACTATTTAATATATTGATCCATGTGTGTGCGCGCTTTGAGATGGAGTAATGTATATGTAATTAATACAAGTGAAATGCAATTAATCCAGATGAAGTATAATTAATTAATCAATTAACAAGGTATTATTGAATGAAATAATCTAATTATATGGTATTGTTGAATCTCTTGCTCTGTGTGTGTAGTGAGGCATCTCTATATGTGTGCATGTGTGCGAGCTTTGAGATCTCTCTCTGAGTGATAATATAATTTTAAAGAAGGTTTGTTCCAGATTTAATTGATGCTAAAATAATTTTATGAAAAGTCATTAAATTTATTGAAGTCAATATGATCTGGCCACTACCTTCAGGTTCTTACTTCACGACTATAGAATCAGGCTATTATGGTGGGTTTCCAATCATGTATGTATAATTGCCATAATAGAAGAGCCTATGGTGGCGTGTTATACTAATTGCCCAAATAAGATTCTCATCTATTATGATGTTTATTTATTAATCTATTATGATGTTTTTTTATTCATCAAAATGAATATACGAAAATACTATAATAGAAAATTAATTCTTCCCTCCTCTATTTCCTGCGCTTGATCCTGTTGATCCCACCCCAAAAAAAGTCCTCTCTCACATGTTGCATCCTTGTTTTCCCACCTTCTCTCTCGTGCACTTGCTGATCCCACACAAAAAGAAAAGAAAGGTTCCTGTTGATCCAGTTGATCCCACGCAAAAAAAAAAAGTCTCCTTCCACATCCAGGTGTTCTTTCTTTGGTGGCTGGCTGATTACAAGTTTCTATGTATGATCCAAAATCTCCAACATTTGATATCAGAGTAGGGTTGCATAGAGGAAAGAAGAAAGGCACCTAGGGTTCTCTGCATCCAGGATCTATAGCAATAGATTTTGTCCCTAAAACTTTTCTTGTCTTCTTTGTGGTGATCTTCTATTTGAGGTGGAGAGGTTCTACACGTGGAATAGGTGAAAGAGAAGATTGAATAGAAGATCTAGGTCAGATAGATCTTCAACAAAGGGGGTTATTTTGGTGTATGATTATAGAAGGTTATTAGGGTTGCAGATTTTGCTTGATTATGATGATGGATTCAAGTGGATTCAAGGTGGACTTCGACAAGTTTGATGGAAAAAAAAACTTTATTCTATGGCAGCAAAGAATAAAGAATTTGCTAGTTCAACAAAGGATCTATAAGGTCTTGGTAAGGGAGAGACCGAAAAGGATCAGTGCTGAGGACTGAAAGAAATTTGAAGAAATTACTTTTAGTACCATCAGGATGTGCTCGATTGATCATATATTGCCTGAGATTTATGCAAAGACTACAACAAAGAAACTTTGGATGAGACTGAAAAATATATACATAGAGAAGAGCATGACGAATAAACTATGGTTAGAGAAATAACTGTACAATCTGAAGATACTTGAAGGAGCAGATCTCATTTTTCATATTCAAAAATTTAATCAAGTCTGTTCAGAGATGATGAGTTTGGATGTGAAAATAGATGAGGAAGATAGGACATTATTGCTACTGTACTCTCTCCTAAGATTGTATGATGGTCTCATAACAATTTTAGTTTATGGAAAGAAGATCTTAAACTATAAAAAGATTATTGAAATGCTCAGGTCTAATGAGCAAAAAAAAATATCTACAAAGATAATCATAACTCTAAGATTTTGGCTGTGAATGAGAGGTAGAGAAGACTAAAGGAGAAGGTTAAAGATAAATTCAAGAATAGGTTAAAGTCTTGGGATCAAAAGAAAGCCTGAAAGTATTTCAAGTGCCATCAAACTAGGCACTTGAAAAGAAATTATCCTCTTTTGAAATCAAATAAGTGAAAGACCAGCATGAGCAGCGAAGCTGCATCTCTAAGCAGTAAGGATGATATACTAGTGATATCAGATGGATCCACAGAGTGTGATACTATGTAGATATTAGATTCAGCATGCTCACATCACTACACATCTTATTAGGAGTGATTTGCTATCTAGCTACATGAAGATCGATGAGGAAAGTGTAAGCCTTGATGATGATCATCCTTGTAAAATAGTCGGAGTTGGCACTATTAGAATGAGGATGTATGATAGAATCATTCCTACATTATCAAATGTCAAGCATGTGCTAGAGGTGAAGAAGAATTTGATCTTCTTGAGCTATTTGGAGAAGCAGGAATATGCTTTTAGTAGTCAGCTAGGAAGTGGATGCTTGAAGATTACTAAGAAAGTTTTGATGGTGATGAGGGGAAGAAGACCGAGCAACAATCTTTATAAGATGAAAAGCTCAGTGGTGAATGATAGTATAAAGTTGCTTGCAGTGGCATAGGAGGAATAGCTTAAGTATCAGTTATGGCACTATCGGATGGGTCACATGAGTGACTGAGGGCTCACGGAGTTAAGCAGAAGAGATATGATCCCATCCCAAAGAAGGAGGGCGATGATTTGTGTGAGTCATGTGCATCTTTGGCAAACAGCATAGGATAAAGATTTTCAATAGTATCAAGCATAGTGAAGGAGTGCTAAATTTAGTACACTCAGATATATGGAGACCGGCTCTAATATCAACTAGAGATAGGGCAAACTACTTTATCACATTTATTGATGACTATTCAAAGAAAGTGTGGTTGTATCTGATTAAGAAAAAATCAGAAATATTTATCCAATTCAGAGCCTGAAAAGCTGAGATAGAAAAGAAAATAAGAAAATAGGTGAAATATCTCAGATCAGATAATGGAAGAAAATACAAAAGCCTGGAGTTCAAGAGTTACTATGAGAAGAATGGCATCAAATGCCATTACATAGTGAAAATGATCCCTCAATAGAATGATGTTGCAGAGAGGATGAACCGAACACTGACGGAGAAGGCATAGAGTTTGAGGCTGTAGACAACACTTCTAAAATCATTTTGGGATGATGCCATAATATTTTTATATTTTTTTGTTAATAGGTCCTCTCATTGCAAGCTGAATGGAGGCATTCCAGAGTAGGCCTGGAGTGGAAAGAAGGTAGAGCTTAGCCACTCGAGGGTTTTTAGCTGCCAGATATATGCAAATGTGGAGGCAACTAAAAGAAGCAGGCTGGATCCTAAGTCTTAGAAGATGACATTTATCGAGTATCCATAGGAAGTTAAATGGTACCTACTATGAAACTCTCAAGCACAGAGGTCAGTGATCAATAGGGACATCATTTTTTATGATAACATCTTTGAATGATCGAGGAGTATAGGTGAAGCTGAAAAAGTAGAGATGGATAGTGATGCTCAATCACAGATTGATGACATACAGTCTACTCCCACCCATAGGAGTGTATTTGTTGAGGTAGAGTTCAATAGGAGAGATCTTACTCAAGTGGAAGACTAGCATGGAGAGCCAGCTGTTCAGATGGAGGTGCAGGAGGAGCCACAAACATCAGGTGGAAGAAATGCACTAGTAAAAGTGGCACTGTACAAGCCCCAATGTACCATCCATGGACCAGTTAGATAGGTATATATGGCATTGATAAGATCATTTCATATGCTCTCATCACTACAAATGGAGATCCAAAAATTTATGTAGAAGCCATGAAGAGTGCAGACAAGGAGTCATGGATACAGGCCATGATGAAGGAGATGGAGTCACTCAGGAAGAATTAGACATGACAACTGGTAGATCTACCTAGAGATGCTTAGCCCATTAGCTCCAAATGAGTGTTCACTAGAAAGAAGGCACCTTCAGAGTAAGATAGAGTCAGATTTAAAGTAAGATTGGTAGCAAAAGGATACTTACAGAGAGAAGGGATAGACTACATAGAAGTTTTCTCTCCTATAATGCATCATACTTCAATTTGGGTGTTAATGTCACTGGTGGCAGATCAGAATATGAAATTGGAGCAAATGGATGTGAAGACAATATTCCTTCATGGAAGCTTGGAAGAGAAGATCTACATGAGATAGTCTGATGGTTTCATAGTGATGGGATAAGAGGAGAAGGTATGTCCACTCAAGAGATCACTGTATGGTTTGAAACAGCCACTTTATCACTGGTATCACAAATTTGACATCTTTGTATTGAGCCTTGGTTTCATCAAATGTGAATATGAATAATGTGTCTATGTAAAGGATGTGGATAAGGATGATGCTCTCTACTTGCCGTTGTATGTGGATGATATGCTTATAGCTAATAGAAGTGTGAAGGTTGTTAAAGAATTGAAAAGGGCATTGTCAGAAGAATTTGAGATGAAAGATCTAGATTTAGCGAAGAAAATTCTTAGAATAGAGATTTGTAGAGATAGAAGCAAAGATTTACTCCATTTGTTATAAGGAGACTATATCTAGAAGGTATTTGAGAGGTTTGGGATGGAGAAAGCCAAATCAGTGGAAACACTATTACCAAACTATATTACTCTTTCTAAGTATCGAGCCCCCAGATAGAAGAAGAGAGAGTATATAGAGAAAGTTCCATATGCCAATGCTGTAGATAGTATGATGTACACAATGATGTACTGTAGACCAGATATAGCACACACGGTAAGCTCAGTTGTAGGTATATGGCTAATCCTGGGAATGAGTATTAGAAGGCATTGAAGTGGATATTATGATATCTGCAGAAAATTAGGGATCATGGTTTGATATTTGATGGACAGCCAGGAGGATTTGAGGAGAACTTCGAGGAGACTTATAGAGGTTTGGATCCTCTAAAAGAATTTATGGATACAAATTATATAGGTAATCTTGATACAAGAAGGTCTACCATAGGTTTTCTTTTCTACATGTTAGATGGACTGGTTTCTTGAAGATTAACCCTTCAACCTATGACAACTTTATCTATGATAGAGGCGGAGTGTATATATAGGTATCATAGAGGCTACAAAGAAAGCACTATGGCTAAGGAGGCTTATTGCTGAGGTGGGGGTGGAGCAAACCATAGTTGTACTACACAGTGATAGTCAGAGTGCTCCATAGCTAGCATAAAATCCATTCTATCATGTACATACAAAGTATATAGATGTAAGATACTACAAAATCAAAGAGCTGGTGGTGGAAGATGAAGTGGAGCTAGTGAAGGTCCATACAAAGGAGAACCAGTCAAATGCACTCACAAAGGTATTTTCCTGAGATAATTTTTAGATATGTGTGGCATGAATGGATTTAAAGGACAAAGCTGAGTCATAAGAGCTTATCATTGATTTCCCTCTTATGACCAAGTCAACTACTCTGCATGCTAGCCTCTATCCTGGCTAACTTCTTCTTTGGCTTGCTCCCTTGTTTCCTTGGCCTTTTCTCTTATATTTCCAAAGTTTGAGAGTGTCATACCAGAGCTCACAATCTCTATGTTGGTGCTCTTGAAGCTATGGTATTTTCCCTCTTACTCTCGAAGCTAGGGTATCATTGATTTCTCCTAATCTCCTTTGTTCTTGCTTTCATGTCCAGTTGTTTTTTTTGGTTGCTAGTTGATTATGAGGTTCCCACCCACGATCCAAAATCTCCAATATCGAGAGTCCCCGAATATAGGATAATAATGATAGAAATCCTCAAGGAGTGGGTAGCGATGACACTCCTTTCTCTAAGCTGCTACAAGATACTCAACAAAAGTTATACACAAGTTGTGAGATGTCGAGTTAGCAGCAGTTGTAAAACTCCTTCACTTGAAAAGCATGTATCATTGGACTAACACTGCACTCAATGCATTGCTTGAATTGTTAATGGAGTTAATTCCTAGTGGTAAGAAAACATTGCCATGCATCATCATTTCATAGTGCTAAAAGTATGTTTCGAACTTGGGATTGACGTATGAGAAGTATGATGTCTATAAGAACAATGATGTGGTTTATTGGGAATTATTGAAAGATTGTGTCTCATGCCCTGTATGTAGGTCTCCTAGGTAGAAAACTACTAAATGGAATGATGGTGTTGGTAAGATACCACACAAAGTATTGTGATATTTTCTAATAAAACCAATGCTGCATCGATTATACATGTCTCTACAAGTAGCTGAATACATGAGATGGCATGGTGAAAAGCAGGTTGATGATGAAGTCTTGTGTCATCTAGGGGACCTTAAAGCATGGAACGCTTTAATAGTATTCATGCAAATTTTGTATTAGATGTGCAGAATATTAGGTTGGGATTGGCAACCGATGGCTTCCAACCTTTTGGCTTGATGAGTTCCCAATATAGTATTTGGCCAGTTGTGTTGATTCCATATAATCTACCACCATGGTTATGTATGAAGCAACCTTACCTTATGTTGTTCTTGATCATTCTTGGTTTGCACAGTCCAGGCATGGGAATTGATGTGTTTCTCAAGCAACTGATTAAGGACTTGAAAGATTTATGGGAGTTTGGTGTTAAAACATATGATGCTTATTCTAAGACCAACTTTAATCTTCAAGCTACAGTTATATGGACTACTAATGACTTTTTAACATATGGAGACTTATCTAGCTAGTCTACAAAAGGCTATATGACTTGCCCACATTGTCATAAGGACATATCTAATCGATCAATGATTAGCTGGTGCTAGAAAGATGTGCTACATGGCTCATAGAAGGTTATTACCTAAAAATCATAAGTGGAGGAAAGCAGCAAGGTCTTTTGATGGCACAATGGAGACTAAAGATACATCTATTCCATTATCTAGTGTTGAAATTTTACAATAATTAGAGAATTTAAATCAGCATCCTTTTGAAAGGACTATCAAGACAAAATATAATCTAACAAATATAATTTACAATTGAAGGAAGAAGAGTATTCTATTCCAATTACCATATTGGAGTACATTACTTATCCATCACAATCTTGATGTCATGCACATCGAGAAGAATATTTATAATAATGTTATTGGCATAATTATGAACATCAATGGCAAAACAAAAGATACATTATGTTGTCGGTATGATCTTGTGGACATGGGGATCAGAAGCGAGTTGCATCCTATAGATGAGGGTGACAAAATTTGCATGCCAGCTGCATGCTATACCTTATCAATTGAGGAATAAATTTCAGTATGCAAGATGCTAGGTAATCTAAAAACTCCCGATGGGTATGTATCAAAGCTGAGTAAGTGTGTTAATGAGAAAGAATGGAAAATTTTTTGTATGAAGAGTTATGATTGCTATGTATTTAAGCAGAGGTTGTTACCACTGACAGTGTACAATTTTTTACCAGATGATATAGCAGAATCACTTAATGAACTAGGTGGTTTGTTTAGGGATTTGTGCCTAAAATCCTTAAAATTGGATGAACTGGATTCTCTACAAACTCAAGCTATGCTCACTTTGTGCAAGTTGGAGATGATCTTCCCACCATCTTTCTTTGATATTATGGTTCACTTAGTTGTGCACCTTATTGAGGAGGCAAAAATTACTGTACCTATTCAGTATAGGTGGATGTATCCAATGAAGAGGTACATACCTTAGGGGTTTAAAGTCATCCATGTGCAACAAAGTATGCTCAGAGGGATCTATTGAAGAAGCATATATAGCAGATGAATGCCTCACATTTTGCTCTAGATATTTAGAGGATATAATGACAAAATTTAATCATCCTTCAAGATTTGGGGATTCATGTAAAGATGTGGCTCATGATTGGTCAATTGTTTTTTCTCAATGCGGTAATCCTATTGGTGCATACAAATCATGAAATCTCTCTCATGACATGTGGCATGTGGCATAATTATATGTGCTCAGTAATTTTTAAAAAAATAAATCTATTCATCAAGTAAGTTGTCAAAAATACTAATATGTTCTTTATGATCACTATTAAAAAATGGAACTACGATAGCGCTTACTATTGCAGCAGTTAAAAAATCGCTGTCATAGAATCTATGGCAACATTTATAATAAACAACTGCCATATGTCCATACTATAGTAGTGGTTAAAACAAACCACTGCTATAGGTTATCCATCATAATGGTTATAAATAACCGCTGCCATTTATTTGATCTATGATAGTGGTTACTAATAACTGCTATAATAGATTGGACATATGGTAGCTGTTACTTAACCGCTTCCATAGTCTCGATCTATGGCAGTTGTTATATATGACTGCTATCATTGGTCTGACCTACGATAGTAGTTATATATAACGTTGTACTAGGTAAAACTTATGGTAGTAGTTTACTTAACCGCTGCTATATATCAAACTTATAGTAGTGGTTATATATAACCACTACCATAGATCCGAACTATTATGGTAATTATCAGTAATTACTGCCATAGGTCGACTTTTTACAGCGGTTATATATAACCGCTACTATATATTTTTTTATATTTTTTTTAAATATAATATAATTCTAAAATTTAATATTCATCTTCACTGTTAATTATCTAAATAATTATAATTAGAGTGTCATCACAAAAGATCACCTTGATCCGATAGCTCTAGCTTCATTAATCAGTAAAATTTGATTTCGATGATCACGAATGATGGCATGATGATCTGATAGATAAAGACCATCGATGGATCTGAAAAACTATAATAATGATCTTAGTAATGTTTGTAGTATACCATCAAAGTTTTACATCAATCAGATATTATTATCATGGTCAATTTAGTATGAAATATTTTTATCCATTAAATAAGAAATAAATAATCAAAAGATCAAACGACATCCAATTATAAGATGATTTTTTAGATAAATGATTTTTGCTACAACTTTAATTATTTTGTATGGTAATGATCATAAAATTCAAATCATTTCTATATAAACTATTCACATTAAGCAGATCTTGCAAAAGCACAAGCATAATTACTTAAGGAGTTTAAGAATGAGTATCGAGCGATATGTAGTTTTGGATTGTTCTTAGATGTATGGTTTAAATTTTACGATCACCATCATAAAAATGATTAAAGTAGTAGCCAAGATCATTTATCTAATAAATTATCTTATAATCAGATGCCGTTTGGCCTTTTGATCATTCATTTCTCATTTAACGGTCGAAATCATCTCGTACTAAATTGACCATGATAATGATATTTGATTGAAATAAAATTTTGATAGTATGCTACAAACATCACCAAGATCATCGTTGTAGATTTTTGAATCTATTGGTGGTTCTTATCTATCAGATTATTATGCCATTATTCACGATCGTCGAAATCAAATTTTACTGATCGATGAAGCTAGGGCTATCAGATCGAAATGATCTTTTTTGATGATACTATAATGATAATTATTTAAATAATGAATGATGAAGATGGATATTAAATTTTAGAATTATATCATATTCAAAAAAAATAAAAAAAATTAATATGAAACTATGGTAGCAGTTTTGCAACTGCTGCAATAGGCCTGTGGCAGTAGTTTTCTGTAACTACTATCATAGGCCTATGGCAGCGGTTCGAAAATCGTTGCCATAGATTAGAAATTTTTTCCCACCTGACCAGCCTTATTTTCATTTTTTCTCTCCCAAGCTCTGTCTCCCTCTCCCTCCTCTCTACCACTGGTGAGGTCCTCCTCCCTCTCTCCCTCTCTCTCTCTCTCTCCCTCCTCTCCACCGTTGGCCAACTGTCACCGATGCACTCATCTTTGACATCCATCAGCTGGCCCCTCCTCCTCTTTCATTCCCGATTGGCCTCCTTCTTCCCAGTCTCCCCCTTCTTTCCTGGTTGGCCCCACCTCCTCCCCTACCTCCTCCTTTCCCAGCCGGCCCTGCCACCTTACACGCCTCCTCCTTCCTTGGCTGGCCCCGCCATCTCCCTCGCATCCTTCATCCCCGATCGGCCTCGCCTTCCTCTTCTCCAGCTGGCCCCACCTCCTCTCTCTCTCCTTTCTCTTCATCTCTTTTCTTGATCCGATCTACTGCCGCATCGCCCCCTCCCTCTTGCACCGCCACTGCCATCCCCTCGGCCTCCCTACTCTCTCTTTCTATCTCTATCTTCTCACTTTCCCTCTCTCTATCACTCTCTCTTCCCTTTTTCATTCTCTCTCTTTCCTCTTTCTCTCTCTTCTCTCTTTCTCTCTGTCTCTCTCTGTATCTCACTATCTCTGTCTATCTCTCTTGCAGGCAACCTTTAGCGCCACTACCTCCCTCTAACATCACCGCCACCGGCGGTGACCATTGGAGCTCTGTATGACCTCTTCTTCGTAGCTGTAGATATATTTTTTTTTTAATTTTATTTCATAGTAATATTTATTAATTATTATTTATAATATTTTAAATAATATTTATAATAATATTTATAATATTTTATAATAATATTTAAAGAGAACCCCTGTCGGTGGGTCTTGGAATGTGCTGGCGGCTATGGGCCATGCTAGCGGGGAAGAGAACTTCTACCAATTGGTTCTAGCCCGTGCTGGCAGGTTCTAGGTTGGGCCGTGCTGACAGCCTTGGGTCGGGCCATGTCGGCGATCATGGACTGCCTTAGGCTATGTCGGTCGGTAAGAGAACCCCATCAGTAGGATCTGGGCCATGCTGACTGCCATGGACTGTGCTGGCTGATAAAAGAACCTTCGTTGGTTGATTTTGGACCATGCTATGTTAGCAGCCTTGGGCCGTACTATGTTGATGGATAAGAAAACCCTTATCGGTTGGTTTTGGACCGTGCTGGCAGGTTTTGGGCTGTACTGTAGACTATGCCAGCTGATAAGTTGAAAACACCCACCGATGGATTTTGGATCATGCCGATAGATTCTGGGCCATGTCGGTTGGTTTTAGGTCATACCAGTGACCTTGGACTATACCATACCGATCGGTAAAAGAACTCTCGCCAATCAATTCTAGGCAATTCTAGGCCGTGCTAGTGGATTCTCGACCATCGGATCCTATACTATAGCTTGGTAGCTAGATGTCAAGACATGGCGGTGGCTTGCATTGCATGTTAGAGTTTATTTATGGATGTAATTTATGTTTATATCTTGTTGCTTTTGTTTATTGCATTGAATAACGATAGACCCATCAATTGATTAGTGTACATAATTTCTAGCATTCGTATATTTATATATTTTTGTACGGATGAAAGAATTATGTACAATGATAAATTGATGGTCCAATTTAGATAGTTTAAAAATTATAAATAATTCTATAGGTAATTATAGTAATCACACGGTATGCTAAGGATTTCGAAAAAAATTTCGGACAGTTTTTCTCTTTTGTTCTCCCTACATGGAAGAACTAAGAAATACTGCCGAAATTTTTTTTGATTCCTATTGCGTATCGTTTGATTACTGTAATGAACTTATAGAATTAATGCAATTTCTGAATGGGATAAGACCTATCTTTATCTATTAGTTGGTGATAGGATGCATTTATTGCATATCTAAAAATAATATTTAATATAAGTTCCATAAATAATATTTATTTCGATCTCTGCTTATCATTCATTTTTTGTTTATCATGCATATTTGTTTATAATGCATTGGTATATAATATAAGTTCCATGCATGATTTAATTACAGTATCACTATTTTTATAATAGATAAAGGATGGATGAAGTTTAGTAGGCTCTCGTCAGAATATGAGGTTGGACTTCAAAAATTTTTTAATTTTACTATAAAAAAATTTGAAAACTATGGACTTATCCAATGTCCTTGTAATAAGTGTATGGATGGGCCATGTCTATTTCGTCAAAATATAAATGATCACCTCACTATTTATGACTTTAAATCCTATTATGAAATTTGTTGGGATCAACATGGTGAAGACAGGCCGTAAGAAAATGATTAATATGATGGAAGAGTAGAATAAATAGTTCATGATATTTTTTTCATTTGACGGTGCATCTACATCCATGCCTGATCCTGTGATTGATGGAATGACAAATAGTGAGAATGTGAAGAAGATCCGCAAGTTGATGAAGGACGCTAATATTCTATTGTATCCCGAGTGTGAAAAGATAGTGAAACTTGACTTCTTAATCCTATTGTATCATGCAAAATGCTTCAACGGGTCTAGCAATAATGGAGTGAACTGCATACTAAAGCTTTTGGAGAAACATTCTTCCGAACAATGCACAAATTCCAAAGAATAATTATAAGGCATTGAAGATTATTGAACAGCTGAACTTTACTTATACCAAGATAAATACATGTCCTAATGATTGCATGCTCTATTAGGAGGAAAATGCCAATCGAAATAAGTGCATGAGGTGTGGTGTATCAAAATGGAAATAGAATAAAGATGGCACATTGACCCATATACCTCAAAAATTGATGTGGTATTTTTCTTTGATTCTAAGACTACAAAAGTTGTTTATGTCAATAAGGACATCGAAGGACATAAGATGGCATGAAGAGGATCGAATAAAAGATGATGCATTGAGACATCTAGCCGATGGAGAGGCATCGTAGAAGTTTAATAAAATATATTCCGATTTCGCATAAGAGATATGCAATGTGAGGTTGGGCTTATCATACGACGATTTCAACCCGTTCAAGCACATGAATATCACTCATAGTGTATGGTTACTGTTTATTTATATTTACAACCTTCCACCATGGATGTGTATGAAAAAATTCTTTGCTTTCATGATAATGCTCATCCTTGGATCGATGAAGGTAGGCAATGATATTGATGTCTATTTGCAGCCTCTTATTGCCGAGCTAAAACTATTGTGGAGCATTCAAGGTGTTTCAACTTTTGATGCTTTAATGAATGAGTCATTCTTCATGCGTGCAGCATTTCTGTGGATAATAAATGACTTTCCAGCTTATGCCATGATATCGGGTTGGATCACGAAAGATGAGCTAGCATATTCGATTTGTGAAAAAAACATCCGATCTAAAAGATTGATACATTAGAGGAGCTTTAACTTTGTGGGGCATCGACGTTTCCTCCATCGAAATCATCCATACAAAAAGAATGCACGCTCCTTTGATGGCACTGTTGAAGAAGGTGAGACGCCTAGCCGGATGTCTGG
Organism: Cocos nucifera; assembly: GCA_006176705.1. Classification (NCBI taxonomy): domain Eukaryota; kingdom Viridiplantae; phylum Streptophyta; class Magnoliopsida; order Arecales; family Arecaceae; genus Cocos; species Cocos nucifera. The sequence continues at coordinate 339,095 of QRFJ01000652.1, forward strand.
GAGTAAGGTGTTGAGCTAGTTGGATGGTCTCAATATTGAATTTGAAAAATATGATCTAATTAATACTAAGAAGAGAAAGTATCGATCAAAGATAGATGACATACACTTTAATTGAAGAAAAAAAAGCATCTTATTTGACTTGTCATATTAGACAAATTTATTGTGCCACTGCTTAGATGTAATGCACATTGAAAAAAAAATATGTGCGAGCTTCTATTGGCAATAATCTTGAACATCAAGGATAAAACCAAGGATAACTTGAATTTTTTATTTGACTTAAAATAATGGAGTATTAGAAGATCACTCTATCCGAAGCCGATAGGAGAAGAACAATGGAGGCTCCCTCATGCATGCTGTATTATGAATGCCTCTGAATGATCCATATTTCTTCATATGTTAGAGAATGTAAGAATCTCAGATGGGTACTCAAGCAACATATCAAAGCGTGTGATAGTAAGACTATCAAACTTGGAGGATTAAAGACTCATAATTATCATGTGTTAATGTAGGAGTTGATCCCAATAGCTATTCGCCATATGTTGTCAAAAAATATCAGAATGACTGTTATTTATCTTTGCAACTTCTACTGAGATATTTGTAGGAAGAGGTTGTTTAAGAAAGACGTAAAGAAAATGAAGATAAAAGCGGTGTCTATATTATGTGATCTAAAGAAGATATTTTCATCATCATTTTTCATAGTTATGATGCATCTCAACATGCACCTTACGAGAGAAGTTGTACTTGAAGGTCACATATTCTACCGATGGATGTATCCTACCGAAAGGAATATTCAAACATTGAAATCTTATGTAAAAAATATGAATCCCCGAAAAGATCCATAGCAAAAGGTTATTTGGATCAAGAGTATATGAATTTTTGTACTATGTACTTAAACAAGCTCAAGACATGTCGTAACCTGCCAATGTAAAATCAGGATGATCAGTATGAATCAATTATTTATTTATTTTTTTGTATAGTTATTGTACACTCTTATATATTTGTATAATATTTTTTTATTGTAGATGCATCATCCAGTAAGATATTTTATGGTCCCACATGCATGCCGCATGTATCGAACCGCCAACATCAGATCATGATGGAGTACAATTGAAAGAGAAGGCCAGTTGCGGAGGCCACGCAAGAGATGCATTTTTTTTGGAGTGCTTGTGAGGCGGTCCAACATTATTATAGTACTACCTGTAGACTGGCGATTGATGAACACTGATGTCAGGGATCGAATGTGGGAGGAGATATGGGTAAGTGTATCTTAATTATATTTATGCATTTGATATGTTTATACAATGTTTGATTAGAATAATTTCGTAACTGACTTCTGATAATTTTATGCAGAGGTACGATTTTTCAGATCACGAGATGGCTTGATTGAAATGCCCGACTAAAAAAGATTAGGGAGTTATATCTCCACAGAGGATGACTCGAGCACCAATGGGACATTGAGGATGAGCTTATTTCTTGGATTCAGGACTGTCCCCTGAGTCAGTGGAAGGGGATGGTTAGGTATTGGAGGAGCCAGAAGTTTCATATTTAATTTCTAACTTTTAAATTTTTCAATACACTAATAATTATATTTAAATATTTTTTAAATACTTATTATTTAAATACTTATAATTTAAATATCTTTTAGGCTATCTTCCATCAGAATCGGAAAGAATCGAGGGGCTCAGGAGTACACGCACACTCTCGACCGTGAGTCTATGACCAGTCGTGTACATAGAGAGCTAAATAATGGATTCTGAATTTTAGTTTATAAATTAAATTGATATTTTTTTGCATGTTTCTAATAAGTTAATCTATTGTTATAGCTGACGAGAGATGGAGTGATGCCCATTTATAGAGCCATCTTCCGATCCGATCGTACGGACAAAAAGGATAGGCCAATAAACGCCACGATCAGAAGAATTTGTGTAAGTAATAAATAGGATATTAGTATGATTAGTATTATAATATTTTTATGATATTTTATTTAAATTTATAATTATAGGAGCAATTAGACGTGCTCGCGAGCGAGGGCTCGGACACCTCTGGCCCCCATGACCATCTCAGGTCTTGGGGCCTGAGCACTATGGGAAAGATCTGATGCAAGCATAGATATACGCTAACGAACTACTGGTCTGAGACAAGCATCTTTTCACATATTTTTAATATCGTCAGTCGGGAGCAGCTTGAGGAGGCATAAGCGCAGGCAGCTCAAGCTAAGGAGCAGGCTGCTCAGTCTGAGAAATAGACATCTCAACTATAGGATGTCGTGACTGCTATGGTGATGAGGCTCAGCATGCATTTTGGAGCCGACTTCATGGGCCTTGAGGACATGTTGGCCAGCATTTCAACTCTAGCCCCTCCAACTCCAGCTCCTCCAACTTGTGCTCCATCTCCTCCTGATGACGATGACTTAGATGTAGATTCAGTAGACTTTTGATTATTTTTTAAAAGAATATTGTAATAAATTTTATTTAGTAAAAAAATTTGAAGTATTTCAGATATATTCTTTTATTGTTTTAGATATATTCTTGTGTTATATATTGAACTGCATTTATCAGATAAAAAATCAAAAATTAAAAAATCTATATATTTTTATTATTCAAAATCTACGATAGCGGTTGTTAACCACTACTGTATGCATATCAATCACTGCCATAGATTGCATACCAACCACTACCGTAGATTATAGCAGCGGTTATACAATCGTTGCCATAAGTCGACCTATGGCAGTGGTTGGATAACTACTGCCATAGGTATCTATGGCAGAAGTTGAGTAATCGTTGCCATAGAAATCTATGGCAATGGTTACTAAATTACCACCATAGATACCTATGGCAGCAGTTATCCAACCGCTGCTATAGGTCGACCTATGGCAGTGGTTGAATAACCGCTGTCATACCTGTTATATGACAGTGGTTACCTTAACTACTGCAAAAATTGCTGCCATAAATCTATGGCAACGACTTCAGTGGCAGCGGTTGGATAATCATTGCTGTAGGTTATGGCAGTAGGCTTTTTGGCTATGGTAGCGGTTCTTAACCGCTACTATAGCACTTTTCTATAGTAGCAGCAGCTGAGACCAATATGATATCTTCATCCAAACATTCGAACCGCTGTCATAGCTCTTTTCTATAGTAGTAGCAGTTGCGACCAATATGATATCTTCATCCAAACATTCTCTTGCTTCTTAACCGCTGCCATAACCCTTTTCTGTAGTAGTAGTAGTAGTTGAGACCAACATGATATCTTCATCCAAACATTCTCTTGCTCCTGCATATCTAGCAACTTGAAGCTTCTCCATGAAGGCCCAGACGACCACACACACTTCAATGCCACACTTCAATGCCAGGTCACCAATAACCTATCATCTTTTAGGAATTAAATTACAGACTATGTAGTTGTGCTATATGGGTCATAGGGAGTCATTTTGATTATTTTTAATGTGCTGTAGACATGTTTAAGTGTAATTTGATTAGGGGCTATGTGCTGTTGTAACTTAAATGGACTTTTGTATCCCATAAATGCACATTACGTCATTACAGTTCTCCAAAACTCTTATCTTGAGTCACTACAAATTTAAATGGTTCTTGTACAAATAAATGGATCAATGAGGTAGGCAGAAATAACAACTTTGCACTGGTCTTCTTCATAATTGGAAGGATAGCTAATTTTAGAAGTACTGTTTACATCAAGGAACAATAAACATTAGGATGGTAACAATAGTCACAAAGGAAATGATGGTAAATTTATCAAAATGATCTGATCATACATTAGAAAATGAGTGATGGTAATGACAACAGCTCAGATTTGGGACTAAGAAACATACTCGAAACTATGGGGGGAAATGTTAAAATGGAAGGATTAGGGCATCAGGCTTTGCTTTGATAAGATAGGACTCTGCATCAGATTTTTAGAGCCAACAATGCTTGAAGACAACCTAAACCATTAGACTAAATAAGAGATAACGGGCTTAGGTAGGTCAGTGGCTATAAGTTTCCTACCTATGACAAGAATTGTATCATCTAAGTTATCCATAAAATGCACTTGCATCCAGGATACAGGGCAAACATACTCTCCCACAATTTGTAAATGAATTTTTGGTAGCTATTCTCATTCATAAATATGATGATATTTGCCCTATCCCAGTTTGCAAGCCAACTGGTTGGGTAATTGCCTTTGAAAATATAAGCACGAAGTGGACAGCATTCAATTTTAATTGGATGGTCCAGCAACCAGATGGAGCGGCGTGACTAATTAGAAACAGCTCAGCATCAAATGCATGAAGAAGAATTATGTTATTCAAAAAGAATCTGATTTACAAAAGGTTTATATTACAAAGAAAATATAGCAGCATACAAGGAGAGCAACCATGAACACAGAGACAGACGACAACATAAAAACAAAAGAAAGAATTTGATATGGAGAGATGGTGAACACCAAAGAGAATACCAGTGATCTTGATTAATAAAAGACAAAACTGCATCGACTTATGTATCACATAGTCTAACCTTGAAACGCCTCTGGAGCATAATCCATAGAAGATTGTTATAGTTTTGTACAGCCATACACATGCACGCCATCCACATACGAGAAACAAAGCAGCATAACTTATGCAAGCACATAGGCACCCACCTACTCTCCCACAGATTTTAGAAAGTGCATGAGTCAATATATCAAAATAACTAGTGCAGCTATAACTTGCACTCATAGTTTCTAATACAAGAAGATAGGAAAATACTGATTTGCTCACAAAAAAGTAGAGACACAAGAAAAATCTCTGCTTTCTAATATGAAATTATGCAAAACTTCAGTCAAGAATTGCATATGAGCACATGAATCATATTTTTTGTTAATGTGATAAAAATGATATCAAGTTATTGTCTCTGATGATTTAACAAATTCCAGGAGTCAGAAAATTTTAAGAATGTTCATAAATCCTTCACTGTTTGAATCAACATAATGTATACGATCTTGGAACCTGATGGCAGTAATCTTCATCCGCCATAGGTTTGCTGCTCAGTTCTTAAAATAAGCAGGTTTCAAAGGTTCCACAGGTAGAGCATCCAAAGATACGACAATAAACAAACCAGAGGTCTTGATAGAAGAAACTAAAGCAGTCAATATATGCAAAACCAAGAGCATAAGATCAGATTTTATGACTAATGAAAAGTTGCATCATGTCAACGACATGCACCATATTAAAATTCTCACCCTGAATGGGTCACCCCTCAAAGACTGTACAAACATCGAATTTCGTGAACCTCTACCCTGCAAGGAACAAAGCCTCAATTCCATTAATGAACATAGCCCATAAATAAACATAACATCGATGTTTCATGGACTCACTTTTCTTTCACACAGATAATTAGGTTTTTTATATTTCAGTAGATTGTGATCACTAACAATAAGAAGTCAGAAGTGATTTTGCTTTCACTATATTTTGGTCATTGTCTTGCCAAAACATATAGATAATCTTTGTGCTGTTTTACAAGGAAACAAAAAGAAAGGGTTACTACCCAGTTATAGTCCCAGCAACCTAGGATCTTGGGAGCGGCAAACTGGGGACAAACCTAACCTTTGGCATTTTTGTGCACAAACCCCATATCCATGCCATTGCACTTGTCAACCCAAGCCTTTTACCATAGCACCAAGCAATTCTCACCTTTATTTCACAAGGTCTAAACAACCAATCCACGTTGTTAAGTTTGCTGTTCAAATCTTATTCTTTTCAGACTCGCTATATGGCAAAGCTGAAAATATAAGTTTAGCATTGCAACACACCAATAAATATAATAATAGCCATTTGCATGCAGCTATTGAAATAGCTGCTCTGGCTTCAGTTTTTGATACTCCATGCAATTCATAAAGTTTTCGACTAGTATATTTAACAGTCCACTTGGATATGTTAGTCGAACCAAGGATCACCGACTTGAAACCAGACTCTATACTGCCCGTACAGGTAGTATAAGTCGGTACACCCTTATACCAAACCATACCGGGCCCGAACCGATATAGAAACGAGGGATGAATCAGAAAAAAAAAAAGAGAGAGAAAGAGAGGGGAGAAGGGAGGGAGAGGGAGAAAAGAAAAGAAAGGCTGGTAGAGATAACAACGGTGGCCATCGGAGAGATGCAAAGGCCGCCAAAGCCTCCCGAGCTCCATAGTCCTCCATGAGAGAAAATGCAAGAAGAGAGTGATAGAGAGAGAGAGGGGAAGGGAGCAGAAGGCAGCAAATAGGCTGCCGAAGGGCTGTGGGTTGGCCATCATGGCTGCCAGACAACCTGAAATTGCCCCGCGGCCGCCATGAGTTCAAAATAAGGGTTCGCCCTATTTCCCGCAGCCTTCCACTCCCTAGATTTCTTTCCCTTATCCTCTCTCTCTATATATCTCTCTCTTCTCGCATCTCATGGAAGACTGAGAGCCCCGGAGGCCTCAGCAGCCTTGGGGGCCACCATCAGCCTTTTCCTTCCCTTCCCTTCCCTCCTCTCTCTCTCTCTCTTCCTCTCTTTCCTTCTCCCTCGCTCCATCTTTGCTAGTGTTCTGAATCGAATGCCCAAACCACATCAGTTAATCGTTGGCACGATTCGACATGTCTCCAATGATGCAGTTCGGGATAATTTGGCGAGCCCTACTGTAGAATGGTTAATATTATTATGATCAAAGCAATAGTAATTTGCCCCCGGAACTAAATATTTAGATCCCATACGAACATTATAAATCATATCAAGTAATCAATTTAAGACAACTAAAGCATAATTTCATAGTTTTCTACTTTAATTTGCATCACTCGTATGCTCAAGCAGCATATGCATATATGCATATGCACATAAGCACATGGAACACAACCATATCCATTAACAGGATTCATCATTCGTAAAATCAACGTACAAGTACGTTACATTTTTTTTTCTCTCTAAGAAATGAATATGTCATATCTGTTCCATGTAATAATTTATGAAACTTAAAGAAAAAATAATTACATGAAAGATCGCTAATCTCTCATGTATCGGGAGGGGGTAGGTGTCATAGGGAACGGAGAGAGGTCACGAAATGCACCCCTCTCCTTTGCTGGTGAGGCATGGTGAGGGGCACACGAGGCCAATGAGATGTGTGCCTTCCTCTCTGTGTTTCTCTCCACATTTTTATTTGTGATCTAAACACACATGCTAATAGTTTGCATGCAAGAGAGGGCATGCGTACCTCTCTGCCTTGCCGTAGTCACCCCACAAAAAATAGATAGGCCACATGATACATCAAGTGTTTGAAACATGGTGCACTAAGAGGAAAGAAAAGATGGGTGATAGCTCGTGTGGGAGAGCATGTGAATCCCTCTCCATCTTCCTAATGAAGGTCGGGGAATGGGCATGCATCCCTCTTCACCATGCCTTAGACACCTAAAAAAGGCAGCATGGCACAAGCAGAGCTAATAAAGGATGGGGGAGAGGCCTGCTTCCCTCTCTGTTGTGCCACAGACATCAACCAAAAAAAAAAAAATAGAGGCCGCATGGCACATCCAGAGATCGAAACATTGCTAACCAATTGGCTGACATATGGCACATGCTAGAGAGTCCTAAGCCCCCCCCCCCCCCTAATGTATGGTGATGCCAAACAATTTATCAAAAAATTTATGATAATTTTTTCAAAAAAAATGGCATCATCTCTCCTAATTTTGTCCCTTTTTTTTTTTTTTTTGCCAAATTAGGGGCAAGAAAAAGTAGAGACGAAGCCATACAGCATCAAAGAGGTTAGATTATATTTATACCTTGTTAAATCTACCTTCTTTCTCCCCTCCTTTCTCCTATCCCTTTTTTCTCTCTTTCTCTCTCCCCTCCTCTTTCTGGCCGTCCACTCACAACAAATCAATGACTAAAGCAAAAGAAAAGAGAGCATGACCCCCTAGGCTCTCTCTATATCTCAAATCAGGCAAATTGATAGGATTGTGCTTGATTACTAGTTGAACTCGCCCTAGTACTAGCCAATTTCAAATGATTTCAACCGAAACAGGCAAGGCATCCCAATCCAGCACAAGAACTATGTCCCTCACCCCATCTCAATCCCATTTTGTTGATAGAATGATATGGTACCAATAATACCATTCCATTCCAATAGGACCTTAATCATTGGGTTCATCTTATCATCCACCTAAGTGGATCAGCTTGATACCATGTAATCACTATAACTGGCAACATAGCATCTCCAAAATAGCAGCTTAGCGAGCGTCAAAGTGCCTCTACTGCTAATACATTTTGGGAATGTCATATAAACTAAATATAAATTTTTAACTGATAAATGCCATCTAAAGGAGCTATTTCATTCCTTAATACTTGCTCCATCTTTCTTATAATACATTTTGGTGCACAATCCACCTTTTTTTTCAATCCAAGTTGCAACTAGTGTTTTAAAGAAGGCATAACAGAATACTTGTAGTTCCTCATATCATACCCGATACAACTTTCTCATAGCATGACCCATCCTTAGCCCAAATGATGGCCAGCAAACGTATGAGAACCCACTATACTGTATATTAATAACCAGATAACATAGACAACATTTTTCACATTCTATATCCACTAACTGTTTGCAAGATCTTCTGCATTTGATTGCACATCTTTAACCTCAACATAGGTCATGATCCATTGCTCCAATTTATGTGTCCATGCTCCACAAATTTTGGTATGCGACATTAGCAAAGGTGACACGCCCAAACAAATTTACAAGGGGCAAAAAAAAAAAAGAAGCAAAAAAAATATTAAAAGTCAAAAAATGGAACCAGAGAACATAAAGAAGAGATCTCAAATCTAGAGCCAAACAAGACATGGGACAGGAAAATGGTAACAAATTTATCTGGCATGGAAGTTGAATTCTGCTGGTCAAACAAAATAACACACAAATGAATTCCCAGCGGCAACATTAACAACGAGCTATACCTTACAGTTAAACAGCAAAAGATCCCTGAAGATACGGTTCCACAAGATTTTATACAATGGTTTTCCCTGTGCACCTTTATTTTTATTCCCAAACAATGAAAACAATAACTTGGACATCAACTACAATGTTAAATAGAATTCAAAAGGGTAGCTTTCGTCAGGGTAAACTATGAGCCAACGAGATGACATTATAGCAGATTTTAACCAGATAGGATTGTCATAGTTTATCTGCGAAACAAAACCAGTATGATGAAGTTTTTCATTGTCATGTCTCTTCAAATATGAAAAACTAGCTGCTTTGCATTTAATGTACCCTCATGATGCCTTAATGAGCAAATATATTGTGAAGCATACTAAACATAAGAAAGCCGTGGCCTTTGAGTTAATAATTTTATAAGACCATTTAACCTTCATCATAACAAGCAACACTAATTTGCATTTGGATGTCCAATTTACATTAAAATTCATTAAATGAATTGAAATTGTTATAAAGATGACCGTTTGCAAAAAAGGTGTAGATGTAAATCACCTCCAGAGAAACATCTCTTAGCCGCCTTCCAGTTTGAGCACAGCAAATTCGGACAACACTCTCTTAGCAGCTTTCAGAGATAATGTAGTCCCTTCCCTTCATGGAGTATGATCGAGTATAATTTTGAGCACTTCTTTTTTTTTTTTGGTACAAATTTTGAGCACTTCCAGTAGAAGAAATGCTGAATGACATGTGAAGCCTTCCATCTGCAGCTAATATCTGCTTAACCTGCAACATATACTCATTAAGATAACATCAGAAAATGTCTGAATGCATACTGTGACTCCTTGTTAGTTAGAAGAGAACCTCATTGTCAATGGCTGAGGCAAGCAGATAGTAATCATCAGGAGAAAAACACACCATCATATTTCCTTTTGAGCTAGAAGCTGAAAAACAGGGCCCTGAGGATCCTTGTCTTAAGTCCGACAACTTGACATTATGATCGAAGGATGCAGTAGCAAATATAGCTAGGGGATGGTGTGCAAACTTAACAACATTAATATGCTCCCTATGAAGATCTTCAAAAATTTGCAGGCACCTTCCACTGCCCATGTCATACAAAGCTACATGCTTTGAGAATCCACTTGCATCACACATAAGGAGCCGCATTAGCTTTGGCATGCAACTAAAGCAACTTGTGTGGAAACCGGTCAGATGAACGCTGAAATCCAGTCTAAGCACATGCAGCTGCATGAATTTCCCTGGTCATGTTGAGCTTCCGAATGGGAGAGAAGCACAAGTTTAAAATCCGGCATGTTAATCCTTTTTGGCAAATATCACTGGGAATAAGAGGAATTACATGAAGACACTAATTATGTCAGAATTACAAAAATTTTGACACATCCAGAACTTCATTTGTCTTGAAAAGTGTTCAAAAAGAGCTGAAATAAAATAGCAAATTCTGATGGTATCCAGCAGAACAAAAATCAAAGTAAATAAAGCATGTAATGAAAACAATATATATTTACACATAATAATAAAAAAAAA
>QRFJ01000652.1:350537-487790 GCA_006176705.1 Cocos nucifera
CTCCAAGAAAAAAAATTTTTTATGTTCTGGACTTAACTCTTTATTGAATTTTCTTAATACTTGATTCCTCAATATCTCACAGATTCTCTGATCTGTGCATCAATTTTTTTTTTTAAAAATGCTTAGTTTTAATTCGATTCTTAAGCATAATCAAGGTATCTAAATACTAAATACTAACTTTTTCGAGGACTTAAAATTTTAAAATTTTTTTATTTTTCTCTCCCCCCAACTTAATCGACATTGTCCTCAATGGAGAAGAAGAAAAAATAAAGGATGTAATAAAGAACATGGAAAGAATACACCTAACTCAGTATATTTATTTATTTATTTATTTATTTATTTTTTTATTTTTTGGTCCAGCACATGCCTTTGACAAATTTGAGCTCTCCCTCCAACTTATTCAAATTATCCTAAAAAAATAAATAAAAAGATAAATTAGATAAAAACTAAATATTGGGTTGCCTCCCAACAAGCGCTAAGTTTACCGTCTTCAGCCAGACACAATGTAGCTCACTATCCTGTGTCGAATATTGGATTGACAAATTCCAATGGTTTTGGATTGCCAATCTCAGAAAGTTGATTTGATTTTTAATCCCATTATTGATATATTCACTGTTAATTTTTGGGATATAATTTTATGATTCCATTCTCAGACCCATGTTTATTAAGAATTACTCCTATTTGTTCTTCTAAAATGCTCATGAATGGAGTTTTAGGAGTTAAGTTTGATTCAATGGGTGCTGGAATGGTGACTAAAGGCGGTTTTAATTCTGGAGGTAAATTAATGTGATCCTGCTTAAACAACTCCATTGACATTTCATTACATGCCTTTTGATTTTTATAAGAAGAACCAGCTTCTAGGGTTGAAGGGAATAGGACATTAGGTTTATAAGTCTCGGGTAAATCATCTATTCTCTTTTTCCTTATTTCTATCTCATTTAAACTGGAACTAGCATCAGTACTAATTCCTGGCTTGGGTTCTTCTATGTGGTTAGTCTCAGTACTAACCAGTTCCTCTAAATTTTTATTTTGGCTAGCATCAGTACTAGCCTCTCTCACCTGGTCTTGGTATGGGTCCATAAGAATCCTATAGCTTTTAAGTTCAGGAATTACTTTGGTATTCTCAAATTGGAGATTCTTAGATGAAACATTAGATTGATAATTTAATCCAGGTGGTTGGTGGTCATTAGGTGGATTGTTTGAAATTGGTAGGTTCGGTAGTTGATCTAGTTCTCTCCTCATGTTAGACTCAACTAATTATCCTATTTGAGCTTCTAGTCTGGCGATAGATTGCTGTTGAGTTAGAATTAATTGTTGAAGTTGGTTAAATCTATCATCAGCTAGATTGGTCTGTTGAGGAGGTGGGTATGAAGGCTGATTATAATATGATGGCTGGTTAAACTGACTAGGCTGACCATTATTATAGGCATAATTTTGATAATTTTGCTCAAGTGAAATTTGGGTCTGAGCCTGAGTCTGTTGGGATGTCCAAGAAAAATTAAAGTTACTCCAATCTGAATTATATGAATTTGAAAATGGGTCATTAATCAATTTGGAGTATCCTTGAGTAGCTTGAACTTGTTCTTGGATAAAATATGGAAACTGTGCAGTCATAGGATATTCACTTACATGATGGGTTGGACTAGCACAGATTGAATAACTCTCCTGATAATTAGAAGATGATGTGAATTGTGCAGGAGATTGTTGACCTAGGGTTAGGAGTTGATCTATTTTCTGATCAAGAAGGTCAACTTTATCTAATTTTTGGACTATTAGATTTCATATTAGCCATTTGATTATTATGTTTAATGTGAATCAACCATTCAATTAAGTTCAACTAAATCAGAAAAAGCGATTTCCTACCATGCATGTATTAGTGTAACCCTAATGTATGGTTTAAAAAAAATTTTTAGAATATTTTTTTATTTATTATTATTATTATTATTTTATTATATTAAAAATTAATTTTTTTTAATTATTTTTATTTGTTAATTTTAATTTAATTTAATTAATTATTTTTAATATTTTTTAGTTAGTTTAATTTAATTTTTATTTTATTTTATTTTTTTATTTTATTTTTAGAAAGGAAGAAAGAAAGAAAGAGTTCTAAAGAAGAGGTCCTAAGGAGTCCTAGAACTAAGAAGAAAGAGAAGAATTAGGTTTAATTAGGTTTGATGTTGGTTAGCAATCAAGTTGGTCAATCAATCCTGACTAAGGGTTATCCTAGATCTAGACAGCTCCTAACTGCCAAGGTCACCTTCAAGCCCTCCAAGTGTAGGATTAGCCAATCAACTAGCCAGGTAAGTGTAAGGTCGGTGGGAGTCCCCCCGTTGCTTGCCTTAGACACCAATTATGCTTGGCCAGGTAAGCGAACGGAACCAATTAGAAACCACCTTCCTTCGGGCCCAGTCGTCCCTGAACCACTTTCCTAGACACCAGTCAAATTGACTTATCCTAATCCGGTTCAACTCTTAGGATTCCTTATCCTATTGAGCTCGAGTTCCTAGGGTTGATGTCTAATTGATTTTAAAATTAAAGGCTTAGGTCAATGCAGGATGTTGGTTGGTTGTTTGTGGGCTAAGGAAGGGTGATCAAATCCCCACCTTATCTTGTTTAATTGGGTTGTGCCCTTAATTTGATTTAATATGATATGCAAAAAAAAAAAAAAATTCAATCAAAGGGTTCTATGCAATTTAAACTAGATGCATGTAACTAATTGTATTCTGAAAGGCTTACCTTGCCTCCAGCAATCACCAAAAAAAATAAAAATAAAAATAAAAATAAAACTAATATGATGCATGCTCTAAGCAGTTAGGGTTTCTAATCTTATCATGAGGCTTTTAATTAGGTTTAAATAAATATTTTTTTAAATTAATTTAAAAATAAAATAAATAAATAAATAAATAAAAAGAAAAGAGGACTAGGGTTAGGATTGATCTCACCAAAATTTGATGCTTTCTTCATTTTTTCTCCTTTTTTTTTCTACAAAATAAATAAAAAAAATTAGTAAGCAATATTAAAAAAAAATATAATTAATTTACAAAAAAAATCAAAGAAATCAAAGAAAAAAAATAGCATCTATTCCTTCCCCGGCAACGGCGCCAAAAACTTGGTGCGTTTGCCGAAATTATTTTTAATAAATCAAAGAAATCAAAATCAAAAATCAAAAATCTTCCCCGGCAACGGCGCCAAAAACTTGATAGGAACGCGATGTTGTCGTTAAGACACCGTGTTTATCAGTTTAATCCGACTTCTTAAAATCATTGAAAATGCGTAGATAGTAGTGAGTCGGGTCGAATCCACAGGGAAGGTAGTGTTTTTAGATTTGAAATCTTTGATTTTTTAAAAGAAAAAGAAAAAGAGATTTGAGTTTTGGGATCAAAAGTGAAGTCGGAAAAATTAAAAATAAAAATTAAAAGATGCAGAAATTTAAAAATTTGGTACTAAGATCTACTAGTTAGATCTTAGCATCTACTTGCAATAAAATAAAAAGTAATAATTAAAGTGCAGAAATTAAATTACAATAAAAATAAAAAGTAAGAAATTAAAATGTAAAAATAAAATTTTTATTAATTAAAATTTTAGAATTTAAATACATAAAATTTAAAAAGAAAAAATAATAAAATAAAATAGCCTGATCTCTGATCTTGGATCGGCATTGGCAGAAAGATGGTGTAGAAGCTCGGCTCTTCTTCTCGGCACCCGTTGCTTCGAAGCAGCCTTTAACCCATAGCCTGGCTTCGCCCTGTACCAAAGCTTCACCTTGATCGGAGATGTTGATTTCTGGATGGCCTGGGGTCCTTTTTATAGAGCTAGGAGGGCTGGATATTTTTTTCTAAAGGCAATATGGGACTAATAGCCTTTGTAATCATCAAAATATAAATAAATTTGGATAAAATTTGAATCAAAATAGCTCTGATACGACTCTGATAAATCTGATAAAATCCAGCCATTCAATAGGAATCCAACGGTCCAAAAATCATCAAAATCGGATGCAGATCAACTCAGATCGGGTCGGATTAAATTCTGGCCGTTGGATCGCGCTTCATCGAGGAAATCTGGCCGCAAATCATGCGCTTCGGGAGTCTTGATCACCATCGGAGCATTCTGGACCTGTCGGATCATCGCCTGGATCGAGCGCTGCCGTTCGATGGTGATCCGCGTGAATTGGCAATCGAATAAAATGCGGACCGTCCGATATTAACGCACAGCCGTCCGATCCTGACCGCAAACAACCACATCCGTCCGATCGCGCAATCACTGTTCCCATGGACCGCGTAGACCGGCCGCACCGCACACCGCAACCAATCAACGCTTCTGTCATCGAGTGAAAATGACTAAATTACCCTTGTGAGCCACGATAAATTTCTGTAGACCCTTTAAGGGTCTAGGTCCACCACGTGGCAAGGCTCTGATTCGCCGGATTTTGCTGAGCTGGCGGTCCACGCCTTGGATCGTGGACCGGCTGATGGCTTCAATGGCTGAGTCGGCTTTGATGGCTTGGCTTGGCTTGGTGGCTCGGCTTTGCGGAGCCGACTGAGCCATTTTCTTTTTTTATTTAATTTTTATTTATTTTATATTTTTAAAAATTCATATCTTTTTTGTTTTAGCTCTGTTTTACTTAAAATTTATTTTGTTGTGATCAAAAAAATGAGCTCTTTCTATTGATAATAAAATTTTATTTTTTAATTTTTTATTATTTTTATTATTTTTTAATTAATTTTTTAATTAATAAAAATATGAATTTTTCAAAAATTATATATAAATTGATTAATAATTCTTAAAAATTAATATAAATTAATTAATAAATTAATACTTTTATTGATGAATTTATGATGCTTATCAAACCAGCATGTTCATTAATTCGGCCAAGAAATTTTGAAGTTTATGCATGTGGTAATTCATGATGAATTGCCCATATGCATCAGTCAAGGATTGCAGAATAATATCGTTCTGCAGGTCCAAGTCTAACTTCACACCGAGCTTCTCAAGCTCTTCCATGTCCTTGATCATCATCAGACAGTGATCTTGGACTGACTGCCCATCACGCATCTTAGCCTTAAAAAGTCATTTCGTGACTTGATACTTGGCTGCGCGACTCTGTTCACCAAACATCTCCTGCAGGTGAGCCAACATTTGGCGAGCAGTCCCGATATCTTCATGTTGGTGCTGGAGCTCATCAGACATCGAGCCCAACATGTAATATCTGGCCTTATTATCTTCGTCTATCCATTTTTCCCAAGAGACGCTCTCTGTTCAAGTAGATGGATGGGCTGGTAAGGTGGGAGGATCCTGATCCAATACATGGGTTAACTTCTCGAAACCCAAAATGATTTTGTAGTTCCTGAGCCAATCTTTATAATTGGGTCCGATCAGTCTATGTGTGTCCAGGATACGTGCTAATGGGTTGGACGCAGACATTTTTCTATAGAGAGTCAAAGATTCTAGTTAGATACTATAATTATGACTTGACCAATTTATTTAAGAATTTTATTTTTAAATAAATTAGCTTTCACTATTTTCTCGGATCCCTACACTCCCTCTGTAGAGATGCAAAAATCTCCATGATTAATGATTTCTAGTGGGTGGTGTGCGGTCTCACCAACTGACTCATCACCTCACCTAACAGTTATTGGTGATGGGTTAGCCAATGAGTGAACAACTCTTGTTCAATGATTCTCTAATCATGGTGCACCCAAACTTGGTCTCTAATTCATGAATCTCACCGTATCCGAGAATATTGATCCACTCCTTAGTTAAGTCAGACCCACCATTTGCACAGACTGGATTCCTAATTGAGTCTCTCACCGTATCCAGAATATTGAGCCAACTCATCCTCCAGCCCATAGCATCCAATGCCTAATAGACATGGTTGCATCTTCCTGGATGCAACTGAGCCACTGTATCCAGCCGAGAACAATCAACCCCGGGAAGGGCCCGCACATCTACAATGGTGGAAGACCTCAGACTTAATCTTTTCTTAGGAGAATTGATTCAGGTCTCATTAAACTAGACTTGTCATAGTCATAACAATTATGACTAACCTAGTGGCATGGGTTAGCTCGGATTATTGACCACCTCAGATCAGAACTGTGTCAACAGATATGGCCAGGTAAGTGAGACCGGTGGAAGGAATATGCCATTAACTCGTACAAGAATGCATTCAGGTCGAGTAGCTTTCCAATTAAAAATCAGTCGATCGTATGTGCCAAACTTACCTTAGACACCAAATTGTTGAGTCAGAACCAATTGGGTTAGCCTACAATCCAGACTCTAACCTCTGAGCCTAATTAGGTCTTGCTTGATCGTGACTCGATCTTGACCCAGACTTAATCCTATTAGGCTGGTCAATTTAAGCATTGTTGATCCCATCTAACCAACTCTTGATTCGGTTTGATCAACCGCTTAGACCTAATTGAGCTACCCAAGCCCGAACCCAGTATTATGAATATGTCTTAGATCTAAAATTCTCAATTTTAGATCTAATTAATATTTCATAATCTTAATTTTTAATTAAGTAGGGTTCATAAATAAAATATGCATAATAAATCCTAGGGTTTCAGGATCTAGGATTTTGCAGAAAGTAAGTTTTGGGTTTCTGATTAAGGACGAACACATAGCACCCCTACACATCATAAGAACACCCCATCGGATGGGAGGAGAGGGCCTTTAAATCCTTCTTCATTCTTATGACCGGACGGCCAAGAGGAATGCCTTAATCAGGAACATGCAATACTACAAAATAGTTTTAGATCTATATCATATATCTCATATACAAATTAGATCTAATCATGGCATATTTTGCATACATCTCATGTATCGAATCATGCATATTTTCAGATCTAAATTATCTCATAATAATCTAAAAAATTAGATTTAAATTGATCTAATCAAAATAAATTCTAATCTAGACAACTATGTAGAACTATTCTACAACTAGTCTAGACATGCATCAATCATATCTCATATGATGTTTAAAATTAAATAATTTTATTTGCTATTTTTTAGATATTATTATAATAATTATAATATCAAAAAATAGTAAATAAATAGATCTAAAATATGATTTAATCAAATTAAATTGAAAACATGCAAGACTATTCTATAGAACTATTCTATTTTAGAACTAGTCATGCATATTTTCTAATCTTAGATCCAAATCATTTAATTTTAATTTTTTTTAATTTTAGATCTGATCACATCTCATGTGACATCTAAAATTACTTATTTTTTAATTAAAATAAATTTAAAAATAGATCTAAATACTTTTAGAACCTTGGCTCTGATACCAGTTGAAGGAAAATCCTGATTTTTCGGACCAGGTTCGTTCAGATCTGATCGGATCAAGAGATATATTTCAAAAATTTTTTTTTTTTGATTCTAATTAGATTTGAGATATTTTAGATCTAATTCTTATTATTTTAATAATTAAAATAAAATTAGATAAATTAAATCAAATTTAATTTACCTTGAAGTGGGTAATCCTATTATCCGATGATGATCCTATGAGCAGTGGAAGGTTCTGGATCTAGCCATGCAAATGCCTGGCCTCTACCGGTATCCACTCAGGCTGGATCTAGAGATTTTTTTCTTCTCTATCACATCTCCAAAAATTAGATCTGGATCTGATCTGGAGGATCTTCAAAATACCTTTCGAAGATCAGCAGTTGTCCTTTGCAGCAGTGCAGCCTTCTAGCTTTCAGTCGCCTTGCTCTCATCTGGATTGCACCAACCAAGAATCCAAATACTTTGGATGTGGAGAGGAGAGGGAGAAGGTGGATTTGGCATAGAGGAAGAGGGGAGAGGAGGCCTTGGGGCATGGGAATTGAATTTCTTTTCCAATAATAATTTGAGTTGGGCGTAGGGTCTTATTTATAGACTATTTGTGATCCAACTCCTCTTCTTCCCAACCAATCATAATCCTTTGTGAAATCAGATCTAAATCTGATTGATGGGAATAGAGTCCCCAGGATTTTTCCTTAGATGGCACCTAAGATCAATCAAACTTGGTTCTTAGGAGAACTCTAATCGGAATCCAAAAAGGAGATGGAGTCCCTGTCCAACAGGGACTCCTGGGCGCCTCCAACTTGGGCACACGCCAAGGGTGGCGTGCGCCCTCCTCCTTGCTAAGTTTTAATAGGGGGATAGGCCCCCACCAACTCTCCAATAGGTGCATGACATATGGATAGAAGTTAAAGTGTCAATGGTCAACATTTGACCAATCAAAGATAGACTTTTGACCAAAGTCAAAGAACGAGAAATGGTAGGTGACCAAAAATGGCAGGTAATGTCTTACAAAATAAGACAACCTTTTCTGACTTGGATAACCTCTAGTCAGACCATATGAAGGCCTCTGATTGAGTACAAACTCCTTTGGCTCAATCAGGATAACTTATTTATGATAGTAAAAGAAGAACGTTAGGTTCAATCGAGTGCTAGCACGATTTTCTTGAACCTAATTGAATCTCATTTAGATCAATTAAACTAGATCAGTTCAATTAATGATCACCAGATTCAAACCCTTGTTTGTGTGATCTAGTTAGGTTCAGTTCTATATGGTAATGGGATATGTTATGATCTCTATCATCGACATCATCGAAACTCCTTTCGATGGACCAGAACTCTTCTGATTCGAACAGCTAGAATGATCGATCATCTAAATCATTCTAATTGCTCCTAAAATCCACCAATGACACCTAGCAGTATATGGTGGCAACCCATCAGAGCTGAATGTGAACCTCTTGGTGCAGCTACCTGTGTGATTAAGTTCTTCTATCTTGAGCCCCGATCAGATTAGGGTTAAGGTGAACTCGTCAAACCCTAGTTTCTGTCATATGATGTAATCATTCGATTCAAGTCCGATGTGAAAACCTAAATAGAAACTCTTTCTATTATTTTACTCTGCCATGGCCATGGGCTTCTGGACTTGAGTCTCATGATCATCATAGGGCTGCTCCTCTACCACCAAGGTAGATAGATTCCATCTTGATGCAATCCAGTTTCTACAATGAACATATCATAGCCAACATACACCTCAGGGTTCCATATGGCTACGAGATCGAGTGATGATGTAGTCAAACTATAACGCCCTCAAGGTGAACTGCCGATGCATCTCAGGTCAAAGAATCAGACACACTACTGCAGCATTGAGTCAGTCATTAACGAGAAGGTAGATTTCCTATTGACTACTCGAGGTGGTCACGCTCAGTGCCCTCGTTCTCTAACAAGTACCTATACTCTCGCTTCATTGTCTGCACACCGTAGACTCAAGACTCATCTACTAAAGAGTAGTGATTGTACACCAATCTTTCGGATCAATCACCATCCTCGTGATGATCCTATGGTTGGGAGCATTTTATGAGTTAATAATGATTATTCATATCTTAAACTTTCAACTCTTGAAAATATGAATTATCATTATCATTAACTCAAAGGATGTATCACAGACACTAAATACACATATGTGATAGAAAATAACCCATTTTATTGATTATAGTCAAAATTATAATTTTACCCCTAGAAGTGTATTACAAGTGTCAGCCAATTCTGACTTCTAGGGCACATATATCTAACATAATCTATCATAAATAAATTATTTTAAAAAATAAAAAGGCCAAATTATTTATGATGAAAATTTTTCATCATAAATAATCAATTATTTATAATGAAAATATATTTTACATCATAAATAATTGATTATTTGTGATGAAAATTCTCCTTGCAAATAATCTGACCAAAATTTTAAATTTAAAAAATAGAAAAATATGGGCTATTTTAAAAAAAAGGGCAAAAATGTGCCATACGTGATCGATGTGATAGGATTATGGGGTGCGAGCGCATCCACTATTAGGTAGCATGCAAGCAAATTAATATTTTTTCTAATTTTTTCAAAAAATAGTATTCTTTTAAAAAAATTTCTATTTTTCTTTGAATATTACATAGTATTGGTGATAAATTCCGCTCCCGCCGAAGTCCAGCATGATGCTTAGCTTAATGCAATTGGTAGTCATGGAAGAGCTTCAGCAGACGAGCCTTAGCCGAACTCCTTCAGCCTTTCGGACTCCTTGGTGGCCAAGCCCCTTCCGAACTCCCTAGCGGTCGAGTTTTAGCCGAGTCCCTTCAACCGACCGAACTCCTCAGCGATCGAACTTCTCAGCAGTCAAACTACTTCTAGACTCCTCTAGCAGCCGGGCTTCTACAAAAATCGAACTTCTTTCAGACTCCTCTAGTAGTCGGGCTTCTATGAAAGCGAAACTCCTTCCAAACTCCTCCAGTAGCTGGGCTCCCATGAGAGCTAAACTCCCTCCATACTCCTTCAGTCGGATGCCCATGAGAGCCGAACTCCTTCCAAACTTCTCTAGTAGTCGGGCTTCTATGGAAGCTGAACTTCTTTCAGACTCCTTCAGTAGTCGGGCTCCCACAAGAGCTGAACTCCATCTGCACTCTTCCAGTCAGACGCCCATAAGAGTCGAACTCCCTCCGTACTCCTCCAGTCGGATGCCCATGAGAGCCAAACTCCCTCTGTGCCCCTTCAAGTGGACTCCCACGAGAGCCGAACTCTCTCTATGCTCCTCCAGTCGGACTCCTATGAGAGTCGAACTCCTTCCGAACTTCTCCTTCGACTGAACTCCTCCGAAAGTCCGAACTCCTTTGAAATTGATATATGCCAAAGTCCACCAACCAATGCCTACTTCCTCGAACTACAGCTGTTGGACCTCGACGGTATGGCCGCCACTACCAGTATAGCGGCACCTTTCCCTCCGTAACAAGACCCATGCGGCCTATGATCAGACGATATGGCCACCACTACTGGTGACACCACTCTCTCTATAACTAGCCCCACGCGGCCCACGACCCACTAGTATGGCTGTTACTATCTGCCTGACGATGCCTTCCTCTCCGTACCGAACTTCATGCGGTCCCGAGCGGCCCACGATCGAACGATATAGCCATCACCACCAACCTGCTATAAGTTCTGCCTATAAAAAGAAATCCTTCAGATATATTTTCTCGAAGCTCTCCTCTTCTCTCAAAAGCTCTAAGGTCATTTCTCATTCCCAAGCATTCCATTTTTGTTGGTCAGAAGAACTAACTTGACCATCGGAGGGTCCTATCAGAGCCACCACCATCGGCTCTGGATGGAATTTTATTTGCAGATCATCGACGGCAACCTCATCCTCCTCCACTCCAGCTTGATCCAGCGTCAACTAGATTCTGCACCAACAGAATTGGCACTAAAGGAAGGGACCTCTGTCTCTGAGGTACCCTTGTTCTTAAAGGAGTGCTCAGTCAATCCTGTTGACCTTCTTCTCCAAGTTTTATCTCCATCCTCTTCCTCAATCCCAAGAAATGCCTCAAAAGAAGGCGACTTCTCAGAGATCTACCACGTCTGCCATCAGATCTGAGTCGGATCCATCCACTCCTGCCCCATCATCGATACTTCAACCTCCACCTCCACCAGTGGACATGGTAGATCTGAAGTAGTTCAACCTGTTGATGCAGCAGGTTCAGGACCTCACCGAGATGGTGTAGGCCATGTGGCAGCCCTTGGCAGTGACTCAATCAGAAAACCCATTATCAGGATATCGAAAATCGATCCCAAGGAAGAGCATTTGGTCTAGCATGCCCGTCACACTGGGAAGAAAAAAGATGAGTGCGATTTTACTCTCGTCAACATGCAATACTATCTTCACATTGAAGAATCGTATATACTTACCTCACAAGCTAGTCAAGTCTTCCATGTTAGTGATCCCTTAGAGCCTCAATAGGATGTTGCTGTGAGGATAGCGCCTAGGCATACCTTTGATGATACTGAGGTTAATGACGATGTTGAACCATATATACAAAATGCTCCTTTAGGACAAAACTTATCTAGTACTATCGAGGTCTTAGATACATTTATCAGGAGCGATGGTGATGTCCATATTATAGATGCCACTAGACGATGAGTTCAACATTCTAGTATAAATATTAGAGTTTATTTATTAATGCTCTACTAATATTATTATTCAACATGTTATATTGGTTAATATTCATTAACATTGCAGATCATCCAAAATGCCATCTAACATTCACTCCCATCCCTCGATGGGCTATATGGAGCTCTGCATCTGAGTTGCAGTCGGAGCATGCTCCATTCACCTCCGCATCAGCTATCCAGGCACCACTGGCATCTACCCCTCCACCAACATCTGAGCCTTCACCATCAACCACATCTTCGGTATATGCTCTACCCACGATGAGTCTCCACTGGCATCCACATCGCACATTCTCATTGAAGGAACCAAATCTAGGATTTTACAAGTAGATTTTGAAAATTTTTTCAAGATCTTGCAGCAAAAAATTTAAATAAATAAATATTTATTTAAATAAATATATAAATACCTAGATCTTAGATCTATTACATGATCAAGATATGATATTAAATCAAAAATTAAAATCAAATAAGAAAGTAAAAGATTGATCAAATCAACCTAGATCTACACTACATCAAATGCAGGTATGAAGTTTATAGATCATATCTATTACCTGAGCAAGTTAGATATTCTAACTTGCTGATCTAAGATTGAGGATGATGTCATGATCCGCACATGTGTTCGATCTCTAGGAGTCATCCATACGAGCCTACGATCTCTAATCTGAAGTTCGATATAGGAAATCAGCACAGCATGCTAGTACTATGCTGATCCTTCTTCGACAGTTGATCCGATGCTCTCTTTTTTGAAATTTAGACTCTTCAAAATATGAGAAGAAAGATGAGAGTTTACTGATATGAGACTCTCCTAGAAAAAACTCAAAAGAAAAGGAGAGATTGAAAATAAAACAGCCCTAGAAGAAGATCCTCTTCTTCTTCTCTTTTCTCTCACCTAAACACCTAGTTTGGTGCCTATGGAACCCCCACGCCCAAGGACCCTCTTTCCTTAATTATTGCACACCCCAAACCTCTTCCAAAGCTCTATATTTTATGAAAAAATTAAACAAAATTCATCCAATAAATAGATAAAAAAAAGTCCAAGTTAGATCAAAATCTTAGACTAGGAATATCCAAACATGGAAAGTTGTTGGGGCGCCCAACTCTTGGGCGCCTTCTCCATAATTATTGATGCAGATCAGCAAGGAAGGGCACACAAAAAAGGAGATTATTTTCATAAAATAAGAGAAGAATTAATTAAAAGAGGGGGCAGTACTTAAGGGAAGGTGTTTTGGTCAACAAGGATTCTATCTCATAGAATCCTAAGCAAAACAAACTCCTCTTTTGACTTGGTCTTCCAACAAATTGCCTTATGAAAAAAGGAGGAGAGAAAGAGGGCATGAGAAGCCATGGGAGTGAAGAATTTTTATGTAAGAAATAAAATAAAAAGGGCATGGGGCGTGAGGATTAAGTGGTGCAAGTGATAGGGAGTCCTAGTCACACTAGGACTCCTATTTTGACTTGGTCAAACTAGATCTTTTAACCAAAAAAAATAAAGATTAATCCAACCCAATTAAATAAGGCCCTAACCTATTTAAGGACTTAATTAAATTATATTTAATTTTAATTTATTTTCTAATTAAATTAGAAAATTGGGTTAATCTGAGTCCTAGTTAGACTAGGACTAGTCCTTCCTTACACTTGGTTTATCCAATAAACCAATTGGACTTAATCCAATCAAGCCCAAACCAAATCTAATTAAATCATATTTAATTAGACTTAATCTCATCCTATTGGCTTAATTAAATTAAGCTAATTAGTAATCTAATTGCTAATCGATCCTCCTGCAACACTTGCACTAGGTTAAACATCAATCGTATTGATTGTTTAACTCTAGAATAATTCTTAATTATTGATCAACCATCCGATCAGATCATAAGTTCTAATGTGTGTGACCTCATAGGTCTAAACCTAAGTCAGTAGTATAAGAATAAATTTTTATACCAATCAAAGTAACCATCTAGCAATGATATCCGATGATCGGATAGGTTGAAGGTGTAGAACACCATCCTTAGAACCCATGTAGATATAGTTTCCATATAATTTATCTCCTTGACCATAATGCTCATAGGATACCTTAGAGTTCAACTATCAACTCTAATCAGGTTGTCCATATTGTAATTCAAAGTATCAAATCCATCTGATGGATTATCCTAGCCAAGATTTTGCTATATTGAAGTACAATGACACATTCTTCTCCAACTCTTGGAGTGATCAATTCCATCTTGATCACACTCTGACTTTGCAAGTACTTGACTATGCCCAGAAGCCTTCTGTTGCTGAATTAAAAATTCAGTTAGTCCGGTATCAAAGCATAGTGAGTTGCTTGCAAGTCACTGAGGTGATCTCAGGTCTAAGAAATACTTATACCTATATCCCATCAAAGACATTCTCGATAGCAGAATGCTTTGGAGTTAGTCACGTTCAATGATGATGTATCCATACATCTCACCTATATGCCATACCAGTCTCTCCACACTCCTTGGTTAAGAGGACAACCAACCTATATGGCATATAGTGATCTATGCTCGATAGACGCTGTTGTCCTAATAAATAGCCTATCATTTGATTGTGAACCCATTTAAGGATTAATTGATAAATTCTCTTTTTATCGAAACTAAACAGTCCTAAGGACTTCATCACAATAATGGAGTTCATTAGAAGATGTAAACTTATAATGAAAAAGATGCTAAAATATTTTTATTAATTAATAAATTAATTATAATTATAAAATAGCTCAACCATCAACAGACTGATGATTGGCTTTGGAACATAATTTCTAACAACTCCCACTTGTCCTAAAGCAACTTGACACAGTATCTAATACCCATCTTCGACTTATGGTTGTCGAACTCCTTGATTGCCAGGGTTTTAGTAAAGGGATCGGCTAGGTTCTCCTTTTCATCGATCTTCTGAAGGTCGACGTCACCATGATTGACGATCTCATGGACCAAATGAAAGTGGCACAGAATGTGCTTTGTCCGTTGGTGTGCCTTCGATTCCTTTACTTGAGCTATGGTGCCAGTGCTGTCGTAGTAGAGCAGGACTGGACCATCAATGGAGGGTACTACTTTGAGCTCAGTGATGAACTTTCTCAGTCACATAGCTTCCTTTATTGCATCTGATGCTGTCACGTATTCTACTTCGCAAATAGAGTCAGCCACTGTATGCTGCTTGAAACTTTTTCAGTAGATGGTTCCATCATTTAGAGTAAAGATATACCCCAACATACTTTTACTATCATCATATTCAGATTGAAAACTGGAGTCTGTAAACTCCACAAGCTTCAGATCTGACTCACCATAAACCAACTATTGGTCCTTAATATTTTTCAAATACTTAAGAATGATTTTAACCACCTTCCAGTGATTTTCTCCAGGATCAGATTGGTATCTACTCACCACTCCTAGTGAGTATGCCACATCTGATCTCGTACATATTATTGCATACATAATAGACCCTACTATCGAAGCATATAGAATTCTACTCGTACACTTTCTCTTCAGGAGTTGTCGAACAATCCTTCTTAGAGAGAGAAATTTCTTGGCCTATCGGAAGATAGCTCTTTTTGAAATTCTCCATGCTGAACCTCTTCAGTATAATTTTGATGTACGTGGACTGAGATATACCAAGCATCCTTTTAGATCTATCCCTATAGATCTTCATCCCTAGGATGTAGGATGCTTTATCCAAGTTCTTCATGGAGAACTATGATGACAATCAGACTTTTATTTCTTGTAGTGTGGGGATATCATTTTCGATTAAGAGAATCTCATCCACATACAAAATAAGAAATACCATTGCTGGATCATTTTCCCATTTATAAATGCAAGATTCTTCTCTATTCTTAACGAAGCCATACGTTTTGATTACTTTATCAAAATGCATGTTCCAACTCTGAGATGCCTGCTTTAATCCATAAATGGATCTCTAAAGCTTGCACATCTTGGACTCATCTATGGATGTAAATCCTTTAGGCTATTTCATATACACTTCTTCAGTCAGCTCTCCATTTAGGAAAGCTATCTTCACATCCATCTGCCAGATCTCATAGTCCAGATGGGCTACAACGGCAAGTATGATTCGAATGGACTTGAGCATTGCTACAGGAAAGAACATCTCATCATAGTCAATACCATAACGTTGATGATATCCCTTGACAACTAGATGGACTTTATAGATCTCCACCTTTTCATCTGCATCCCTCTTCCTTTTGAAGATCCATTTACACCCAATGGATTTAACCCCTTTAGGTGGGTCAACTAATATCCATATATCATTGACCTTCATGGAATCCATTTCGGATCTCATGGCTTCTAGTCATTTCTCCGAGTTCGATCTCTGCATCGCATCCATATAAGTGATTGGATCCTCATCATTCTCATCGAGTTTGATGGGATCACCATCCTAGACTAAGAATCCATAGTATCTATTCAGATGGTGCGGTATTTTACCGGATCGTCTTAATGGTGTAGGTTCACTAGGCTTCGGATCTGATCTGATCAAATTCGACTTAGATTTAATATTCTGTGTCGGACTTTCTACCTATTGAACTTCATCAAGTTCAACCTTAGAGGCAACAATTCCTTCACCAAGAAACTTCTTTTCCAAAAAGGTTGTCCTAAGGCTGACGAACATCTTTTATTCATTAGCATGGTAGAAATAGTATCCTTTGGTCTCTTTTGGGTACCCTATGAATGTACACTTGTCAGACCTAGATCCAAGTTTGTCTGTAACAAACCATTTGACATATGCCGGGCACCCCCAAACCCTAAGGTGTGAAAATGCTGACTTATGCCCTATCCATATCTCATATGAGATTTTAACTATAGACTTACTTAGAATCCTATTTAATAGATAACAAGCCGATTCGAGTGCATATCTTCAGAAGGATATCGACAAGCTAGCAAATCCCATCGTGGATCAGACCATGTCTAACAAAGTCTGATTCCTTCTTTCAGACACCATTATGCTGTGGTATTCCAGGAGGAGTCCATTAGGAGAGAATTCTATTCTCTCTTAGATATGTGAGAAACTCACTAGAAAGGTATTCTCGTCCTTAGTCAGACTGAAGAGTTTTAATACTCTTTTCAATTTATTTTTCTACTTCACTTTAAAATTGTTTGAACATTTCAAAAGAATCCGACTTATTTTTCATCAGATAGACATATCCATATCTGGATAGATCATCTATGAAAGTGATGAAGTAGACATATCCACCTTTGGTACTTATGCTCATTGATCCACATACATCAGTATGTACTAGACCTAAGAGCTCATTGGCTCTTTTACCTTTTTCAGTAAAAGATGACTTGGTCATTTTATCAAGAAGACAGGACTCATAGGTTGGAAGTGATTCACAATCATTGACTTTGAGGATTCCCTCTTGGGTCAACCTATTTATCCTGTTCTTATTTATATGACCTAGCCTACAGTGCCATAAGTAGATATCTGATACACTATCCAATCTAGGGTGCTTGCCAGTACAATAGACTACATTAACAGGTTATGATAACATATATACATCATTATTCAATTGTTCGTAGAAAGCAGTAACACCATTCACATTGACATTACAAACTCATTTCTTTATTGAAATTTCATAATTACTCATGGCCAAAAGGCCTACAGAAATGATATTTAAAAAAAAACTAGGACAAAAATGACAATCACTAAGAATAATGGTATAAGATTCAAATACAAGTTTCAAAATTTTTAAAGCTAGAACTGGTCTTCCATCTCCAACATTTAGAAATCTCTCACCTTGCTCGAATATTCTACTGACCTATAACCCCTGCAATGAATTGTAAATATGGTGAGGGCTACCGGTATCCAATACCCAGTTAGTAATATCATAAATAGAAAAATTATAAGGAGTTATCATATAAATACCTTATCCAGCAATAGCTTGCTTCTTTCTCTATCTGTTCGAATCTAGGGAGGCAATGTACTGAGGACAGTTCCTCTTTCAGTGCCTCCGCTTCTTGCAAAAGAAGCATTCAGCTTGATTCTTATCGGGCTTGATCTTCCTAGTCTGGCCCTACACTGATGTCCCAATCTGAACTTGCACCTTCTTTGTTTTCTTCTTCTTGTTCTTCTTTCCTTTCCTAAAGGGTCAAGAATCAAAAGATGAACCTCCCACTAAGTTCACCGACTCTTTATGGAGCTGGTGATCCTTCTCAAAGTTTTGAAGTAACCCTAGTAAGCCATGGTAGTTTACTTCAGGCTTTGTCATTCTGTAATGAGTAAGAAAAAGGAGATAGGACTTTGGCAGCAAGTTTAGTATTGCATCTTTCTCAAGTTGTTCGTGCACGAAAAAGCCGAGTTGGCTCAAGCGCTCTATCAGCTCGATCATATACAATACATGATCAGTGATAGAGGCTCCATCCCACATTCTAGCATTGAAGATGGTGCTACTAGTCTTGTGCCTCTCAATGTTATCAAGTGTGCTAAAAGAATCCTCCAACACTTGGAGCATTTCATTTGACTGAGCTATCTCAAACCTGCAACTGAACTTATTGCTCATTGTAGCCAGCATAATGCAGTGCATCATGGTTCGATCACTAAGCCACTTCTGATAAGTGTCTTTGACTATTCCACGTGCATTGGCAGCTGGCTTCTCAGGTGCAGGATCCTTCAGCATATATATGATCAATTCATGCTCCAGGATAATCTTCAACTTTTGATACCAGCTACTGAAGTTAGGCCCCACCAACTTATCATTATCCAATAATGATCAGAGCGATAGGAAAGTGGCCATGTCTGCACAAAGAAAAAACAAAATCTAATTAGTAATTGATTCATTAAACCTAATGATTTAGACTTTAATCAAAAGATTTCTTCTACTATTTTATTTGAATTGATAGCCTCTACCTCCAATTCGAGAAATTATCCTAATTTCTTAGTGGATACTAGAATCCACATAGACTATACACGAGCCCAACTTTGGTTGGCCCACTCATGTACATCTATGGGTAGATTCATAACCAATTATTTCTTTAAATAATTTTCAGTAATTAAATTTTGCCCCAGGCCCTGATCAGTTGGCTTTGGTTTTCTCAAAAAAGGATCCAGTTAGGTTCAACTATTAACATGACCATACTTGGCCCATCCAACCAATGAATGATCAGGTCCAACTTTGGTTGGCCCACCTGACCACCATTTAGAAAGATATATCCAAGAGATCATATAATGAATGATAATTTCATCAATCGATAAGCACCAGGCCTTTAGGCCTTCAATGATTATCCAACTGATGGATCCATTATCATCCACTTTAATGGGAGGCTATGATCCAGTTATCATATAACTATTTCATTTTAGGGACCTAATAATTTTAGAGAATTTAATTTATAGAACTAAGTAGGTCAGATTAACTAGCTTGTCATGATCCTTCCACTAACTTCACCAAGTCAGCTTAAGGGAGACCATTAATAGGCTAGTCTAGGAGCACCTAAATCAGTCAAATTGATTTACCTAACTGA
Organism: Cocos nucifera; assembly: GCA_006176705.1. NCBI lineage: Eukaryota > Viridiplantae > Streptophyta > Magnoliopsida > Arecales > Arecaceae > Cocos > Cocos nucifera. The sequence continues at coordinate 369,993 of QRFJ01000652.1, forward strand.
CATGGGTTAGCTCGAATAGTTAAGTGATCTGATCAAAATATAATCTCACTAAGAGGCCAGGTAAGTTCGATCAGTGGAAGGGTCTGCCAGGCTTGCCTTAGATACCATCAGAAATGGCCAGATAAGCGGGCTGCCAATTAAAAATCATTGGTCTAGTTTATCTTAGATACTAATTGATTTAATTAGTTTTAATTAGATCAATCTAATAGTTTATGCTAAATCGCATAGCCAAGAATCAAGTCCATCTTGGTTCTTGTTAAAGACATGGATTTGACCAACTACAACTATTGCAATTGATCTAGAGAATTCTTAACCTAATCTAAGACAATAATTGATTAGATTTAGTCAATTCTCTAATTAAGTTCATTCTTTAATCTAACTCTATGTCTAACCTAATTAATGAACCTAATTCCCACTAACCCATTAACCTAATGTGTTATGATTCATGTCATAGGATCTTCAATTTACAATCCTAGAACCTAATCAAATAACTTCTTAATTCTTAATTAAGTTTTGAGCTGAGGGTTGGGGTTTGGCTTTTCAAAAATAGTTTTCATATTTGTAAAATATTTTTATAATATGGTTATATCAACCAAGTTGCATGTTTGATTCATAATCAATATGCAAGTAACATAAACATGAATCTACTTTAGATCTAATCTAAACAGGTTCATATAATTGAAATAGTTTTAATAATAATCAATCATAAATCTTCCTAGATCAAATCTAACATATTTATGAAGATTAAAATTAAATTAAAATATTTTTAATTAGATCATAAAATTTATTAAATCTAATCTAAAATTTTATAATCAATATTTTAGATCAGCACGTATTAGGACAACCTATTCACTGTAAGGGATAAACCTTATAGCAGGACAACCTTATGGCAGTTCGTGCAATCTAAAATATTTTATTTTTAGATCTAAAATTATTTTAAATCTATTAAATTATAAATAAAATTAGATCATATCTAATAAATTTATGATTAGGATCAGATCATTACAAACTAGGACAACCTTTTCACTGTAAGGGGTAAATCTTACAGTAGGACAACCTTATGGCAGTTTATGAGATCTAATTTTTTTTAAAATTTTAGATTTAATAATTATATTATAAATTAGATCTAATCTAAGAAATAATCTAAATATACATAAAAATCATGTAATAATAATCTTGCTTTGATACCAATTGAAGGAACCAGATCTAGGGTTATACAGGTAGATCTTGAAATTTTTTTCAAAATCTTATAGTGAAAACTTAAATAAATTAAATATTTATTTAAATAAATATATAAATATCTAGATCTTAGATTTATTACATGATCAAGATATGATATTAAATTAAAAATTAAAATCAAATAAGAAAGTAAAAGGTTGATCAAATCAACCTAGATCTACACTACATCAAATACAGGTATGAAGTTTATAGATCATATCTATTACCTGAGCAAGTTAGATATTCTAACTTACTAATCCAGGCTTGAGGATGATGTCATGAGCCACACATGCATTTGACCTCTAGGAGTCATCCACACGAGCCTACGATCTTTGATCTGAAGTTCAATGCAGGAAATCAACACAGCATGCTAGTATTATGCTGATCCTTCTTCGATGGTCGATCCAATGCTCCGTTCTTCAAAATTTGAACTCTTTAAAATATGAGAAGGAATATGAGAGTTTATTAATCAGAGACTCTCTTATAAAAAATTCAAAAAAAAATAGAGGAGAGATTGAAAATAAAACAGTCCTAGAAAAAGATCCTCTTCTTCTTCTTCTCTTTTCTCTCACCTAGATATCTAGCTTGGTGCCTATGGAACCCCCATGCCTAAGGACCCTCTTCCTCTGATTTTTGCATACCCCAAACTTTTCCTAAAGCTCTATATTTTATAAAAAAATTAGAATAAAATTCATCCAATAAATAGAAAAAAAGAAGAGTCCAAATTAGATCAAAATCCTAGACTAGGAATATCCAAACATGAGAAGTTGTTGGGATGCCCAACTCTTGGGTGCCTCCTCCATAATTATTGGCATGGACCAGCAAGGGAGGGCACATAAAAAAGATGATTATTTTCATGGAATAAGAGAAGAATTAATTAAAAGAGGGGGTGACACTCAAGGGAAGGTGTTTTGGTCAACAAGGATTCTATCTCATAGAATCCTAAGCAAAACAAACTCCTCTTTTGACTTGGTCTTCCAACAAATTGCCTTATGAGAAAAGGAGGAGAGAAAGAGGGTGTGAGAAGCCATAGAGTGGAGAATTTTCGTGTAAGAAGCCATGGGCGTGAGGATTAAGTGGCGCAAGTGATAGGGAGTCCTAGTCACACTAGGACTCCTATTTTGACTTGGTCAAACAAGATCTTTTAACCAAATAAAATCAAGATTAAACCAACCCAATTAAATAAGACCCTAACTCATTTAAGAACTTAATTAAATTAAATTAAATCAGATTTAGTTCTGATTTATTTTCTAATCAAATTAGAAAATTAGGTTAATCCAAGTTCTAGTTAGATTAGGACTAGTTCTTCCTTGCACTTGGCTTATCCAATAAATCAATTGAACTTGATCCAATCAAGCCCAAACTAAATTTAATTAAAATATATTTAATTAGACTTAATTTCAGTCTATTGTCTTAATCAAATTAAATCAATTAGTAATCCAATTGCTAATCGATCCTTCTGCAACACTTGCACTAGATTAAATACCAATCGTATTGATTGATTAACTCTAGAATGATTCTTAATCTTTGATCAACCATCTGATTAGATCGTAAACTCTAATGTGTGTAACCTCATAGGTCTGAACCTAAGCTGGTAGCATAGAAATAAATTTCTGTACCAATTGAAGTGACCATCTAGCAATGATACTCAACGGTCGGATAGATCGAAGGTGTAGAACATCATCCTTAGAACCCATACGGATATAGTTTTTATATAATTCATCTCATTGACCATAATGCTCGTAGAACACCTTATAGTTCAACTGTCAATTTTGATCAGGTTGTCCACATTGTATTTCAAAATATCAAATCCATCTGATGGATTATCCTGGCTAAGGTTTTGCTATATTGAAATACAGTGATACATTCTTCTCCAATTCTTGGAGTGATCAATTCCATCTTGATCACACTCCAACTTCATAAGTACTTGACTGTGTCCAGAAGTCTTTCATTATTGAATTAGAAATTCAGTTAGTTCAGTACCAAAGCACAGTGAGTTGCTTGCAAGTCACTGAGGTGATCTCAGATCTAAGAGATACTTATAGCTATATCCCATCAAAGACATTCTCAACAGTAGAATACTCTAAAGTTGGTCACGTTCAATGATGATATACCCATACATCTCACTTGTATATCATACCAGTATCTCCATACTCATTGGTTAAGAGGACAACCAACCTATATGGCATATAGTAACCTATGCTCGATAGACGCTATTGTCCTAATTAACGGCCTATCATTTGGTAGTGAACCTATTTAAGGACTAATCGATAAATTCTCTCTTTATCAAAATTAAACAGTTCTAAGAACTTCATCACAATAATGAAATTCATTAGAAGATGTAAACTTATGATGAAAACGATGCCAAAATATTTTTATTAATTAATAAATTAATTATAATTATAAAATAGGTCAATCGTCAATAGGCTGACGATTGACTTTGGGACATAATTCCCAACACTCATGGCCAGTGAAAGTATATTTTTATTATATCAATTATTTATTTATTTATTTTTTTATATAGTTATTATAAACTCTTATATATCTATATAATATATTTTTATTATAGGTGCATCATCTAGTAAGACATTTCGTAGTCCCACATGTATGCCGCATACGTGGAACCACCAGCATCAGGTCATGGTTGCGATCGATAGGGGAGGCCAGTTGGGAAGGCTGCATGGGAGATTCATTTCTTTTTTAGAGTGCTTGTGAGGTGGTCCAACATCATTCCAATATTGCCCATAGATTGGCGATTGATGGTTGTTGGTATCAGGGATTGAGTGTAGGAAGAGATATGGATAAGTGTATCTTAATTATATTTATGCATTTGATATGTTTATACTATGTTTGATTAGAATAATTTAGTAATTGACTTTTGATAACTTTGTGTAGAGGAGGTATGACTTTACAAATCATGGGAGGGCTCGAGATGCCTGACTGAAGAAAATTGGAGAGTTATACCGAAAGTACAAGATCAAGCTCCATAGAAGGTGGCTCGAGCACCGACAGCACACACCGAAGGAGCTTATTCCTAAGATTTAGGACTATCTCCTGAGTTAGTGGGAGGGGATGGTTAGGCATCGGAGGAGCCAGGAGCTTTAGATCTAATTTTTAACTTTTAAATTTTTTAATACACTAACAATTATATTTGAATACTTTTTAAATACTTGTTATTTAAATACTGGTGATTTAAATACCTTTTAGAATGCCTCCCATTAGAATCGAAAGAATCGAGTGGCTCAAGAGTACACACACTCTCGACCATGAGTCTATGGCTAGTTATGTGCATAGAGAGGTAATGAATTTTGAATCTTAGTTTATAAATTAAATTAATATTTTTTTTTGTATATTCTAATAAGTTGATCCATTATTATAGCTGATGAGAGAGGATGTGATGCCCATCCATAGCGCCATCTTCTAATCCAGTCATACAGATAAGAAGAGTATGCCGATGAATGCCATGATCGAAAAAATTTTTATAAGTAATAAATAGATTAGTATGATTTATATTATAATATTTTTTATAGTATTCTATTTGAATTTAAAATTATAAGAGTAGTTAGACATGCTCGCGAGTGAGGGCCTGAATACCTTTGGCCCTCATGACTATCTATCTTAGGTCTTAGGGCCTGAGCACTCTACGAGGATCTGATGGAAGCCCAAACATATGTTAATGAGCTACTGGTCTTAGGCGAGCATCTCTTCACATGCTTTCGATGTTGTCAGTCTAGAACAGCTTGAGGATGCATTAGCATAGGCAACTCAAGCTAGGGAGTAGGCTGCTCAGGTTGAGCACATATCTCAGCTATAGAGTATCATGACCGCTATGGTGATGAGGCTCTCCAAGCATTTTGGAGCTAACTTCATGAATCTTGAGGACATATTGGCTAGCATTTCAGCTTTAGCCCCTCTATCTCCAGCTCCAGCTCGTGCTCCATCTCCTCTCGATGATGATGACTTAGATGAAGATTTAGCAGACTTTTGATATATTTTTTTTAAAAAAATATTATAATATATTTTATTTAGTAATAAAATTTGAGTATTTCAAATGTATTCTTATGTTATTTTAGATATATTCTTGTGTTACATATTGAGCTACATTTATCCGATAAAAAATTAAAAATTAAAAATCTATTTTTTTATTATTCAAAATCAACGATAGTGGTTGTCAATTGCTACTGTAGATGTGTCAACAGATTACGTACCATAGATTTTTTTTATTATTCAAAATCAATATGCCATAGATTACGTACCAACTACAGCCATAGATTACGTACCAACTGCTGCCATAAACTATTGCAGAGGTTACACAACCACTGTTGTCATCAACTATGGCAGAGGTTACACAACCACTGCCATAGATTAATCTATGGAAATGGTTGTGTAATCATTTTCATAAAAATATATGATAGCGGTTACACAACCACAGTCATAGAGGTTACCTTAACTGCTACAAAAACCACTGTCATAGACCTACGATGATGGCTTCAGTAGCAGTGCTTGAATAACCACTATCGTAAGTTATGGCAGCGATTTTTTTGGCTATCATAGTAGTTCTTATTTTTCGTACTTCTTTATCTATCCTTTATTCAGTTGTACAAGAATTAATTATCCTATTATCTTTGCCACATAATTTATCTTATAGTTTAATTTGAAAGGTCTTCATTATGCTCTATTTGACGAATTGTTATTGTTGTTTTACCTATTGTATTTCATGTACAATTCATCAAATATATCTTGGCTTAGAATTTAATATAAAATTATATTTGAATATCAAATTAACTATAGTTTAATTTTTTTTATGTTCCTTGTGACAGTCATGGGTAGGAGTTGTAGAGGTAGGCCATGTGTTCAACTACAAGCTCTATGTGATGAGTCATCTAGTGCTGGATTGACCAATATATCCAAAACTGAGTTACCACCCACTAATGCCCAACCAAATGAGCAGGTTTTATTTTGTCTATTTTGGATATATGTTGTAACTTTCTAAGTTAGTAAACTGATTTTTGGATATGTTATCCTTTCATATGTGATCAAAAAGCTTCTTTCTAAAATAAAGTTGAAGAGAACAAGGTTCAAGGTCGATATAAGGCAAACATCATCAAGAAGTTGACAAAATCAGCATACAACAGGTCCAATCCCATTCCTCCAACATGAATATGATATGGTAAGGATCTGTTGGTGTCTTATTTTTTTGTTTTCTCAACCCTTTTTAGGCAATCAACTCTATTATTGATGATGTTTGTATTGTAGATGGATGAGGAAATAGGTGAGTTGACTCCAGCTAGTGAAGTATGGAGTGCTGTGCATGGTGCAGGGGATGAGGAGTCTAGTTTTCATAATGATGAATCTTTACACATATATGTAAGCATTGTTTATACATTCTTTTTATTGATTTTGCTACTCTCTATTCTTATATGTAAGTATTGTTTATACTTCTTTATCTATCCTTTCTTTATCTACTCCTACATTATTGAAAAATTTTTACTAATTTTGTAAGGTTAATTAGGAGACATCCAACATAAGATTATCATTAATAATTTTGGTAATATAGAGAAAGATAAAAGAGATCAAGATAGATGGTGAGACAGCACCTCATAGGGATGAGATATATGCTGAGGCAACGAACATCAATGGCTATTATTTTTGGGGTAGGGAAAGTGGTTACAACTCCCATGCTGTGGGTCCATCTCGGATGAAGGAGATCCCGAAGGAGGAATGAGACAACATGATTCAGGACAATATTGCTTTGAAGGAGGATAACAACAAAATGAAGGAGGATAACATGAAGATGAAGGAGGAAATGGCTACACTTGGATTAGAGTTTGCAATGTTTGAGCAACTCCTACTATCACAAATGTCTATACATCCATCAGAACTAGGCTCATCTTCAGCCAACACTTTTATGAACTCAGAGAATCAGGTATTTATAATTTCATTGCTTCTGCAACCTTGGATGAAAGAGCTTGCTCAAACTTCTTCATTCTTGGGGCCTAGATATGCCTTCATGCTTCTTAATTACAATCCCAACAGCACACCCTATTTGATCTTGTTTCCATGCTCCATCCACATTTATTTTATAGAGACCCACATTTATTTTATTGCTTGTTAAACTTAAAAGATGTATTAGTGTTAGAGAATAGCCACTTTAATCTAAACCATATTTTTGATTGCTTGTTAAACATTAGTTAGATGGACCTTGATGGTTTTTTGTGTTTTTTTGTTTGTTTGTTGTTGCAGGCCAACTAGATGGGTTTGAGGGAAGATACTACTTATTGTAATAACACTGTTGGGTGTAAGAGATGCTATTTCATTTTGCGGTGAAAGTACAATGGAGCACTTATATGTGTATAGTTGTTTAAGATAGTTATTTTGGATTATGAAAATGTTACCAATGGATGATGAACTTGTGTGCTTTTGGTATTGAATTTAATTATGATGGAGTTTATTAAGTATATAAATTATGCTTATCTTGTTAATTATGTGATTGTATGAGAAAGTTTGATGGAAAAATATAAAATTGTTGATATGGGTTTGGATGTATTAAACTAGCTTTGGTGGGGCGGTTCGGCATTTAGCGATGAAGATAGAGTTTTATCAACATAGATATAGCTTTAGGTAACAAAAAATATAATATTGTCACCTAAAAATGCCTATGGTGACAATAATTGTCACCAAAAATATGCTGCAGTGATCCAACAATGCAATTTTCACATAAGCTCCTTTGTGGTGACAATATTCATCACCTTAGGTGCATTTTTTGTGATGAAAATCTTCATCACCTCAAGATTCTCAAAAGTGATATAGTCTTTTGTCACTTTAAAGAGGGATATAGTGACAAATATGATTGTCAACTATGTTAGATGTGTGCCCTTAAAGCCAGATTGGCCGACACTTATAAAATACTTTCTAAAGATAATTTTATAATTTTGATTTAAAATTAATAAAAAAATTATTTTCTATCATATTATGTATTAAAGTGTCTGTGATACATCCATTGAGTTAACGGGCATGATAACATATATTCTCAAGAGTTGAGAATTTAAGGTATGTATTATCATAATTAACTCGTAAACTGCTCTTGATTGTAGGATCATCACGAGGATGGTGATTGATCCAGAAGATCGATATACAATCACTTTCTTAGGATAAATGAGTCTTGAGTTTATAGTATGGAAACACTAAAGAAGAATATAAGTACTTATTAAGAACAAGGGCACTGAGCATGCCCACCTCAAGCAGTCATAAAGGAGTCTACCTTCTCATCGATGACTTGCTCGATGCAATAGTCATGTGTCTGGTTCTTTGACTTGAGGCACATCGGTAGTTTATCTTGAGTGTGTTATAGTTTGACTATACCATAACTCAATTTTCTAGCTATTTGAAATCCTGAGGTGTATATTGGCTATAGCATGTTCATTGTAGGAATTGGATCGCACAAAGATGGGATCTATTAACCTCGGTAGAGGAGGAGTAGTCCTATGATAATCATGAGATCAAGTCCTAAAGCTTATGGCCATGGCAGTGTAAAATAATAGAAAGGAGTTTCTATTAGATTTTCATATCAGACTCGAATCGAATGATTCAATCATATGATAGGTGTTGGGTCTGACAAGTTCATCTTGACCTAAATCTTATTAGGGCTCATGATAGAAGAACCCAATCGCACAGTTGGCTACACCGAGAGGTTCATATTTGGTTTTGATAGATTGCCATCACATATTGCTCAATGTCATCGGTAGATTTTGGGATCAATTAGAATTATCTTGATGATCGATGAATCTAATTAGATGAATTAGAAAAGTTCTGATCCATCAAAAGATGTTTTGATGAGGTCGATGATGGAGATTATGATATGTCCCATTACCATATAGAATGAACCTAATTAGACCATACAAAGAAGGTTTTGGGTTTGGATGTCATTAATTGAACCAATATGATTCAATTGATTTGGATTAGATCAAATCAGGTTTAAGAAAATCATGCTAGCACATGATTGGACCTGACTTTCTCCTCCTATGGACTTCCTGGTTGGTCTGGACTTAGTCAAATTTGATTTGGCTCATTCAAAAATATTGTATGGGTTTATCCTAGTCTAACTGGATCTTGTCTTGGTTAGAATAGATCTTGTCCCAGTCAGGTCAGAGCTTGTCTTGATGAGATTAGGGCTTGTCCTGATGAGATCAGGGCTTGTCTTAATCCCATACCAAGGGCATTAGGACAAGGGTCATTTGACTTGTTCTTCATAAGAAAGAAGGGAGGGAGCATGCACCCCATAGAGATTATCTAGGGGCATGTGTCCCCAGGTGATTTCACGAAGAAAGAAGGGCGCACGCCCCCTTTTGGCATGTGCCCTTGGTGGATAGAGTTTAGGTGTTTTAAAAAGTTCAAACTCCTAAGAGAGAGAACCCCTAGTGCACATCTCTTTTTATCCAAAACATGTGACACCATTTTATTCTAATTTTATGTGATAAAATTAGATAAAAAATAGAGATGGGGCATGGAACTCAATGGGAGTCCTTCTGCTTCAAGCAAACTAGTTGCTTAAAGCTTTAGGACTCTAGGATTGTTTATCAATCTATTTATAGACCCCTGATCAAAGCTGTTTGATCATCTCAATAGCCCACGTCCAGGCTTTAAGAGTCCTACTTTAAGGAAACCGATTGCTTAAAGCCCTGGGACTGCAGGGTTGCACATTGGTCTATTTATAGACCCCTGACACACCCAGGCTCTACCCCTCTCTCACACCTTCCTCTCCCTAATCTTCTCCCTCTTCTCTACGCCCAAGGTGTTGGGTGAATTCAGCATCAAAAGTTAAGTGCTGCTACGAAGATCGAGTCAAGGAGATCCCGATCATGAGACGATCATGTTGTTGCCGAATATTAGATCAAAGGCAAACTAGGAAGATCTAAGATCTGATTTTCTAATATCAGATCCAAAAGAAGAAGAGCTCTAAATCTAACCTGAGTGGACACTGGTAGAGGCTGGCCCGTGCATGGCTAATATCGGAATCTCATCGCATTAGATCATCGCTGCAGGATGAACCGTTCACCCGATCAGGTGATATGAGATATCATAAAATTTTTATTTTATTTTAATTTTATTTTTAGATCAATCTAATCAGATCTAAGGACTCTTAAATCTAATCAAATTATAAAAAAAAATTTAAAAATTTTGCTATAGATCTAATCTGATCAGATCAATTCGGTGGCAAGAAACTAGTTTTTTCTTCAACTAGTATCAAAGCTGCATTTTTGGTTCCATATCTATTTTAGATTAGATCTAAGATTTTATGATATGATCATATGTATTTTCAAATATTACATGAGATGTAATCAGATCTGATGTATGAGATGCATATTTAAAAATTAATTTATGTGATATATGCAAAGTATGCGTAGATTAGATCTTTAATCGTATATGAGATATATGTGTTGGACCTAATTATTTTGTTGTATAGTTTAAATTTTTGATTAAGGCATTTCTCTTGACTGTCTGGTCGTAAGAGTAAGAAGGATTTAAAGGCCCTCGCTTTCCATTGAATGGGATGCTTTTATGGTGTGTAGGGGTGCTGCATGTTTGCCCTTAATAAAAAACTGAAAACTTAATTTTCTTCAAATTCCTAGATCCAAAAATCCTAGGATCTTTATATGCTTTATTTTTTAACTATGTTCTGACTTAATTAAAAATTAAGTTTATGAAATAAGTTAGATCTAAAATTTAAAAAATTTTAGATCTAAGATATCTTCATAAAACATGGGTTCTGGTATGGGTAGCTTGATTAGGTCTAGCAGTTGATCAAACTAAATCAAGAGTTGGTTAGGCGAGATCAAGAGTGCTTAGATTTGACCAACCTATTAGATGTAAATCTTGGTCAAGGTTGACTCATCGCCACATATGGTCGACCATTTTAAGACCTAATTTAGTTCTGTGGCTCGTGCTTGGATTGTAGGCTAACTCGATTAGTTATGGTCTGACGAATCGATGTCTAAAGTAAGTTTGACAGATATGACTGGTGGTCTTTAATTAGAAGCAACTCGATCTGAATGCATTCACGGCTAGTTAATGGTATATCCTTTCCATCGATCTCACTTACCTGGCCGATTGGATTGACCTAGTTCTGTATTGAGGTGGCTAACGATTTGAGCTAACCCATGCTACTAGATTAGTCATAACCGTTATGACTAGTCAAGTCTAAAAGACCTAAATTAAAATTTTTCTAAGAAAATATTAAGTCAATTGATCTTCCATCTTTGTAGTTATGCAAGCCCTTTTCAAGATTGATTATTCTTGGCTAGATACAGTGGTTTAGTTGCACCAGAAAGATGCAACCATATCTATTAGACATAAGATGCTACGAATTGGAGGATAGATTGGGCTCAATATTTTGGATATGGTGAGGGTTCCAATAATGAATCCAGTTCGTGCAAATGGTGGGTTTGACTTAATTAAGGAGTGGAGCAATATTTCAGGCATGGTGAGCTTCATGAATTAGAGACTATGTTTGGGTGCACAATGTTTAGAAAAATATTAGACAAGAGTTGTCCACTCATCGGCTGACTCATCACTAATAATTGTTAGGTAAGGTAGTGAGCCAATCGATGAGACTGCACCACCCACTAAATATCTTTGATCGTAGAGATTTTTGCATCTCTGCTAAGAGAGTGTAGAATTCTAAGAAAATAGCGAGAGTCTAAATTTGCTTAGAAATAAAATTTTTAAATAAATTGATTTAGAAAATTATAAATCTAACTAAAAATTTTGACTCTCTATAGAAAAATGTCCATGTTAAACCCACTGTTCGAATCATAGATACCCATCAATTGACTGGATCCAATTACAAGATTGACTAAAGAACTTGAAAATAGTTTTGAGTTCTAAAAAGCTAACCTATATACTGGACTAGGAACTTCCTACTCTCCTAGCCTGTCTGACCGCTGATCAGAGAGCATCTCATGAGAAGTGGTTGGATGATGACAATAAGGTTAGGTGCTATATGGTTGGGCTCAATGTCTGATGAATTGCAGCATCAACATGAGGATATTGAGACTTCACATCAAATATTGGCTTACCTATAAGAGTTGTATGGTAAATAGAGTCGCACAGCATGCTACCAAGTCTCAAGCATACTCTTTAAGATACAGATGCATGATGGGCAGCCGATCTAAGATCATTGCTTGGCGATGATCAAGGACCTAGAAAAGCTTGAGAAGCTCAGTGTCTTGATGGACAAGGATATATAAATTGATATGATTTTACAGTCCTTGACTTATTCATTTGGCCAATTCAATATGAACTTCCATATGAATAAGCTGCAGTGCACCATGATCGAGTTGATGAACATGTTGATTATTGTTGAGTAGACTTTGAAGAGTTCAAAGGGGTCAGTTCTTGCTATGGAGCAAATTTTTTTCAAGAGAAAGTCTTTTGAAAAGAAGAAAAAGTCTGCAAAGAAGCAGAAGACAGAGGGAAAGTAGAAGAAGGGCAAGCCAAAGAAGAAGGCCATGGAGAAGAAAATTTTTTTTCACTACAACTCTGACAGCCATTGAAAGCAGAACTATCCTTCATACCTGGCTAGCCCAAAAAATAAGAAGAAAGATGGACCCTCTAAAGGTATATTTATCATTGAAATAAACTTAATAATTTCTTCTGCATCCAGTTGGGTGCTTGACTCTGGTTCTAGTACTCATTTATGCACTTCTATATGAGATCTTGAGGATAATAGGAGGCTGAGAGAAGGTGAGATGATCTTGCACATCGAAAACTAAGTAAGAGTTGCTGCTATGGCCATGGGAATCTATCTTCTTTGATTACCTTCTAGGAGTCTTTTAGTTCTTAAAGATTGTTATTGTTAGATGAGTGTCCTAGAAGATAGATTGGTTGACACTTGTAATACACTTTCTAAAGATATTTTTATAATTTTTACTTAAATATTAATAAAAAAATATTTTATTTTATCATATTATATATAGTATTTGTGATACATCCATTGAGTTAATGAGAATGATAATACATATTTTCAAGAGTTAAAATTTAATACATGTATTTTCATAATTAACTCATAAACTGCTTTCGATCGTAAGATCATTATGAGGATGGTGATTGATCCGAAAGATCAGTGTATGATCACTTTCTTAGGATAGATGAGTCTTAAGTCTATGGTGTGGAGACACCAGAGTGAGAGTACATGTGCTTGTTGAGAATGAGGGTACTGAGCGTAACCACCTCGAGCAGTCATAATGAAGTCTACCTTCTCATCGATGACTAAGCTCGATGCTATAGTTGTGTGTCTGATTCTTTGATCTGAGGTAAATCAGTAGTTCATCTTGAGTATGTTATAGTTTAACTACACCATGACTTGGTCTCCTACCCATATAGAATTTTGAGGTATATGTTGGCTACAATATGTTCATTATAGGAACCAAATCACACCAAGATGGGATCTATCAACCTTGATAGAAGAGGAGTAGTCCTATCATGATCATGAGATCAAGTCCATAAGCCCATGGCCATGGTAGTGTGACATAATAGAAAAGAGTTTTTTATTAGGATTTCACATCGAACTAAAATCGAATGATTCAATCATATGAGGGGGTGTTGGGTTTGACGAGTTTACCTTAATTCTAATCTTGTCGAGGCTCTGATAGAGGAACCCAATCACATAGGTAGTTGCACTGAGAGATTCATATTTGGTTTTGATGGATTGCCACCATATACTGCTAGGGTCATTGATGGATTTTGGGAGTAATTATAATGATCTTGATGATCGATCATTCTAATTGGATGAACCAAAAGAGTTTTGGTTCATCGAAAGATGTTTCGATGATGTCGATGATAGAGATCGTGATATGTCTCATTATTATATGGAACTGAACCTAACTGGATCGCACAAATAAGGGTTTAGATCTGGATGTTATCAATTAAGCTAATCTAGTTTGATTGAGTTGGATTAGATCCAATTAGGTTCAAGAAAATCTATCCTGCACACACTTGAGCCTAATATTCTCCTTCTATAGTCATTTTGGTTCATCTCGATGGAGTCAAATTGAATTTGGCTCATCTGGGAATCCTATCTTAGTCTGATTGGAGCTTGTCCAAGTTAGAAAAGTATTGTCCTAATTTGATTTGGACTTATCCTAATCCATCAGATGGGAACAGGACAAGACTTGCTAATTTTTGCAACTTACAGGATAAGGGTCAAAGATTGACCCGGATGCAGGAAAGAAGAGAGAGGGGGCATGCACCCCCTAGAGAATTTCTATGGGTGCACGCCTCTAGGTATTTTCATGAGAGAGGGGAGGGTGCATGTCCCCCTAGGCATGTGCCCCATATGGATAAGGGAGTTGAGCCAGTCAAATTGGATTTAACCAGGTCAAAGAGTCTTGATGAGATCAAAGACTCTAGAGATTAATTGCTTGCGCCACCCTTCCCCCTTATCTATTTTGTATGGCACATTTAGGAGATTTTTGGGTGACAAAACTAGGTAGAGTCATGGTGTTTGGCATGGCATATCAGATTAAAATCTAATTTAATCAAGCAATTTGATTGCTTGATCAAACAGGACTCAATATAAGAGACCCTGCACCCAAGGGTTTCATGATTCTCATTCCCATGCCTAAAGGCTGCTACCATATTCATCTCCATGCCTCCCCTACTACTCCTCTATCTCTTCTCCATGCCTATACCAGGTTGGGAAAAGGATCAGCTATCAAGAGTTGATAGAAGTTGCTGCAAAGATCAAGACAAGATGTTCTACATCAAGAGACTACATGCTGATTTTGAAGATCATTTTGAAGGTTCTACAGATCAGATCAAGATCTAATTTTTAGAGATCAAATCTGGAAGGAGAAGGCATCCAGAACTAGCCTGAGTAGACTCTGGTAGAGGCCAGGCATTTGCATGGCTAGCTTCGAGACCTTAGGCTTCGGTAGATCATCATCAGGATAATGGTTTATCCTAAAAAGATAACAAAGGTTGTTCTTGATTTAATTTTAATTTTAGATTTTAATATTAGATCATAAGGATCAGATCCAAGAACTATCAGATCTAATTAGAACTTGTAGAAAAGTTTTTAAAATTTTGCTACAGATCTGATCGATCCTACGATGGAAAACCTAGTTTTTCTTTCAACTAGGATGAGAGCTGCATTTGCAGTTCTTTAGATTAACTTTTGATCTAATTTTTATTTTATTATAATTTAATATTAATAATTTTATATATCACATCATATATGATTAGATCTAAAATCAGTAGATTAAAATTTTAATTATATATGAGATATGATTTGATGCATGTCTAGACTAGTTTGTAGAATAGTTCTACATAATTGTCTAGATTAGAATTTATTTTGATAGATCAATTTAAATCTAATTTTTTAGATTTATTATGAGATAATTTAGATCTGAAAAAATATGCATGATTTTGATACATGAGATGTATGCAAAATATGCCATGATTAGATCTAATTTATATATGAGATATATGATATAGATCTAATAACTGTTTTGTAGTATTGAATGTTCCTGATTAAGGCGTTCCTCTTGGCCGTCCGGTCATAAGAATGAAGAAGGGTTTAAAGGCCCTCTCTTTCCATTCGATGGGGTGTTCTTATGACGTGTAGGGGTGCTGCGTGTTCGTCCTTAATCAGAAACCCAAAACTTACTTTCTGCAAAACCCTAGATCCTGAAACCCTAGGATTTATTGTGCATATTTTGTTTATGAACCCTACTTAATTAAGAATTAAGATTATGGAATATTAATTAGGTCTAAAATTGAGAATTTTAGATCTAAGACATATTCATAATACTGGGTTCGGGCTTGGGTAGCTCAATTAGGTCTAAGCGGTTGATCAAACCGAATCAAGAGTTGGTTAGATGGGATCAACAATGCTTAAATTGACCAGCCTAATAGGATTAAGTCTGGGTCAAGATCGAGTCACGATCAAGCAAGACCTAATTAGGCTCAGAGGTTAGAGTCTGGATTGTAGGCTAACCCAATTGGTTCTGGCTCAACAATTTGGTGTCTAAGGTAAGTTTGGCACATACGACCGACTGGTTTTTAATTGGAAGCTACTCGACCTGAATGCGTTCTTGTACGAGTTAATGGCATATTCCTTCCACCGGATCTCACTTACCTGGCCATATCTGTTGACACAGTTCTGATCTGAGGTGGTCAATAATCCGAGCTAACCCATGCCACTAGGTTAGTCATAATTGTTATGACTAATGCCAAGTCTAGTTTAATGAGACCTGAATCAATTCTCCCTAAGAAAAGATTAAGTCTGAGGTCTTCCACCATTGTAGATGTGCGGGCCCTTCCCGGGGTTGATTGTTCTCGGCTGGATACAGTGGCTCAGTTGCACCGGGAAGATGCAACCATGTCTATTAGGCATTGGATGCTATGGGCTGGAGGATGAGTTGGCTCAATATTTCGGATACGGTGAGAGACTCAATTAGGAACCCAGTCTATGCAAATGGTGGGTCTGACTTAACTAAGGAGTGGATCAATATTTCCGGATACGGTGAGATTCATGAATTAGAGACCAAGTTTGGGTGCACCATGATTAGAGAATCATTGAACAAGAGTTGTTCACTCATTGGCTAACCCATCACCAATAACTGTTAGGTGAGGTGATGAGTCAGTTGGTGAGACCGCACCACCCACTAGAAATCATTAATCATGGAGATTTTTCGCATCTCTACAGAGGGAGTGTAGGGATCCGAGAAAATAGTGGGAGCTAATTTGTTTAAAAATAAAATTTCCCTAAATAAATTGGTCAAGTCAAAATTACAGTATCTAACTAGAATCTTTGACTCTCTACAGGAAAATGTCTGCGTCCAACCCATTGGCACGTATCCTGGACACACATAGACTGACTGGACCCAATTATAAAGATTGGCTCAGGAACTACAAAATTATTTTGGGTTCGAGAAGTTAACCCATGTTTTGGACCAGGACCCTCCCACCTTACCAGCCCGTCCATCCACTGAACAGAGAGCGTCTCTGGAAAAATGGATTAGACGAAGATAATAAGGCCAGATATTACATGTTGGGCTCGATGTCTGATGAGCTCCAGCGCCAACATGAAGATATCGGGACTGCTCGCCAAATGTTGGCTCACCTGCAGGAGATGTTTGGTGAACAGAGTCGCGCAGCCAAATATCAAGTCACGAAATGACTTTTTAAGGCTAAGATGCGTGATGGGCAGTCAGTCCAAGATCACTGTCTGACAATGATCAAGGACATGGAAGAGCTTGAGAAGCTCGGTGTGAAGTTAGACTTGGACCTGCAGAATGATATTATTCTGCAATCCTTGACTGATGCATATGGGCAATTCATCATGAATTACCACATGCATAAACTTCAAAATTCCTTGGCCGAATTAATGAATATGCTGGTTACCGCTGAGCTTTCTATGAAAGGTTCTAAAGGCTCAGTTCTTGCTATGGAACGGACTTCTTCCAAAAGAAAGTCTTATGGAAAGAAAAAGAAGTCTGTGAAAAAGCAAAGGTAGAAGATGGAAGGAATCAAAGAAGAAGAAGGCAGAACCGAAGAAAAAGGCCGATGCAAAGGAAAGTGTTTCCATTGCAACAGCGACGGCCATTGGAAGCGGAACTGCCCTACTTACCTGGCCACCCTGAAGAACAAGAAGGAAGGTCCTTCTGGAGGTATGCTCGTTATTGAGTCTAACCTTATGGTTTCTTCTGCATCCAGTTGGGTGCTTGACTCTGGTTCTAGTGCTCATCTGTGCACTTCCATGCAGGGTCTTGAGGATAGCAGGAGGCTGAGGGATGGAGACATGATCCTACGCATCGGTAATGGAGCAAGAGTTGCTGCAGTAGCCGTGGGAACATACCCTCTTCGATTACCATCTGGTTTAGACTTAGTTTTGAAAGACTGTTATTATGTGCCTGCAGCTAGCAGGAATTTGATTTCTGTTTCATGCTTAGCACAAGAAGGTTATGTGATTACCTTCTTTAAGGACCATTGTAACATTCTTTATGAAAGAAATAAAATTGCAAATGGTTTCCTTATTAATGGTCTTTATCAGCTACATATTGATGTACCTATGTTCTAACTATCGAGCAAAACGTGAATGCCAAACGACCTAGGGATAGTCCAAACGACAGATATCTATGGCACCTGAGATTAGGTCATATAGCAGAAGATAGGATCAACAAATTGGAGAAAAATGGGCTATTGAGTCCATTGACTTTCGAGTCATATCCAACTTGTGAATCTTGTCTTCAAGGCAAAATGACTAAACTCCCTTTTGTTGGACATGGGGAGAGGGCCACAGATCTCCTTGCCCTAGTACATACTGATGTGTGCGGCCCATTTGATGTGCCGGCTAGAGGCAATTTTGTCTACTTCATTACCTTTACCGATGATCTGTCTAGGTATGGGTATGTGTATCTTATGAGACACAAGTCTGAAGCTTTTGAAAAGTTCAAAGAATTCAGACATGAAGTAGAAAAACAAACTGGAAAAACCCATTAAGGTTCTTCGATCAGATCGAGGAGGTGAATACCTTAGGAAAATTCCTAGACTATCTCAAGGAAAATGGCATAGTCTCTCAATGGACTCCACCAGGAACACCTCAACTCAACGGGGTTTCAGAACGGAGAAATCGGACTCTATTGGATATGGTTCGATCCATGATGAGCTTCACAGACCTCCCTGATTTTCTTTGGGGACACTCATTGTTAACTTCAATTCTATCTACTGAATAGGGTTCCCTCTAAAACCGTTCCTACCACACCGTATGAGATATGGCACGGTAAGAAACCAAGTCTGAGTCATCTCAGAATTTGGGGTTGTCCGGCTCATGTCAAAAGACAACAAGCGGACAAGTTAGAGTTTAGGTCCTTTAGAGCTCGATTCATAGGATATCCTAAAGAGTCATTAGGATACTATTTCTACATTCCAGAAGACCACAATGTGATTGTGAGTCGACATGCCATCTTTCTTGAAAAATAGTTTATTCAAGATAGCGGCATTGGAAAGCAGATTAAGCTTGATGAGAAAGTCTCACAAGTACAACGAGCTAAGGACCAATTGGAACCAAATCAGGTTGAGCCAATAAGAACACTACCTCCTCCACCTCGTAGATCGGAAAGAGTTTTCCGTCCCCCTGAAAGATACTTAGGTATTATTTCAGAGGAAGTAGAGGAAAATGTTCCTCGTAGGTAATGGTGCTCATGGTGATGATCCCAAAACCTACAACGAGGCGATATCAGATATCGACTCCGAGAAATGGCTAGAGGCAATGCAGTCAGAAATTGACTCGATGCACTCAAACCAAGTCTGGACCTTGGTAGATCCACCAGAAGGTATAGTACCTATTGGGTGTAAATGGATCTTCAAGAGAAAGATTGGTGCAGATGGGAATGTGGAGACATTCAAGGCTAGACTAGTGGCAAAAGGTTATAGTCAACGCGAAGGCATTGACTATCAGGATACCTTTTCCCCAGTGGCTATGCTAAAATCCATCCGCACATTGCTTGCCTGTTGCAGCCTATTTCGATTATGAAATATGGCAAATGGACGTGAAAACGGCATTCCTTAAATGGATATCTTGAGGAAGATATCTATATGGAACAGCCGCTAGGTTTCACATCCAGTGATACTGATCACAAGGTTTGCAAGCTGCAAAGGTCCATATATGGACTTAAGCAAGCATCTCGGAGCTGGAACACTCGTTTCAATGATGTGATCAAAAAGTTTGGTTTCATCAAAAATGAAGAGGAACCATGTGTTTTCAAAAAGGTCAGTGGGAGCGCTGTTGTCTTCCTCGTATTGTACGTGGATGACATCCTCCTTATTGGGAATGATATTCCCATGTTGACAACAGTCAAAATATGGTTGTCCAAGGAATTCTCCATGAAAGACCTAGGTGAAGCATCCTTTATTCTAGGAATTAAGGTCTATAGGGATAGACCGAATAGGATGCTAGGACTTTCACAGAAGATGTACATAGAGGAAGTACTAAAGAGGTTTAGTATGGAAAACTCTAAGAGGGGATTAATACCCTTCAGACATGGTATTCATCTTTCCAAGAAGATGTGCCCCTAGCACACCTGAGGAAATAGAACGCATGAGCAAGATCCCTTATGCTTCTGCAATAGGGAGCCTCATGTATGCCATGCTATGTACACGACCTGATATAGCCCATGCTGTGAGTGTCACAAGCAGATATCAGTCAAATCCAGGTGAAGAACACTGGACTTCTGTGAAATGTATCCTTAAGTACTTGAGAAGAACTAAGGATATGATGTTGGTCTTTGGTAATGGAGAACTCCAAGTCCAGGGATACACAGACTCGGATTTCATGTCCGATATAGATGATCGAAAGTCGACATCTGGGAGTCTGTTTGTGTGCAATGGTGGTGCTGTCAGCTGGAAGAGTTCCAAGCAAACGGTGATAGCAGATTCCACCATGGAAGCAGAATATATCGCTGCATCAGAGGCTGCGAAGGAAGCATTCTGGTACAAGAAGTTTGCTGCAGAAATTGGAGTAATGCCATCAGATGCCATTCCTCTATACTGCGACAACAATGGCGCCATAGCCCTTGCTAAGGAGCCGAGGTCTCACCAGAAATCTAAGCACATTGAGCGGCGATACCACCTCATCCGCGATTACCTCGAGAAGGGTTACGTCGAGGTCAAGAGAGTCAACTCCACAGATAATGTGGCAGACCCACTTACAAAGCCGTTGGGCCAGCAGAAGATCGAAGCCCACCTTGAGAAGATGGGACTTAGACTTGTAGCCAATTGGCTTTAGGACAAGTGGGAGATTGTTAGATATATGTGCCCTAGAAGCCAGAATTGGCTGACACTTGTAATACACTTCTAGGGGCAAAATTATAATTTTGACTAAAAATCAATAAAATGGGTTATTTTCTATCACATATGTGTATTTAGTGTCTGTGATACATCCTTTGAGTTAATGGTAATGATAATTCATATTTTCAAGAGTTGAAAATTTAAGACATGAATAATCATTATTAACTCATAAAATTGCTCCCGACCATAGGATCATCACGAGGATGGTGATTGATCCGAAGGTTGGTGTATACAATCGCTTCTCTTTAGTAGATGAGTCTTGAGTCTACGGTGTGGAGACACCGGAGCGAGAGTACAGGTACTCGTTAGAGAACGAGGGCACTGAGCGTGACCACCTCGAGTAGTCATTAGGGAGTCTACCTTCTCGTCAATGACTGACTCGATGCTGCAGTAGTGTGTCTGGTTCTTTGACCTGAGGTGCATCGGCAGTTCACCTTGAGGGTGTTATAGTTTGACTACACCATTACTCGGTCTCCTAGCCATATGGAACCCTGAGGTGTATGTTGGCTATAGCATGTTCATTGTAGGAACTGGATTGCATCAAGATGGAATCTATCTACCTCGGTGGTAGAGGAGCAGCCCTATGATGATCATGAGAATCAAGTCCAGAAGCCCATGGCCATGGCAGAGTGAAATAATAGAAAGAGTTTCTATTTAGATTTTCACATTGGACTCGAATCGAATGATTACATCATATGACAGAGACTAGGGTTTGACGAGTTTCACCTTAACCCTAATCTGATCGGGGCTCAAGATAGAAGAACTTAATCACACAGGTAGCTGCACCAAGAGGTTCGCATTCAGCTCTGATGGGTTGCCACCATATACTGCTAGGTGTCACTGGTGGATTTTGGGAGCAATTAGAATGATTTAGATGATCGATCATTCTAGCTGTTCGAATCAGAAGAGTTCTGATCCATCGAAAGGAGTTTCGATGATGTCGATGATAGAGATCATGACATATCCCATTACCATACAGAACTGAACCTAACTGGGTCACACAAACAAGGGTTTGAATCTGGTGATCATCAATTGAACTGATCTAGTTCAATTGATCTGAATGAGATTCAATTAGGTTCAAGGAAATCATGCTAGCACTCGATTGAACCTAACGTTCTTCTTTTGCTATCATAAATAAGTTGTCCTGTCTGAGCCAAAGGAGTTTGTGCTCAATCAGAGGCCTTCATATGGTCTGACTGGAGGTTGTCCAAGTCAGAAAAGGTTTTTGACTTTTTTGGTGCCTTTCTATTGACTGGTAATTACCCGCAAAAAGAATGCCCTGACTGGGGGCATGTCTGCCTTGGGCACGTCCCCCTAGGCATGCGCCCCATATGGATAAGGGTGTTGACCCAGTTAAATTGGATTTGACTAGGTCAAAGAGTCTTAATGAGATCAAAAACTCTAGAGATTAATTGCTTGCACCACCCTTCCCCCTTATCTATTTTGTGCGGCACATTTAGGAGATTTTTGGATGATAAAACTAGGTAGAGACCTGATGTTTGGTGTGGCATATTAGATTAAAATCTGATTTAATCAAGCAATTTGATTGCTTGATCAAACAGGACTCTAGGGTTGGCGTAGAACTCTATATAAGAGACCCTGCATCCTAGGGTTTTAGTATTCTCATCTCATGCCCAAAGATTGCTGCCATATTCATCTCCATGCCTCCCCTACTGCTCCTCTCTTCTCCATGCCCATACCAAGTTGTGAAAAGGATTAGCTATCAAAAGTTGATAGGAGTTGCTACAAAGATCAAGATAGGGTGTTCTACATCAAGAGACTACATGCTGATTTTGGAGATCCTTTTGAAGGTTCTATAGATTAGATCAAGATCTGATTTTTGAAGATCAGATCTAAAAGGAGAAGGCATCCAGAGCCAGCCCAAGTGGGCTCCGGTAGAGGCCAAGCGTTTATGTGGCTAGCATTGGGACCTTAGGCTATGATAGATTATCATCAAAGTAATGGTTTACCCTAAGAAGATAAAAAAGATTGTACCTAATTTAATTTTAATTTTAGATTTTAATATCAAATTATAAGAATCAAATCTAAAAACTATCAAATCTAATTAGACCTTGTAGAAAAATTTTTGAAATTCTTCTACAGATGTGATCAAATCAAATCAATCCTATAGCGAAAAATCTAGTTTTTTCTTTAGTTATTTTATACCTGCTATGAGTAGAAATTTGATTTTTATTTCATATCTGGTATAAGAGAACTATGTAATTAGTTTCTTTAAGGACCATTATATAATTCTTTTTGAAAGAAATAAAATTATAAGTGATTTCTTAATTAATGATCTCTATCAATTACATGTAGATATTTCTATTTATAATGTTGAGCCAAACATGAATGCCATAGGAATGAAACGACCTAAAGATAGTGTTAATGAAAGATATCTGTGGCACCTTAAGCTAGGTCATACAGCTGAAGATAGGATTAACAAATTGAAAAAATTTAGACTAATGGATTCATTGACTTTCGAGTCATATATAAATTATGAGTCATGCCTTCAAGGCAAAATAACCTCTTGTAGGACATAGAGAGAGAGAGCCACCGACCTCCTTGCTCTAGTACATATTGAAGAAAAATTTAATTTTTGTTCCATAGGATTGATTTAATCTGATCAGATCTGAAGCAAAAAGTTTTTTAAAAAATTTCCTATAGATCCAATCAGATCTGAGCATTCTCAGACTAATTAGATCAATCTGAATATGAAATCTAAAATTAAAATAAAATGGTAACATCATATGTTACCTAATTTGGGTAAATGATTTATCCTATCGATGATCTGATAGCATCTAGAGGCTTTAGATGTAGCTCGCGCCCAGCCTTTATCGAAGTCTACTTGGGTCAGATCTAGATGCCTTCTCCTACCAGATCTGATCTCAAATGGTCAAATCTGAATCTGATCTATAAAGCCTTCAAAATTAATTCGAAGGTAGCGCGTTCGTCTTTTGATCAGCAACTTGTTGCGCAGCTTTTGTAGGATTAGAGGCCAACTCTTGATCTCTGATTTTGCCAAACCCTTTTAGGCATGGAAGAGGAGAGGAGATCTGGAAGAGGGAGTGGGCGATGGAGGGAGAGGCAGAGCTTTGCCATAGATAAATTAGAATACAAAACCAAGTGCATAGGGTCCTTTGTGTAGACCTTTGCACCATCTTGGAGTCTTGGGGCTTTAAGCAACTGGATTGCTCAAAGCAGAAGGACTCCTACCTCATTTCCATGCCCCACCATGATTTTTAAAGCATTTTGTCATACAAAATCTTAAAAAAAATGGGTGTTACATTTTTAGGATAAGGGCGGGGAAGAAGGGGCAAGGGTGGGAGGTGGCGGAGATGGTAGTAGGGCTAGCTGGGGAAGAAGGAGGAGGCACGAGTAGAGGTGGCACCAGTCGAGGAGCCAATAGGAGGTGGGGGAGGATGTGGCATCGGTCGGGGAAGGAAATGGAGGGTTGGGGTCTTACCGATGGCAAAGAGGAGGGAGAGAAAGAGAGTGCACTTGGAGGGAGATCCAATTTGGGGTGGGCTGGAAAAAAAAATACCTAACCTATGGTAGCAATTGTTGGACTGCTATCATGGATCTATGGTAGCATAAAAATTATTGTCATAGGTCTATGGCAGTAGTTAGGAAACCACTACCATAGACCTATAGCAACGATTTTCACTAACCATTGTTATAGGTTAGAAATCAATTTTTTTTAAATATTATATAATTCTAAAATTTAATATCCATCTTTACCATTCATTATCTAAATAATTATCATTAAAGTATTATCACAAAAGATGGCCTCAATCCGATAGCCCTAGCTTCATCGATCGATAAAATTTGATTTTGATGATCATGAATGATGGCACGATAATCTAATAGATGGAGATCATCGGTGGGTTCAAAAACTTACAATGATCATCTTGGTGATATTTATAGTATACTATCAAAATTTTACTTTAATCAGATATCATTATCATGGTCAATTTAGTATGGAATAATTTCGACCATTAAATGAGAAACGAGTGATCAAAGAATCAGACAAGTTTGATTATAAGATAGCTTTTAGATAAACAATCTTGGCTACTACTTTAATTATTTTTATAGTTCTGATCATAAAAATTAAATCATAGGTCTAAGAACGATCCAAAACTATATGTCGATCGATACAAAGTATTCTTAAACTCCTTTGGTAATTATGCATGTGCTTTTGCAAGATTTACTTAACGTGAATAGTTAATATAGAAATGATTTAGATTTTATGATCATCATCATATAAAATAATTAAAATTATAGCCAAGATCAGTTAACTAAAATTTTTTTGTAATCGGATGCCATTTGGCCTTTTGATCACTTATTTCTCATTTAATAGTTAAAATCATTTTGTACTAAATTAATCATGATAACGATATTCGATTAAAGAAAAACTTTGATAGTATGCTACAAACATCATCGAGATTATCATTGCAGCTTTTCAGATCTATCGATGGTCTTCATCTATCAGATCATCCGTGCACATCATGATCATCAAAATCAAATTTTACCAATCGATGAAGCTAGGGCTATTGGATTGAGGCAGTCTTTGTGACGATACTAATGATAATTATTTAGATAATAAATAATGAAGATGATTATTAAATTTTAAAATTATATAATATTTAAAAAAATATAAAAAATATATGATAGTGGTTACAAAAAATCGTTGCAATAGTGGACCTATGGCAATGGTTTAGCAAAATCGCTGCTATAAATCAAATCTATAGTGGCGGTTCTGGATAACTGCTGCTATTAATCAGATATATAATAGTAGTTAATCATAACCATCACAATATGTTCGACTATGGCTGTGGTTGACAAACCATTGCTATAGGTCAAGATCCATGATAATGGTTACATGTAACTGCTGCCATAGGTCGACCTATGACAATGGTTTGGCTTAATTGTTACCATAGGTTCAACCTATTATAGTGATTTCTTATAACCATTTTTGTAGATTCTATGGTAGCAGTTTTCAAAATCACTGCCATAGTATGCACTACCGTAACCCCATTCTATAGTAATGGATATCCAATAAATCGAGCTCTTAGGTATCTAGATTCTAATTTATTCGCTTGCTATCTCTTAACATGGGTCGGATAATTTTAAATTCTGAGATAACTCAGACTTAGCTTCTTACCATGCCATATCTCATATGGTATGGTAGGAATAGTTTTAGATGAAACCCTATTTAACAGGTATATGGCTATCATTAGACTATGTCCTCAAAAAAAATTAGAAAGATCTGTGAAGCTCATCATGGATTGGACCATACCTAATAGGGTTCGATTTCTTCATTCTAAAATCTCGTTGAATTGAGGCATTCCAGGTGGAGTCTATTATGAGATAATGCCATTATCCTTGAGACGGTTTAGAAATTTTTGACTAAAGTATTCACCTTCTCGATCTGATTGAAAAATCTTAATGGACTTTTCAGTTTACTTTTTCACTTTATGTCTGAACTCTTTGAACTTTTCAAAGGCTTCAGACTTGTGTCGCATCAGGTACACATACCCAAACAGAGATAGATCATCGATAAAAATAATGAAGTAGAAAAAATTATCTCTGATCGGCACATCAAATAGGCCGCATAAAGTAGGTCCGTGGCCCTTTTCTTATGTCCTACAACAGAAAGCTTGGTCATTTTGCCTTAAAGGCATGATTCATAAATCGGATATGACTCAAAAGTCAACGAAGCCATTAGTCCAGATTTCTCGAATTTATTAATCATGTCTTCAGCTATCTAACCTAGCCTTATGTGCCATAGATATCTTTCATTTAGATTATCCCTAGGTCGCTTAGATCCTATGGCATTCATGTTTTGCTCGATAATAAAAATAAAAATATCAATATGTAACTGGTAGAGACCATTAATTGAAATCATTTATAATTTTATTTCTTTCAAAAGAATAGTATAGTGGTCCTTAAAAAAATTAATTACATTAGTTTCATGTGCCAAGCATGAAATAGAAATCAAATTCCTACTCTTAGTAGGTGCATAATAACAGTCTGTAGAACTAAGACATATCCAAACGATAATCATAGAGGATAGATTTTCACAATCATAGCAGCAACTCTTGCTCCATTTTCGATATGTAGGATCATCTCACTATCCCTCAGCCTCCTGCTATCCACAAGATCCTGCATAGAAGTGCACAATTAAGCACTAGAATTAGAGTCAAGCATCCAACTAGATGCAGAAAAATCATAAGATTAGTCCTAATGACGACCATACCTTCAGAAGGACCTACCTCCTTCTTGTTCTTTAGGCTGACCAGGTACGCAGGATAATTTCACTTTTAATGAGCATCAGAGTTGTAATGGAAACACTTTCCCTTCTCTGTGGCCTTCTTCTTCGGTTCGTCCTTCTTCTTCTTTTCTTCTATCTTCTACTTCTTCACAGACTTTTTCTTCTTACCAAAAGACTTTCTCTTGGTAGAAGTATGCTCCATAGATAGAATTGAGCCCTTTGAACCTTTCATAGTCTGCTTAACCGTAACCAGCATGTTCAATAATTCAACCATGGTGCACTAGAGTTTATTCATATGAAAGTTCATGATAAATTGTCCATACGAATCAGTCAAGGACTATAGGATCACATCAATCTACAAGTCCTTATCCATGATAACTCAAAGCTTCTCAAGCTCTTTCAGATCCTTGATCATCAAAAAATAATCTTAGACCGACTGCTCATCATGCATCTATGCCTTAAAAAGCCTTCTTAAGACTTGATAACACTGCATGACTTTATTCACCAAACAACACTTATAGGTGAGCCAACATTTGGCACGTAGTCCTTATGTCTTCATGTTGGCATTGCAAGTCATCTGACTTGGAGCCCAACATGTAGCACCTGATCTCATTATCATCATCTAACTACTTCTCATGCAATGCTCTCTATTCAGTGATCGGATAGGCTGGTAGGATGGAAATTTCCTAGTCCAATACATAGGATAGCTTCTTGAAACTCAAAACTATTTTAAAGTTTCTAAGCCAATCCTTGAAATTAGATCCAATCAATATGTGGGTATTTGGATTTAAGTCAAGTGGTTGGACCTAAACATTTTTCTGTAGAGAGTCAAAAATTTTTAGTTAGACTTGTAATTTGACTTGACCAATTTATTTAAAAATTTTATTTTTAAATAAATTAGGCTTCAACTATTTTTTTAGATTCCTATGTTAGAATTTGATGCCTCGAATTCGATCCATAGTAGAGGAGAATCAGTATCAGCAAGCAGTCGAGCTGGCTCGGATATGGGGTCGAGTCGGCTCGAGCAGAGATCGAGTTAGCTCAAATCACAATCATGTCGGCCATCTCAAGCAGACAAAAAGTAGGAGTTCGGATGAGATGCAGTCGAGCTAGCTCAATCCCTGATAGAGTTGGCTCGATGGAAATGAACAGAATAGGATGGTTTTTTTTATTTGGACTCGGATTATGATTAATTCAAGGGGTCTACGGGAGTTGTGCGTGGACCACAGGATCCAGCGGCCATAGAGGATTATGGTCATGATCTGAAGGTTGAAAAATATTTTAAGACTCCATTAAGAATACGTTTGACTCATATTAGGCGAAAGAGCTCTATTAGGACTCTTGTGAATTGCTGAGAATAGGATTCTTATCCTATTTAAAAGACTGAGGTGCTATGGAGCAGTAGGATGGCACGTGTGGCATGAGAGGTACGTAGAGAGGCTTAGACAGCCACCGAGAGGAGCTTGGTAGAGCATCAAGTACGTGCAACCCATGAGAGAGAGAAGCAACAGATGCATAGCATCCGATGAGGAGGCTATGAGGACAGAGCATCTTATAGCTTTTGAGGATCTTCTTGAAATTCTGAGAGAGCTTTTGTGAGGGTAGCTTCTAGTTGAGAGAGATTTATATATGGTGAGTTGAGAGTGGATGTTCTCCTCTTGTACCTAATTTTTTCTATCACAATGAAGTTTTGCATGCCCCATGGAGGCGAGCCCTTGGGCTGATCCACATACTTAATTTTTTTTTTATTTTATTTCTTCTTTCTTTTTGTTGCAATACATTGGTACTATATCCTTTACAAGTGGTATCAGAGTAGCTGATATCCCAATAGATTGATATCAGAGCTAGATAGTACCAGAATGTAGATTACAGCAGTGGATAAAGATTGAAGAATATGAAAAAAAATAAGTGCAATCAAGATGGAGATCAATAGGTTCAATGGGAAGGACAATTTCTCCTTATGGTAAGCAAGGATAAAGAATGTCCTCATCCAACATGGATTGATCTTGCTCTCTTCTACGATGAGATGCCAGCTACCATGAAGGTGAAGGATTGAAAGTGGATCCAGATGCAGGCAGTGAGCATGATCCGCTTGTACCTAGTGGATGATGTGGTGATCCATGTGCTTGGCAAGACTTTTCTGACGGTGCTGTGGTTGAAGCTTGAGGAGTTGTACATGGTGAAGTTTCTCACCAACATGCTATTCCTTTGGAGGAAGTTCTACTAGCTATGGATGGACAAAGGTCACAGCGTGCAGGAGCATCTATCCAACTTTCAGAAGATCTTCATCGACCTCCTCAATATTGGCAAAAAAGTTGAGGAAAAGATTAGGGCATTGGTCTTGCTAGCATCGCTTCTCCCTTCGTATGAGTTCTTGGTGACTGCTCTTCTAGTGAAAAAGAGCACCATCAAGATGGATGAGGTCACTACAGCGATACTCCAGAATGAGATTCTTAGAAGGGAGAATCCAGCTTTGAGCTCAGATGATGGCAACTCAGCTTTGACAATTTCTAGAGGAGCAGGAGGCAGTAGACAAAGCGGTAGAGGATCATGAGGAGGACGATCCAAGACCAAGATGGGAGATTCTAGCAAGATCAGATGCTACTGATGCGATGAGTTAGGGCATCATGTCAGAGATTGCCCGTAGCTTAGGGATCGGATGAGGGCTACTATAGCGATGGCCAGTAGTGAGTCTGAGGATGATGTTCTAGAAATATCTGATGATATATCTACTTCTTTTTAGTAGTGAATTTTAGATTCTACATGCATATATCACATTTGTTGCAGAGAGGAGCAGTTTAACTCTTTAGAGAGTAGTGAGAATACTTTTTATTTATCAGATGGATCGAGCTATGCAATCAAAGGCATCGGGACAGTCAACTGGAGGACACATGATGGTATACTGAGGAGATTAGGGGAAATCCGATACATATCCGATTCAAATAAAATCTTATCTCATTGAGCAGACTAGATTTAAATAGCTATAGGTGGGTAGCTGATGATGGAATCCTGAAGGTCATGCATGGTGATAGGATTATATTAGAGAAAAAGAAGAGGAAGAGAGGACATTACTATCTAGCAGGGAGCTTAGTGCGAGATGGAGTTTTAAGAGCCTGAGTAAGCCCAGTGCAAGATGGAGTTTCAGGTGGAGATGGATCGAGCACGATATGGGAGACTCAGGAGGATGAGAGGCAAAGTCGTAGAGTGAAAATCCTATTGCCATAGGAGACTTTTTTGAGTAGGTCTTTGGTCAGAATGGACACAACCCATGATCGAAGTGGGATCGAGCGGCCTGACTCGACTTCCACATTTGTCCATCCATGATCAGCAGGCATGCCTCAGGGCATAAGGGCGAGATGGATCATAAGCTCTCAAAGTCATGTGGAGGTAGAATATCGAGTTGAGATGGAGATTGTTAGAATTTGATGCCTCAAATTCGATCCATAGTAGAAGAGAATTAGTATCAGCAAGCAGTCGAGTGGGCTCGGATATGGGATTGAATCAGCTCAGGCTAAGATCGAGTTGGCTTAAACCATAGTCAAGTCAGCTCTCTCGAGTAAACAGAAAGTAGGAGTTTAGGCAAGATGTAGTCAAGCCAGCTCGATTTCTGATAGAGTCGGCTTGACGAAAATGAACAGAATAGGATGGAGTTTTCTGTTTGGACTTAGATTGTGATTAATCTAAGAGATCTATAGGAGTTACGCATGGACCACGGGATCCAACGGCCATGGAGGGCTGTGATCATGATCTGAAGGTTGGAAAATATTCCAAGACTCCATCAAGGTCATGTTTGACTCATAATAGGAGAAAGAGTCTTGTTAGGACTCCTGTAAATTATTGAGAAAAGGATTCTCATCCTATTTAAAGAGCTAAGGTACTGTAGAGCAATAGGATGGCACGCATGGTGTGAAAGACATATAGAGAGGCTTAGGCAGCCATCGAGAGAAGCTTGATAGAGCATCGAGTACGTGCAACTCATGAGAGAGAGAGAAAGTGCATAGCATCCAACGAGAAGGTTATGAGGGTAGAGCATCTTGTAGCTTCTGAGGGTCTTCTTGGGATTCTGAGAGAACTTTTGTGAGGGTAGCTTCTAGTTGAGAGAGATTTATGTACGGTGAGTTGAGAGTGTGTGTTCTCTTCTTGTACCTAATTTTTTCTTTCGTAATGAAGCTTTGCATGCCCTATGGAGATGAGCCCTTGAACTGATCCATGTATTTGATTATTTTTTAATTTTATTTTTTCTTTCTTTCTATCATAATATGTGGGTACTAGATTCTTAACAAGTGGTATCAGAGGAGCTAATATCCCAACATCCTATACTTTTTTGGCAGAGATGCGAAAATCTTCACGATTATAGATTTATAGTGGGCGATGCGGTCCTATCAATTGGCTCATCACCTTACCTAATAGTTATTGGTGATGAATCAACCAATGAGTGGACCGCTCTTGTCCAATGTTTCTCTAAATATGGTGCACCCAAACTTGGTTTCTAATTCATGAAGGTCACCGTGCCTAGAATATTGCTCCACTCCTTAGTTAAGTCAGACCCATCATTTGTATGAATTAGATTTCTGATTGGATCCCTCACCGTATCCAAAATATGGAGCCCAATCCATCCTCCGATCCATAGCATCCAATGCCTAATAAAAGTGATTATGTCTTTCTGGTGCAACGAAACCACTGTATCCAGCTGAGAACAATCAACCTTGAAAAGGAGACATACATCAACAACGGTGGAAGACTATGACTTAATATTTTCATAAAAAAATTTGATTTAGATCTCTTAGACTTAACTTAGTCATAATGATTATGACTAACCTAATGATATGGGTTAGCTCGAATTGTTAGCCATGTTAAACTAGAACTAGGTCGACCTAAATGACCAGGTAAGTGAGATCGATGGAGGGATATGCCATTAACTCGATGTGAATGCATTCAGATTAAGTAGCTTTCAATTAAAAATCAGTCAATCATATCTGTCAAACTTATCTTAGATACTAAATTATTGAATCAGAACCGATTGGGTTAGCCTACAATTCAAGACTCGAACTGCGGAGACAAATTAGGTCTTAACTTGATCGACCATATGTGATTGTGAGTCGACCTTAACCAAGACTTACAACTATTGGGCTGGTTAAAACTAAGCTCTTTTGATCCCACCTAACCAACTCTTGATTCTGTTTGATCAACCACATGACCTAATTGAGCTTCCCATATCTGAACCCATATTTTATAAAAGTTGTCTTAGATCTAAAAATTCATAATTTTTAGATCTAATTGATTTTATAAACATAATTCTTAATTAAGTCTAGGGTTTATAAATAAAATATATATAAAAAATCTTAGGATTTTAAGATCTAGGATTTTGTAGAAAAGTAAATTTTGATTTTTGATTAAGGATAAACATGCAACACTTTACACACCATAAGAGCATCCCATTGAATGAAAAGAGAGGACCTTTAAACCTTTCTTACTCTTATGATCGAACAACCAAGGAGAATTCTTTAATCAGAAATATGAAAACTATGCTACAAAATAGTTTAATCTAACACCTATATCTCATATATGATTAAAGATTTAAACTACGCATGCTTTGTATACATCTCATGTATCATATTTAAAACTATACATGCATGTTTTATATTTGATTATATTTGATATAACATCTAAAAATAAATTTTTAATTGATCATATCAAAAAAAAAATATTCTAAATAATTCATAAAACAAATTTATAAATCTAGTCTAGACATGCATCACATATATTGCATATATAAATTTTTAAATTTAATCTACTAATTTCATATTTGATTACATCTCATGTAATATCTGAAATCATTCATATCATATCATAAAAAAAATTAAAATCAGTTCAAAATCTGATTTGAAGAATTGCTAATGCAGCTTTAATACTAGTTAAAAAAAAATCTAATTTTTCTGCCACAGGATCAATCTGATCTGATCAGATCTAAAGTAAAAATTTTTAAAAAAAATTTTATAGATTTGATCAGATTTGAGCATTCTCAAATTTGATTAGATCAATCTAAATATAAAATCTAAAATTAAAATAAAATTATAACATCACATGTTACCTGATTTGGGTAAATGGTTTTCCCTTTCGATTATCTGACAACACCTAGAGGCTCTGGATCTAGCTGTGCACGTGCTCGGCCTCTACTAAAGTCCACTTAGATCATATCTGGATGCCTTCTCCTACTGGATCTGATCTTAGAAGATTAGATATGAATATGATATGTAGAACCTTCAAAATCAATTCGAAGGCAGCATGTTCGTCTTTTGATTAGCAACTTATTGCACAACCTTTGCAGGATCAGAGGCTAACTATTGATTTCTAATTTTGTCCAACCCTTTTGGTAATGGAAGATGGAGAGGAGGTCTGGAAGAGGGCATGAGAGATGGAGGGGGAGGCAGAGCTTTGTCGTAGATAAATTGGAATACAAAACCAAGTGCGTAGGGCCTTTTATATAGACCTTTTCACCATCCTGGAGTCCTGGGGCTTTAAGCAACTGGATTGCTTAAAGCAGAAGGACTCCTACCTCATTTCCACACCCCACCCTGATTTCTAAAGCATTTTGTTGCACCAAATCTTTAGAAAAATGGGTGACACATTTTTAGGATAAAAGGATTTATGCGTAGAGATCAAATCCCATGGAGTTTGAACCATTCAAACTCCTTTATCCTTATCCAATATGGGCACACGCTATAATGTGTGCCCTCTTTTCTTTCTTGAAAACCACCTAGGGATATGCACCCTGAAATGAATTCTAGGGGGTGCATGTCTCCTCCCTTAATTCCTATAAAAAATGGGTCAAAATAGCCTTGTCCAAATTCCATCGTATGGTTTTAGGACGAACCCTGATTTGGTTAAGACAACCCTTATCCTATTTCCATCTTATGGGATTAAGACAAGCCCAATTCTTTTAGGACAAGCCTTGATCAGGTTAGGACAAGGTTTAGTTAGGTCAAGACAAAACTATACAGGGCTCTCGGATGAGCCTTGTCCAAATTTTATCTCAAGATTTTAAAACACGTCTTGATTTCATTAGGACAAGGCTTGCTAGATTAGGACAAGCCTTGTTCTCACTAGAACAAGCCCTATCCTAACCAAGACAAGCCTTGTTAGATTAGGACAAACCCATACATAGCTTTCGGATGAGCCAAATCAAATTTGGCTCAGTCGAGATGAACCAAAAAGACTACAGAAGGAGAATGTTAGGCTTAATCATGTGCTAGCATAAATTTTTTGAACCAAATTAGATCTAATCCAAATTAATTAAACATGGTTAGCCTAATTGATGATATCTAGACTCAGACCCTTGTTTGTATGATCTAGTTAGATTTAGTTTTGTATGGTAATGAGATATATCACGATCTCCATCATCGATATTATCAAAATATCTTTTGATGGATCAGAACTCTTTCGATTCATCTAATTAGAATAGTTGATCATCAAGACCATTCTAATTGATCTTAAAATCCATCAGTGACACCTAGTAGTATGTGATGGCAATCTATCAAAATTGAATACGAATCTCTCAGTGCAGCTACTTGTGTGATTGGATTTTTTCTTCATGAGCCCCAATAGGATCAAGGTCAAGATAAACTCATCAGACCTAACACCTGTCATATGAATAAATCATTTAATTCGAGTTTGATGTGAAACCCTAATAGAAATTTCTTTCTATTAATTCACACTACCATGGCCATGGGTTTTAGGATTCGATCTTATGATCATCATATAGGCCTACTCCTCTATCAAGATAGATAGATCCCTTATTGGTGCAATCTAATTCCTACAATAAACATGCTATAGCCAACATATACCTCAGAATTTTGAATGGCTAAGAGACCAAGTTATGGTGTAGTCAAACTATAATATCCTCATGGTGAACTGTCGATGCACCTCAGATCAAAAATCCATACACACGATTGCAGCATCAAGCTAGTCATCAATGAGAAGGTAGACTTCCTTATGATTGCTCGAGGTGGTCATGCTTAATATTCTTATTCTCAACAAGTACTTGTACTCTCATCTCGGTATCTTTACACCATAGACTCAAGACTCATCTATCCTAAAAAAGTAATTATACACTAATCTTCTGGTTCAATCACCATCCTCATGATGATTCTACGATTGGGAGTAGTTTATGAATTAATTATGATAATACATGTCTTAAATTCTCAACTCTTAAGAATATGTGTTATCATGTCCGTTAACTTAATGAATATATCATGGATACTTTAATACATAATGTGATAGAAGATATAATCATTTTATTATTTTTTATGTCAAAATTATGAAGATGCTCTTAGAAAGTATTTTATAAGTATCGACCAATCTGGCTTCTAGGGCACACATCTAACATACAGATATGTGCTATCCATTTGATGTGTCGGTCAGAGATAATTTTATCTACTTTATTACTTTTATCAATGATTTATCTTAATACTGGTATGTACCTAATTCAATATAAGTCTGAAGCCTTTAAAAAGTTTAAAAAATTCAGACATAAAGTAGAAAAGCAAATCAAAAAGTCCACTAAGATTCTTCGATCAGATCGAGGAGGTGAATATCTTAGTCAAAAAATTTTATACTATCTCAAGGATAATAGCATAGTCTTATAATGGACTCCATCTAAAATGTCTCAACTCAACGAGATTTTAGAATGGAGAAATCGAATCCTATTGGATACAGTCCAATTTATGATGAGCTTCATGAATCTTTCTGAGTTTCTTTGGAGACATAGTTTAATGATAGCAATTTACCTATTGAATAGGCTTCCATCTAAAATCGTTCCTACCACATCGTATAAGATATGGCATGGTAAGAAGCCAAGTCTGAGTCATCTCAAAATTTAGGATCATCCAGTCCATGTCGAGAGACAATAGGCGGATAAGTTAGAATCAAGATCCCTTAGAGCTTGATTCATCAAATATCCTAAAGAGTTATTAGGTATTACTTCTATCTTCTCGAAGACCATAATGTGATCGTGAATCAACATGCTATTTTTTTGAGAAATAATTTATTCAAGATGGTGGCATCGAAAGATAGATTAGGCTCGAGGAGAAAGTCTCCAAAAAGCAATGAGCTAAGAAACTTATGAAACCTAATCAGTCTGAGCTGATCCACACACTACCTCCTCCACCTCATAGGTCAAGTAAGGTTTTCCATCCTCCTGAAAGGTACTTAGGTATTATTTTTCTCATAAAAAATGGGATTCATGGTGATGATCCCGAAACCTATGATGAGGTGATATCAGATATTAACTTCAAGAAATAGCGAGAGGCAATGAAGTCAGAGATTGACTCAATGTGCTTGAACTAAGTTTGGATCTTGGTAGATCAATTTAAAGGTATCATACTTATTGGGTGTAAATAGATCTTCAAGAGAAAAATAGGTACTGATGAAAATGTGGAGACATTTAAAGCTAGGTTAGTGGTGAAAAGATATAGTTAGTGCGAAGGCATTGGCTATTAGGATACCTTCTCGCCATGCTTAAATTCATCCGCATACTACTTGTGATTGTGATACATTTTGATTATGAAATATGGCAGGTGGATGTAAAAATAGCATTTCTGAATGGATATCTTAAGAAAGATATTTATATGGAACAGTCCCTTAGTTTCATATCCAGTGATGGTGATCACAAGATCTGCAAGGTACAAAGATCTATCTACAGACTGAAATAAGTATTTCGAAGTTGGAATACTCATTTTAATGATGTTATCAAATTATTTAATTTTATCAAGAATAAGGAAGAACCCTATGTGTTCAAAAAGATTAGTGGAAGCGCTGTTGTCTTTCTCGTATTATACATGAATGACATCCTTCTGATTGAAAATGATATTCCTATGTTGATCTTGGTTAAGATATGGTTATCTAAGAAGTTTTCTATGAAAAGTCTAGGAGAAGCATCCTTCATTTTGGGGATTAAAGTCTATGGGGATAGACCAAAGAGGATGCTAGGTCTCTCATAGAAGATGTACATAGGGAAGGTGCTGAATAAATTCAGTATGGAGAACTCCAAGAGGAGACTAGTGCCCTTCAGACATGGCATTCATTTCTCCAAAAACATGTGCCCCAACACACCTGAAAAGATTTAATGCATGAGCAAGATCCCTTATGCTTTGGCAATATGAAGCCTCATGTATGCCATGCTATATACACGATTTGATATCGCCCATGCTATGAGTATTAGAAGCAGGTATTAGTCAAATCCAGATGAAGAGCACTAGACTTCTGTAAAAATATATCCTTAAATACTTGAGAAGGACTAAGGATATGTTTTTAGTCTTCGATAATAAAAACTCCAGATCCAAGGGTATATAGACTCAGACTTTATGTCTGATATAGATGATCGAAAGTTGACATCTGAAAACCTATTCTTGTGCAATGGTGGTGCTGTAAGTTAGAAGAATTTTAAGCAGACTATGATTGCAGAGTCCACCATGGAAGCAAAGTACATCGCTGCCTCAAAAGCTGTGAAGGAAGCATTCCGATTTAAAAAGTTTGTTGTAGAGCTTGGAGTGATGCCATCAGATGTTGTCTCTCTGCACTGTGATAATAATGACACCATAGCCCTAGCTAAGAAGCCAAAGTCTCACCAAAAGTCCAAGCACATCGAGCGGTGATTTCATCTCATCCATGATTACCTCAAGAAGAGATACATCGAGGTTAAGAGAGTCGACACAACAGATGATATGACTGATCCACTGACGAAGCCTTTAGGCCTGTAGAATATTGAAGCCCACCTTAAGAAGATGGAACTTAGATTTATAGCTAATTAACTTTAGATCAAGTAAAAGTTTGTTAAATGTATATCCTAGAAGCCAGATTGATTGATACTTGTAAAATACTTTCTAAGAGCATTTTTATAATTTTGACTTAAAATTAATAAAAAAATTATTTTCTATCATATTGTATATTAAAGTTTTTGTGATACATCTATTGAGTTAACGGGTATGATAACACATATTCTCAAGAGTTGAGAATTTAAGATATGTGTTATCATAATTAACTCATAAACTACTTCTGATTGTATGATCATCATGAGGATGGTGATCAATCTGAAAGATCGGTGTATGATTACTTTCTTAAGATAGATAAGTTTTGAGTTTATAGTAGGAAAATATCGGAGCGAGAGTATAGATTCTTATTGAGAATAAGAGCATTGAGCATGACTACGTCAAGCAATCATAAGAAAGTCTACCTTCTCATCGATGACTAGCTCGATGCTATAGTCGTGTGTCTGGTTCTTTGACCTAAGGTGTATCGACAGTTTATCTTGAGTGTGTTATAATTTAACTATACTGTAACTCGATCTCCTAGTCATTTGGAATCTGGAGGTGTATGTTGGCTATAGCATATTCATTATAGAAATTGGATCGCACCAATATGTGATCTATCAATCTTGGTAGATGAGGAGTAGTTTTATGATGATCATGAGATTAAGTCCTAAAGCCCATGGCCATGGCAGTGTGAAATAATAGAAAGAAGTTTCTATTAGATTTTTATATCAGATCGAATCGAATGATTCAATCATATAATAGGTATTGGGTCTAACGAGTTCACCTTGACCTAGATCCTATTAGGACTTATGATAGAAGATCCAATCACATAGTTGGCTGTATGGAGAGGTTCATATTCGGTTCTGATGGGTTGTCACCACATATTGCTAGAGATTACTGATGGATTTTGGAATCAACTAGAATTATCTTAATGATCGATGATTCTAATTGGACAAATCAGAAGAATTCTAGTCCATCGAAAGGTGTTTTGATGATGTCGATGATGGAGATCGCGCTATGTCCCATTATCATATAGAATTGAATCTAACTGAGTCATATAAACAATGATTTAGATTTAGATGTCATTAATTGGACCAATATGGTTCGATTGATTTGGATTAGATCCAATCAGATTCAAAAAAATCATGCTAGCACACGATTGGATCTGACTTTCTCCTCCTATGGACTTCCTGGTTAGTCTTGACTTAGTCAAATTTAATTTGGCTCATCTAGGAATCCTGTATGGATTTGTCCTAGTTAGAATGGACCTTGTCTTGATCAGAATGGATCTTATCTAGGTTAAATTAGACCTTGTCCTGATGAGATCAGGGCTTGTCTTAATCCCATACCAAGGGCATCAGGACAAGGGTTGTTTGACCCATTCTTTATAGAAAAGAAGAGAGGGGGCGCATGCCCCCAAATGATTTCATGAAGAAAAGAAGGGCGCATGGCCCCTCTTGGTAGGCGCCCTTGGTGGATAGAGTTTAGGTGTTTTGAAAAGTTCAAACGCCTAGGAGAGAAAACCCCTGGCGCACATGGCTTTTTATTCAAAACATGTCATGCCATTTTATTCTGATTTTGTGTGACAAAATCAGATAAAAAATAGAGATGGGGTGTGGAACTCAAAGGGAGTCATTTTGCTTTAAGCAAACTGGTTGCTTAAAGCCCTAGGACTCCAAGATTGTGCATTAGTCTATATATAGACCTCTAATCAAAGTTGTTTGATCATCTCAATAGCCCACGCCTAGGCTCTACCCCTCTCTCCACCTCCACACCTCCTTTTCCTGATCCTCTACCTCTTTTCCATGCCCAAGGTGTTGGGCAAGTTCAGCATCAAAGGTTGAGTGCTACTGCTGCGAAGATCGAGTCAAGGAGATCCCGATCGTGAGACGATCGCACTGCTACCAAAGATTGGATCGAAGGCAAACCAGGAAGATCTAAGATCTGATTTTCTAAGATTAAATGTAGAAGGAGAAGACCTCCAGATCTGACCTGAGTAGATACTAGTAGAGACTGGACACATGCATGGCTAATGTTGGAATCTCATCACATCAAATCATCACTACAGGATGAACCATTCACCTAATCAGGAGATAAGAGATATCACAAAATTTTTATTTTATTTTAATTTTTATTTTTTAATTAATTTAATTAGATCTAAGAACTCTCAGATCTGATTAGATTGTAAAAAAAATTTTAAAAAATTTCACTATAGATCTGATCTAATCATATCGATCCTACAGCAAGGAACTAATTTTTCCTTCAAACTAAGCATGCCTTTGGTGACATCTGGTTATGTCATGATACGCACGCTTTTATGTGATAAAATACATAGCCTAATATGTCTGTAAGGTGATAAATATTCTTAGCTATGGTGATATACTGCTAGTCATTTAAACTATATGTGATAATATATTCAATGTCTCTAAAGCCGTGTCACCAAAGCTTTTAGCGATGCTTGCATAGGTTTTAATTTTTTATTTCATCTTCAAAACTTTAGGCGACATGATTTCACACTTAAGGTGATGCATTTTTTCATCTCCTTAAGATCGATCTATTGTAGTGACATGTCGAACTTCTGAAGGCTAAAACTATGATGCTTGATTTAGATCATCTATTTTTTAACAAAAAATTGGATGTCTTTTCAAGATCTATAACTTTTTATCCTCTAAAATTAAATAGGATTGAACTTCCATCATTTATACCTTGAAATAGGATGGTCAAACCAAATTTTCCTTTTCAGTAAAGACTTTGACAAGCGGTTATCTTCCAAACCATGAAAATTAAGTAGAGCAATAGAAGGAAAAATTGATATAGAAGTCAAGATTTATCTTCTATAAGATTTTATTTTTGCTCTTTGAGGAGCAATATAATCAGTAAATTTATTTCTCTTTTTAATGATTGGTATTTGTTTTCTAATTGTAATGAGAAAAACACCTTATTTACTCTAGAGTCTAAGGAACAATACGTAATCTCTAGCCTAACTACATCCATCAGGTGTTTTGTATCTCTTCTTTGCTTTTTAGAGAATTGGATCCTTCCATTCTACATCCTTTGCACTGAAAATAAAGGAAAAGGGAAAATACATTAAAAAGGGCAATTCCAGAATAGTTCAAGCTTTACATTTTTCATCCAATTGTTCCTCTCTAACTTTATATTTCGTGCGTTATTTCGGGTTATAAAAAAACTGTATCATAATTATCACTTAAAAGTGGATCCTTTGGTTTTCAAGGCATTGCCAGATTAAGATAA
Organism: Cocos nucifera; assembly: GCA_006176705.1. NCBI lineage: Eukaryota > Viridiplantae > Streptophyta > Magnoliopsida > Arecales > Arecaceae > Cocos > Cocos nucifera. The sequence goes on from QRFJ01000652.1 coordinate 411,390, forward strand.
AGATGATAATTTATACAGCATAATTTATAGGAAACACCTTTAATGCTTGATTTGAGATAGCATACATCGGATATCCCTACTACTTGACCTGGCCTTTGGGTCATCGTAAGTACAAAAGCAACCAATCTTCAAAACCAGCAGCATCTGCTCCTCGAACCCATTCCCCAGCAGCTTCCGATCTATGGCCATCCTCGGATTGTCTGACCTCATTGCATTCTTAACCCATCCCACAATGGTCATCTCATCTGTTCCCTGGAAGAATTCATCAGTTGGAAACTTGCCGGTGACCAGTACAGCTAGAACCACTCCAAAACTATATACATCACATTTATCAGTAAACATCAGCGTTTGATGATATTCAGGTGCAATGTAACCTAGCGTCCCCGCCACCTTTGATCTCATTGCACTGCTGATCGAGTCTGGCACCAATTTTGCAAGCCCGAAGTCGGAGATCCGAGCATTTAGATCATTGTCAAGCAATATATTTTCAGGTTTCAAATCTCTGTGAATTATGCGTGGTCTATGTATTATATGAAAATACTCAAGGCCCGCAGCAACACCAAGTGCAATTTTATATCGGATTGGCCATTCCAGGTTTCTCAATCCATCAGAAGCACCCTTGAGGGCATCATGCAAGCTTCCATTTTTCTTGAACTCGTAGACGAGGTTGTGGTAATTAGGCCGTGACACATGAACTAAGAGAGGCAGAATACTTGGGTGTCCCAATTGACCAACTCTTTGGATCTCTGATCTTATTTGCTGCATCTGAAAGTTCAGGAATTTGGTTTCCTTTTCACAGAGGTCTCCTGCATCAATTGCAGGTTGCATGATCCGCTTGATTGCAACCTTTAACGTTCTCTCACCATTGCATAACTCAGCCTTATAGACCTCACCGCACCCTCCACGACCAACGATTGCCAACCGGAGGTCACCTTGCTCGAGCTTTTCAAAGAAGGAGAGGTCAATGGCCCTGATCATTGGGCTGAAAAATGTAGCCCGAGAGTCATCACCAACTTTGTAACAGCTTTTGTTCCTCCTGCAATATTTTACAGCTAACCAGCACAGAAATAAAAGTATAAGACGTATCAGAAAACCAACTGCAACTCCTATAGGATTGATGTGAAATTTCTGATCTGATGGAGGAACACTCGATTCCTCTGCAAGAGTGTAAAACATTGTGGTGGTGTTTATCGTATAGAAAGAGTAGGTGACCCTAGATGTGATGAAGCTTTTGTTTGGATTTCTAATGCTCCTGCTGCCATTACAAGAGGTGATTAGAGAGAGGAAGATGGCAGGCAGAGGAAGAAGGGTGACCATGGCCAAGAAAGGATGAGGTGATGTACTAGGAATTTCTTTGATCAAGAGGATGAAAATGGCTGATTTAGCTTTCTATATATATAAAAAAAAGACAATTAAGCAACTTAGAATTCTAATTCAAAGAAGTCATTCAGACGTAAAGCATCACTAAGGTTTCGTGCTACATACTCTAAATATCGCATGTGTGGAGACTTGGTCTAGCCATCCTACAGCTGCTTCTGAAAATCTACGGATCTGGTTCTGGCAGAAAGTGTTTCAGAAAATCCTACAATTATTAATATATACAAATGTAGTGTATGATTAGCTAAGGCTATTAGAGGAGCATGGACTTTGTAAGGAATTAATATTGAAGAACGGAATGACCGGCTCAGAGAGAAGACAAAGCAAAAGAAAAAATAGGTTAATCATGTGCTTGGCCACCGATTTGAACCCCAGCTCAGAGAGATTGCAAAGAAACATTAAGTTCTTAGTTTATTCTTCTTTTGCGGAGATACCTCTACAGCCACTTGAACTCTCATTTTACGTAGCCAATAAAAAACTATCTTAAAAGAAATTTGAACTCTGCCATGCTCGTCTTATAAAATCTTAGGCTAGCCAAGACTTTTAGCAACTTAGATATTAAGGCAATTCTAAGTGCATAAAATTTTTCAGCTCATGTAACATGTTTCGAAATAAGAACTAGTATGCCTCTTGCTTCAATTTGCTTCAAAACTGACCATATTTTAGTTCTATTATCTATTTTTTCCTATATATTTTGCTGATCCAGAAGGTTCACCAAACTCAATATGGACCACTTTGGCCATTGCGAATATCCAAAAGGACCACTAGAATCGATATGGATTACTTTAGCTACTATAAGTATTCATAAATATCATCAAACTCAATAAGAAATATTTTAATTATTATAAATATTTATAAGGATCACCAAACTCAATATGGACGAGTTTAACCACTACGGATGTCCAAAAGGATCACTGGACTCAACGTGGACCATTTTGACAGCTACGAATAGGACTGAACAGGGCTCAAGGACAGGATCCATCATATTGGGAAGCCGAATCATAAGATAAATTTCAAGAGGCTATAATTTGGTCATATAACGCCTGATTAAGATGATCAATTTTTTTTTGAGATCCAGTATCTTTTCGAGATCTACAACTTTGAGCCAAACCCCTAGAAGGTTGATTTTGTATGAAATTCCATCATTTATGCTCTGGAATGGACTAGTTAAACCAAAAGTTTCCTTATTAAATAAGATTGTAACAATTGTTATTTTCTAATCCATGAAAAATTAGATAAAATGATAGCAAAGTTGATATAAGAGTTGAGGCCTAACTCCTGTAGGATTTTAATATTTTTTAATTATTTATATTAATCATATTTATTTTTAGAGATTTATTTTTTTTTTGAATTATGATAAGAATGATACTTACATTGTATAAGAGAGGACCTCACTAATATTATAAGTAGGCTGCACCTCAATTTATATCGTGCAAAGAATCAATGAAAGAAATTAAAGAAGACTTTAGCCTTACTTTCACAATTCTTCTATCTTCTTCTAATTTTTTTGAGAAATTTGAGTTAACTAGATTAAGCAGAATCTTTTTTCTTCAAGATTGGATCAAATTGATATGAGATCTATGATCCTTAACATCTATAGGAGCCTTAGTACATGGTCCAGACTCATGAGCGGTATAAGAAATTATGAGAAGAGCTATTTGTTCTTGAAGTACATTAAAGGATAAAAGCAGTATGGCTACTAGTTCTATCTCGATGGATGCTAAGATAAAAAGTTTTACACAACTAGAAGAGAATATTATCTAACTCTTTGAGGTCATATCTCAATTAGTGATAACTTCAACACAAGCACCAGTAACTCTTATAGTGAAGCTATCTCCATATCTATTAATGAGGATCTACCACTTAGCAAGAAAGAATAAGGCTAGAAACTATGTCCAGGCCAAGCTAAGTGGTTTAGCTACGGTAGGGAAGTGGGTGTTTTTCAATTTTAAGTTCCAACTTAGCAAGATCTAAATTAAACAAGAAGAGCTTTAATCAAGAAGGATCAGTAGACTTGATGTGATCCTCTTTGGCCACTATGAATATTCAAAAGGATCATTAGACTCATTGCGGATCATTTTGACCACTACAAGTATTCAAAAGATTAATAGACTCAATATAGACAACTTTGACCACTATAAGTGTTTAGGAAGATTACTAAACTTGATGTCAATCATTTTGGCTACTATGAAAATTCAGATGGATCACCTACTCAGTATGGATCATCTTGGCCACCACGAGTATCTAGAAGGATTATCAGACTCGATGTAAATCACTTTAACTAAATTAGTATATAGGAGAATCATTAGACTAAGACAAATTTGACTAGTATAGATAGGGCTAGATAGGGTTCAGCAGCAACATCCACTATTTTGGGAAGCCAAATTGTGAGTTAAACTTTAGAAGGCCATAACATGGTCATACAATGTCCAATGAGATATTCTTTTCTTTTGATTGATGATCTTTTCGAGATCTATGGCTTTGAGCCAACCTCTGTAAGGTTGAATTTGGTTGAAAATCCATTGTTTGGGCCACAAAATAGGCTAGTAAAATCAAAAGTTTTATTCTCAAATAAGAAGATTTTAATGAATATTACCTTTTGATCCATGAAAATTAGGTAGAGTAATAGAAGGCAAAGTAAATGTAGAAGTTAAGATATACATCCCATAGAATTTTAATATTTTTCAAGATCATTTATCTGGGTCATATTTATTATTTTAATATTAATCTTTTGCGATATTCAAGTTGAGCAGGTTGAAGAAAATTTTTCTTCTTCCTGATCGAATAAGTTATCATAGATTGAATATAAAAATAATTTACAACAAAATGAGTTCTAATAACTGAAAATCTTACTGAAGTTTAAAATCTCAATTTTTTTGTTATGTATTATAATCCTATTTTTTAATTCTAACTTCTTAATGCTTTGATCAAATTGCTCAACAAAGGTGTCTTATCTTAGCTTTTCAAAGGCCTTGGTAATCTTTGGCATTGTGGCGGTTCACAATTTGTAGATGACTCTAGTCTTTGTCTAAGCCAAGAAAAGACTATATATTTATTCTCAAAATTAGTCTCTATTGTTTTGAAATGATTTCTGGCCTACCAATCAATTATCTCAAGTGTTCTATGCCTTGTCTGAAGAATGACCCAATTCTTCTTGAGGAATGTGCTTCTTGGTTAAACTGTCGACCACCCACTCTCTCCTTGCCCTATTTGGGCCTCCCCCTAAAAGCTGAGAAACTATCTAAAGCAGATTGGTTGCCTCTAATTCAAAGACTTGAATCTAGATTTGTCTGCTGGAAGAGGAGAATTCTCTCTTTTGGGGGTAGATTAACCCTCACTAATGCAGTGTTATCAACTTTACCCATTTATTATATGTCTTTATTTAAGCTGCCCGCTTGGTCGATAGAAAGAATCGATAAGCTCCGACTCCATGAATTGCGTTTCTTCCAAGGTAAGTTGGGAAAAGGTTTGTCTTGCAAAAGAGGAGGGTGGTCTGGATATTAAAGATTTGGAATCCTTTAATCTGGCTTTTTTAGCTAAATAGGGTTGGAGGATACTTAAGAATAAGCTTGGCCCTTGGAAAAAGTAGATTTCTTGGGTTTACTTCAAAAACGCTAAACTCATATGGTGAGACAATTGCAGATTGTTCTTATATTGGACAAAACGAGCCCAAATTGCAGATTGTAGTCAAATCATTGTGGTGAGACAATTAGTCATTAGCTTCTTGGAAAATTCAGCAGAATCAAAATGTAAACACTAAGCAAAACACTCTCATTGAGGTCTGTTGGGGATAAATCCCACTCCCGCCGAAGTCTAGCTCAATACCCGGCCTAATGCAACCGGTAGCCGCAGAAGAGCTACGGCAGACGGACTTCAGCCGAACTTCCAGCAGGCCAAACTAGGTATCTGCCAAGCTTCTTCCGGACTCCCAGCGTCGAGACTGAACTCCCCACGGCCGAACCCCTTCGGACCCACGGCCGAACTCCTTCGGACCGACTCCAAGCGGCCGAGCTTCAACGAAGTCCTCTCAGCGGCCGAACTCCTCAGCGAACGGGCTTTAGCGGAATCCCCAAGCGGTCGTCACTCAGGAGCCCGAACTCCTCAGCGGTCGCCCCTCGGCCGAACTCCTCAGTGGTCGCCCTCATCGAACTACGGCCGACCGAGCTCCTACCGAACTCTCAAGTGTCCAAGCCTCAGCCGAAGTCCAACAGCCGGCCGAACCCCCAAACGGCCGAGCTTCGGATTCTCAGCAGTCGAACTCTTCAGCGGACGAGCCTTAGCTGCATACCTCCAGCCAGACGCCTATGGGAGCCGAACTCCCTCCTATCTTCCTCTTCAGGAGCCCGAACTCCTCCAAAATGGGCACACGACGAAGGCCTTCAACCCTTCATTCGGCAAGCTCTGCAACCATCACCATCAGTCAGTCCGCCGCAGGCGATAGCGACCCACTGTCAGGCGACGATGGTTGTCACCCTCAATCCGCCGCATACGGCACCATCCCATGAGACTGACTCCGTCGAACCTCGAGCGGCCCGCCAGCACACGGCTGCAGTTGTCACCATCAAGCTCCACTATATAAAGGACCCTCCCGACACGCTAAGGCTAAGCTCTCTGATCTCTAAACTCTCCTCCTCGTCTCTAAGCTCCGGAATTCATTCCGAGCACTCCATTACTGTTGGCCAAAAACTAACTTGACCATCGGAGGGTCCTGCCGGAGCCACCCCCCACCAGCTCCGGATGGGACTTCATTTTGCAGGTCCCCGACGGCGACCTCAGCGGCATCGACTCCGGCAACCTCCGACGAAGATGGATTTCTGCACCAACAGATTGGCGCTAGAGGAAGGGCCCGAACCTTCGAGGTTCCCTCGTTCTTGAAGGAGTGCTCGACGGCAATCTCTCTGGCCCATGGCTGTGTCGACGCGGAAAGAGCTCAGCTCAAGCAGGAGTCTGATTGAAGCCCGACAGTTGAGTTCGATTTCTCCCTCCCCTCTCCTTGGATCTCTCTCCTCCCTCTCTGGGGTTCGTCCCCAAGAGAAAATGCCCCCTAGAAGGACTTCGACTCGACGCTCGGTGGCTTCCGCGGCTCGATCCCCTCCGAATCCGTCTGTCCCTGCTCCGACCCCGGTGGCTCAGCCCCCGTCTATAGCCACAGTGGATACGGAGCAGTTCAACCAGCTCATCCAGGCGGGCCTGAACTCCTCGAGCTTGCAGAGAAGCGCGAAGAAGCCCACCTCCCAAAGGATTTTGCGACTACGTCCCCCTCAACGCTCCTCGAGCACAGATCCTCACCGAAGTTAAGAACCAACTGCCCAGACCAAAAAGGTTACGGTCTCCCCCAAACAAGCGTGACCGAAGCAAGTACTGCCTCTACCAATGCGACCACGGCCACGACACTGAGGAATGCATCCAGCTCCAAGAACTCATCAGAAAGGGGCGGCTGGGTAAATTCATTCGACGCCAGTCTGAAGATCGGTGAAGGGTGCAGCCGTAACGAGGAAACGACAAAGGTCGGACCGCCTCACAACGCCGTCAACATCACTCCAGGATCCAGCGTCGAAGCCAACAGAAGCATGCTTCAACGTGAGGAAGCCCGAATGAAATAGGAAAGGTCGTCCGCGTGGAGAAGCGTGGAGGAACGATGCTACTACCACGACCCTGGATCATAGAGAATTTGGGAAAAAATTGCCAGTAACTTCCTTTCAATAAAGTCCTTCCCTTTCAACAGTGTATTATTTTTGGGCGCCAAAACTATGTAATGGCTGGAAAAGAAGCAGTCGATAGTCGCCGTGTTAGGAATAGGAGGAGAACCTCATCCTAATGCGAGCGGCAAACTCGGCCAGAGATAAGATCTCTCCCGAGGGCAAAGTTCGGCCAGAGATAAGATCTCTTCCGAACAGTAAGTTCGGCAAGAGATAAGATCTCTTCCGAACAACAAGTTCAGCCAGAGATAAGATCTCTCTCGAACTGTAACCTCGGCCAGAGATAAGATCTCTCCCGAGGGCAAAGTTCGGCCAGAGATAAGATCTCTCCCGAACAACAAGTTCTGCCAGAGATAAGATCTCTCCGAACAACAAGTTCGGCCAGAGATAAGATCTCTCCCGAACAACAAGTTCAGCCAGAGATAAGATCTCTCCCGAACCGCAACCTCGGCCAGAGATAAGATCTCTCCCGAGGGCAAAGTTCGGCCAGAGATAAGATCTCTCCCGAACAGCAAGTTCGGCCAGAGATAAGATCTCTCCCGAACAACAAGTTCAGCCAGAGATAAGATCTCTCCCGAACTGCAACCTCGGCCAGAGATAAGATCTCTCCCGAGGGCAAAGTTCGGCCAGAGATAAGATCTCTCCCGAACAACAAGTTCGGCCAGAGATAAGATCTCTCCCGAATAATAAGTTCAGCCAGATAAGATCTCTCCCGAACCGCAACCTCGGCCAGAGATAAGATCTCTCCCGAGGGCAAGAGTTCGGCCAGAGATAAGATCTCTCCCGAACACAAGTTCGGCCAGAGATAAGATCTCTCCCGAACAACAAGTTCAACTAGAGATAAGATCTCTCCCGAACTACAATCTTGGCCAGAGATAAGATCTCTCCCGAGGGCAAAGTTCGGTTAGAGATAAGATCTCTTCCAAACAATAAGTTCAGCCAGAGATAAGATCTCTCCCGAACTGCAACCTCGGCCAGAGATAAGATCTCTTCCCGAGGGCAAAGTTCGGCCAGAGATAAGATCTCTCCCGAACAGCAAGTTCGGCCAGAGATAAGATCTCTCCCAAACAACAAGTTTAGCCAGAGATAAGATCTCTCCGAACTGCAACCTCGGTCAGAGATAAGATCTCTCCCGAGGGCAAAGTTCGGTCAGAGATAAGATCTCTTTCGAACAACAAGTTCCGCCAGAGATAAGATCTCTCCCGAACAACAAGTTCAGCCAGAGATAAGATCTCTTCCGAACCGCAACCTCGGCCAGAGATAAGATCTCTCCCGAGGGCAAAGTTCGGCCAGAGATAAGATCTCTCCCGAACAGCAAGTTCGGCCAGAGATAAGATCTCTCTCGAACAACAAGTTCAGTCAGAGATAAGATCTCTTCCGAACTGCAACCTCGGCCAGAGATAAGATCTCTCCCGAGGGCAAAGTTCGGCCAGAGATAAGATCTCTCCCGAACAACAAGTTCCGCCAGAGATAAGATCTCTCCCGAATAACAAGTTCAGCCAGAGATAAAATCTCTCCCGAACTGCAACCTCGGCTAGAGATAAGATCTCTTCCGAGGGCAAAGTTCGGCTAGAGATAAGATCTCTCCCGAACAACAAGTTCGGCCAGAGATAAGATCTCTCCCGAACAACAAGTTCGGCCAGAGATAAGATCTCTCCCGAACCGCAACCTCGGCCAGAGATAAGATCTCTCCCGAGGGCAAAGTTCGGCCAGAGATAAGATCTCTCCCGAACAGCAAGTTCGGCCAGAGATAAGATCTCTTCCGAGGGCAAAGTTCGGTCAGAGATAAGATCTCTTCCGAACAATAAGTTCAGTAAGAGACAAGGTCTCTCCCAAAAAGCAAACTCGGCCAGAGATAAGATCTCTCCCGAGGGCAAGTTCGGTCAGAGATAAGATCTCTCCCGAACCGCAATCTCGGTCAGAGATAAGATCTCTCCCGAGCGATCGTTGACAACCTCGACTAGAGATAAGATCTCTCTCGAGCGATCGTGGACAATTTTGGCTATGGATCAGATCTCCCCTGAGGGACTGATCCAACTTCGGCTGTGGGAGATGAGGTCTCCCCCGGGCGCCTGCATCAACCCCGGTTGGAAATGGGATCTTCCCCGAGCTTCGACCCAGACCAGCATAGAGCTCAGAGGAAGACTTCGACAATCGCCTTCCCTGCACTCCCTTCCTTCGATTTTCGAACTCGGGAGTGGGGGGGCTAATGTTGGGGATAAATCCCGCTCCCGCCGAAGTCTAGCTCAATACTCGGACTAATACAACCGATAGCCGCAGAAGAGCTACGACAGACGGGCTTCAGCCAAACTTCTAGCAGGTCGAACTAGGTAGCTGCCGAGCTTCTTCCAAACTCCCAGCATCGAGACCGACTCCCCACGGCTAAACCCCTTCGGACCCACGGTCGAACTCCTTCAGACCGACTCCAAGCGGCCGAGCTTCAATGAAGTCCTCTCAATGGCCGAACTCCTCAGCGGATGGGCTTTAGCGGAATCCCCAAGCGATCGTCACTCAGGAGCCCGAACTCCTCAGCGGTCGCCCCTCGGCCGAACTCCTCAGCGGCCGCTCTCATCGAACTTTGGCCGATCGAGCTCCTACCAAACTCTCAAGTGTCCAAGCCTCAGCCGAAGTCTAACAGCTGGCTGAACCCCCAAACGGTCGAGCTTTGGATTCTCAGCAGCCGAACTCTTCAGCGGACGAGCCTTAGCTGCATACCTCCAGCCAGACGCCTATGGGAGCCGAACTCCCTCCTATCTTCCTCTTCAGGAGCCCAAACTCCTCCAAAATGGGCACACGACGAAGGCCTTCAACCCTTCATTCGGCAAGCTCTGCAACCATCACCATCAGTCAGTCCGCCGCAGGCGATAGCGATCCACTGTCAGGCGGCGATGGCTGTCACCCTCAATCCGCCGCACACGGCACCATCCCGTGAGACTGACTCCACCGAACCTCGAGCGGCCCGCCAGCACGCGGCTGCAGTTGTCACCATCAAGCTCCACTATATAAAGGACCCTCCCGACACGCTAAGGCTAAGCTCTTTGATCTCTAAACTCTCCTCCTCATCTCTAAGCTCCGAAATTCATTTCGAGCACTCCATTACTGTTGGCCGAAAACTGACTTGACCGTCGGAGGGTCCTGCCGGAGCCACCTCCCACCAGCTCCGGATGGGACTTCATTTTGCAGATCCCCGATGGCGACCTCAGTGGCATCGACTCCGGCGACCTCCGGCGAAGATGAATTTCTGCACCAACAAGGTCTAAGATTATGTTGGCTATACTGTAGAACATAATAGGCGATCTGATCTCCTAAAAATCTATCCCACTGCTGTAATCAGAGCCCTATAATTGCTGATTACTTTGCTGTTCTGATTCCTCTATTTTTTCTTCAATCTATAAACTATATCACTTTACATCCTATTATTGTAATCTATATTATTGCTAATACATATCTCAGTTAGGTCTTCCCTAACTCATTTACATCAAAAAAAAAAAAAATGCTAAACTCTCAGCATGGTCGAAACCCAAGAAGAGTTATTTTAGCCTTTGGAAAGAGATCTCCGGCTCCTTTGCTCCATTATGGATTAGATCTTGGTATGATGTAGGCAATGGCCTTAGTGCGCTTTGCTGAAAAGATTGTTGAATCACTAGCTCTCCTCTTTGTTCTATGTTCCCTAGTACTTTTATAGAAGTCTCCAGGAAGGAATCTGGCACTGTGGCTGATATTTTCAGGTCTCATTCCAACTCTTGGAATCTCTACTGCTCTGTTAATCTATCTCGCAAGGCCTGGATGGAAAAACATGGGCTCCTCAAGCTTCTTCAGAACTTCTAGCTTACATTTGAACCTGATAAATTTCTTTGGAAGTTGGGTAACTCCTATTGCAGATTGGGAATCACCTTGCCTCCTAACAAGCTAGTTGGTGGCTCTTTGCACCTCTTGGCTGAAGTCAAATTTTTCGAAGGATCTGAAACTGGCTGTTGCTAGGCTGATTGTTGCCATTTTGTGGGCCTGTTGGAAGGAAAGAAACTCCAGGCTATTTCTGAACAAATTTTCTTCTTACTCGACTGTTGCTCAAAATGCCTTCTGGTTTTATAACGATTGGTCCATTCTCTGTGGCAATAGGGTTTTGCCTGGTTTTCACAAGTTATGGTCAAACATCAAAGGAAGATGGAGCTTAGATGCTTCTATAGTCAACTGAGTGGCATGTTTATTTGACGCTCCATTCCATATCGTCGGTTCCTTTCGATCAAAGATTCTTTGAACTTGCTTCTTAAGTTCAGGAATGCTACCTATGTTGGCCGTCTATCCTACAGCTGCTGTCTTGCATCCTCTGCGGGCGATTCCAATTTTGTTCTTTAATTTCTAAGAGCAAATATGTCAGAATGTCTTCTTTCAGTTCTCTCTCTCAACTCTCTGAGCCTTTCATCTTCGTTACTTTGGAAGTGATCACCTTCAACTAATTTTGTTTAGTTACTAAATCTTTGCACTTGTGGTTTTGGTCTCTATTAGCTTGTTGAACCATGGTACCACTCTAATACCATATTGCGGAAATCTAGAATTTTTAGCATGGACTGGAAGAGATCTTTGATGCTTTCTAAGGGCAGCTTACCACCGATCCACCACATGGATCTGTGATGGGGCAGCCCTTAGAGAGCATCAAAGATTTCTCCAAGTTCATGTTAAAGATCTTGGATTTCTGCAACATGGTATCAGAGCGATACCATGGTCCAATAATTGGTATCAGAACAAGGTGATACCATGATAATGCTCTAATAATTGATATCAGAGCCTGATGGTGCGTGGAAGCAAAGAAAAAGTCATATAGGATGAAATCAGGAATCTGCATAAGGATTTCATGGTATGTCTCAGATCTATATTTGTTATTATTGTGGTTTGGCCAATTGGGAGTAATAGATTGAAGGTGGAGGTTGAGAAGATTTACGAGAAAAAAATTTTTTCGGGATGGATGGTGAGTGCATGATTTGCTGATCTATCTTAGTGAAAAGGCCAGCGTGTATAACGATTAGGTGACAGACAAGGAATGCTGAAGTACTGCAGTAGCGTTTTCTTAGAGATGCAGGGCTAAGAGAGGCTCGATGGTGTAGTAGCCGAGAAAGGTATCTCAACAGAGAGCATCAGGGTTTTCTAAAAAGATGGATAGTGTGGGGCTATTTAATGGATGAAGAGAGATTTTTTAAAAAATAATGGTCAAGAGAAGGCTGAAGAAGTGACTATACGTCCTTCAGTTGCAGGATGGCATAGAAGTAGTCAAGGATGTATTCAGTGGTTTGATCAGAGTATAGATTTATGGAGCCTTGGGGGTGATAGAGATGGATGATCCATGGAGGTCCAACAGGTTAGGATTGGACGACCATAGAGCAACATAGAGACAAGTCAGGGAGCACTGGAGTGCTACACATGGGACTGAGAGAGGTTCAATGTTGCAGCAACTGAGAGAGGTATCTCAGTAGAGAGTGTCAGGAGCATCTTAGGAAGATCGAGAACAGATCTTAGGGAGAACCAGGGGATCTCAAGGAGCGCTAGGGGCATCAAGCAATCGAAAGTATCCTAGATCAGATTTCTTCTGTAAAAGCTCCAGGGAGAGTCACGGCTTAGGTGGAGGATGGGTTATATGCAGCAAGAGAGGACCCAAATACCTATGAGGAGATGGTGTTGAGATGAGGCAGGAAGTGCTAGTATTGCAGTAGTACTTTTTTAAAGGTATGGGACTGAGAGAGGCTCGATGGTGCAGGAGCCGAAAGATATCTCAGCAGAGAGTGTATCAAAAGGCATCTCAGGAAGATCGGAAGAAGGTCTCAGAGAGAGCCAGGAGGTCTCAAGAGCCTCGAAATGAGATAGGTGGGTCTGAGTCTAAGTCAGGGTTTGAATTGTTGTTTTTTCGGATGTAACTGAAGTAATTGTTGATGTAGGGACGGAAGAGGAGAAGTGTTAGGATAGAATTTCCTAGGGTACAATTGCTGGTTTGAAGAGTTGGATGAGCTCTTGAATTTTGGAGGTATCCGCGACTTGTGGAAGTATTCGAGATGGCTTCGAAGAGTGCCGTGAAGTATGGATGGTTTGAAAGGATAGCGACGATGTTCGAGGTGTAGTGGTAGGCTCAACAGTATAGAATTGAATGGTTGGCCTTGGATGACTCGGTAACAGACTTAAGATCTTCTGCGGTATCAGACAGACTTCAGGTATAGGTGGAGCTTCGAAGTGATGGCTTTACAAGTGGAGAGAAAATTTGACATAAGCTTAAAATGAAGGGCTGCAAGAGGATCGATATCCTAGCACCAGCACCAATGATGCATTGTTCCAGATGGAGCGATGTGTGCAGGTCGATAAGCATAGCTCTGAGAAGATTATGTTAGATGGTACAACATGTGCTGGTACAAAAATATTGTAGGTTCTTCAGGAAAGTCCAGAAAAAATGATGCAGCTACTAAGTAGAAGAGATCCTATAATTCTAGGATGGTGCAAAGAAGCACGCCAAGATCTTTAGCGGTGGAGGAGGTCATCCCAATGGCCTCAAAGGATGCACAATAGTTGAAGAGGATTGATGAAGGTAATGTTTGTATAAGGGGCTATCAAGGTGCGCAATGATAGCAAGATCGTGTAGGAGGACATTGTCAGGTGTGCCAAGGCTTAGAAGCACCAAGGTAGAGATTGTAAGGATTGGTCGTGCTCCTAGCCTTGGGAGACTAGGACAGGTTTTGGTTCTAGGAGTATGATAGAAGTTATCCTAGGATGGAGGCGATGTGCAGCCCTCCACAGGCTTGAGATCTAGAGGACTTTGAGGGGCTTCGTTGCTGCTTTGGAGATCTAAAATGCAAGGTGGAGCAAGGAACTAAAGCCAAGGGATGAAGACTATAGAAAAAAATTATTTCTATAGGTTAGTTGGCTCAGTCTGAAACTGGATCAACTAAATCTCAGAGATCAAGCCAAACAAAAAGATGCATGTTCGGGTCTGCTAGCATGGTACACAACTGGACCGACTCAGTGCCAGATTGAGCTGACCTAGTCTCAGGTTAGCCGGCTCAGTGCTGAGACTAAGCTGATTCAGTACGTAGGCAGAGACATGCGAAAGGTCTATTTAGGGCTAGGGTCTAGGTTGATCCTAAGATTTTTAAGATCTGATTTGAGAGGTCTTAAGGGGGCTAACTCATCTATGGATCAGATTTAGATCCAGGAGATGAGAGCGTGGAAGACATGGATGTACATGGGCTCGGTGACTGCTTTCATGTATTGGATTAGCTAGAAAAATTTTTGATCAGGCCTAATGGCTATGTATAAATACATATATTGTATTAGAATTTCTATAGAGTTGTGGAATACATATCTTTTTTTCTAAATTTTTCCTCTCTTATCTCTAGTGTTGCCGCCCTAGGTTCTTGATGAAGCTCCAAAGAGAAGGTGCGCCTCCCTCAAGCCCTAGGAGGGAGGCGTCCCATCATAGATTCAGATGGTGGATCGATGGTAAGCTGCCCTTAGAGAGTGTTAAAGATCTCTTTAAGTCTATGCTAAATATCCCGGATTTCTGCAATATGGTATTAGAGTGGTACCATGCTTCCCAACGGACAGTTGTTCTTTGTCTCTTTAGTCCTATCTTGTACATCCTGTGCATTCATTCTTTTTGGTATCTTCTGCTGTAATCTTTTTTTTGAATAAAGTGGTGGCTATTGAAGACCATATCTTCATAGCTTCCATTTCCATTAATATATATATACACATATATATATATATGTGTGTGTGTGTGTGTAACTTCTTGTGATGTTATCAATTATTTGTGACACCATGACATACCTAACAAAAAATGCTTCAGAATGACGAGTAAGTGCAGATGAAAATGCCCAAAGGATGTTTGAGCTTAGAGATCTTTAGTAGCGGGGATATGAGGTGCCGAATTACTTGGAAAAATGAAGTAGGAGTCTGGTGGAAATAATCTCTCAACACAAAATTATCAAAAATATAAACTATGTAAATTTTATATAACATTTAATGGTGCATGGATTTAAAAGCATATCATTCATATAATGTGAATATTTTTGGGCCATGTCACTAGCGATGAGTTCTAGAGTGAGAGATTCTAGCGAAAGGTCCATGGATCATAGAGTGAGAAACCAATCACCTCTCATCGCCAACCCTCTTCCATCTCCGATCATTTTTACACTGTACCGTCACCATCCATAGCTACCCCAAGGCCACTAGTGTAGACAAAATCTCGGCTATCCATCGACATCCTGATAGAGCCACTAGAAAGGTAAACATCGGAGAGAATATGGTGCGACGTCTTCGTAGAGCACCTAAGATATATATAGCAAAGACTGGGAGTTAGACCAGGCAATCCACCGCCTCAAAGGATTCATCTCACCAATGCTTCCTCAGGGCCCCTTTGACAGCCATGGATGGTCGATGGATAAGGGTCGAGCCACAAAGATGCCACTGCAAGAACCACGTGCCACGCTCCGTCGAAATGATGAAGTCCTTCTACCTCTCACTGCAGCCAATATTGTGCCACTTGGTTACCGGTCACCTAACACCTCTCTCAAACATACCACCCATTTCTCTCTGAAGGTAAGGAGTTACTCTCTCATAACCCCGGCAGTGTAGTCCATCGGCCCTGGCATGTGCAATCCACTCACCACCACCCATATTGTCCTCCTCATAACTCTCCTAGGCCTCAATCCTTGAAACCTCTGTCTACCCCAAAACCCATGCAACCTTTTTGCCCATGACCTGCCATGCAACAACCATTGCACCGCGCCAAACCTCTCTGTGTCTCAACCGCTCCCCGTCGTTCCTATGCTAATGTCGTTATGGAAAATGTCAAATCAGACATGCCATCCGGTAATGTTAACGCTGCCAAACCAACCCAACATTCTTCAACAGTTACCAGTATTTATCATCCTTCCCAGTAGTCCATCTTTGGTGTTGGTGCAGAATCTGATCAATGCCGGATTGAGCTGGAGTTGAGGAAGATGACATCGCCGCCAGTGATCTGCAAAATAAAATCCTGTCTGGAGTCGGTGGTGGTGGCTCCGATAGAACCCTTCGATGATCAAGTTAGCTCTTTTGGCCAACAGAAATAGAGTGCTTATGAAAGAGTTTGGCAGAGTTTTGGGAAAGAGAAGATAGCTTCGAGAAAACATATCTAGAGGGTCCTTTTTTTACAGACGGAGCTTGTAGCGAATTGATAGTGACAGCTGCAACTGTCTGATAGTGGGCTACTCGAGGCCTAGTGGAGTCTGTCACAAAGGAGGGCACCACCTCTAGCGCCGCTTGTAGCAAACTAATGGTGACAGCCATCACCATCCGATAGCGGATCGCTATTGCCTGCAGCGGACTGATAGTGACAGCCACAACCATCTAATAGCTGGCCGCTCGAGGCCATACGAGAAAGATGAAGAGCTTTGACGTATGTCAATTTCAAAGGAGTTTAGACTCTTAAAAGGAATACGACTAGAGGGAATCATCCGGGAGGAATGCTACTTGAAATCTGGAAGTAATCTGCTGGAGAAACCCAGATGGAGTTCGACTAATGGATAAGTTCAGGAGGAGTCCAACTAGTGGAGAAGTCCGGTCGAAGGAGTTCGGCCACTGGAGGGGTCTGACTGAAGAAGAGATCCGAAAGGAGTTCGACTTTTGAGGTATCCGAATGAAGGAGAGATCCGGAGCAGTCCGGCTCTCATAGAAATTCGGAAGGAGTTCGGCTTCCATAGGCATCCGACTGAAAGAGAAGTCCGAAAGGAGTTCGGCTCTCATAGGCATCCGACTGAAGGAGAAGTCCAAAAGGAGTTCGGCTCCTAGAGGAGTCCGACTGGTGGAGGGATCCGGAAGGAATTCAACTCCCATAGGCATCCGACTAAAGAAGAAGTTTGGAAGGAGTTCGGCTCCTGAAGGAGTTCGGCTGGGATTTGGCTGCTGGAGGAAGAATTTCAGATCGAAGCTCTTCCGTGATTATCAGTTGCATTAGGCTAAGCATCATACTGGACTTTAGTGGAAGTATAGTTTATCCCCAATAGTTGGCTTTAAAAAAGGGGTATGCTACCACTGTGGTGATAAAGATCATCAGAAAATTTTTTGTCGAAATACTTATCGCTATTTCCTCTACCTTCAACTTAGCTATATGACCAAAACTTGTAAACTTTCCTCCCATGGCACCAACCACACCCAGCGACGTAGCAACATGACCCACATCCACGCACAACCTACTCCTCTAGATTCTTCTGGTCATGGCCAAATAGAAACCAAGTTAACTTTTCCTCCTGGTTTCAAAAGAAGTGGCAGAAATATTTGCCCACTTGGATCAAGCGGCCTTCATTGAATCTTTTGGTAGGCCGATTAAGGAAGATGATGTCTCTACCATCCTAGCTCACAAAGCAAAGCAGCGTGGCTCTTGGACAACTAGGTAGCTAGCACCTAATGAGTTCTTTTGTGGCTTTCCCAGATAAAGGAACCATACAAGCCCTCATGGCATAAGGCCACATCAGGGGAGATGGTTTCAAACTAACAGTGGACCACTGGAACCAATTCAAAGGAGGAGCACATCAAGACCTTAAGTTCAAGATATATGCCACTCTTTATAATCTCCCAATCTTCTATTGGAATGCAGAAGCTGTTGGAACAATCATATCGGGCTTTGGGATTTCCCATCATGCAAGTAGATCTAGCCTCCAATGGGAGGATTTTTGGGGTTTTGACATCGTCTTCTTCAGCAAAAACATTAAGAGGATTCCTGAAGTTATCAAGGTAACCACTGGGTCACATTCATATTTTGTTACTTCAATTGTAAATTATGTTATTGAACAAGGGCCGAGTGATTCTTCATCAAGCTCAGAAGATGACTCAAATAGTGATAGAGGGGATGATTGGGAGTTCTGGAATAATTCTAATGGTCGAACTCCAAACCAAGATGCTTGGCATCATTAGTTAGATCATTCTTAAGCACCAGTTCCATGACCTACCGACAATAGAAAATAGAGACGGACATAAACCAGGTTGTCAAACTGATATTGAAATCCTCTCAGCAGACCAAACCCAACTTAGCTTCACCTTGGTTCTAGATCAGATTCAGATTAACCTCCTTGGAACACTACCATTTAGGGTAGTAAACTTGTGATAAGCACTTGATATATTATAATAAGAAGCATTAAATATTATTGCATTGTATGTTTATTAGTTGAATTTGATGCTTCTTGATTTATTTTATGGTAATTAGGAGATTAGGTTCATAGGATCCAAAATGGCTCAACTTACGGTAAATCAAGCAATTAATTAGAAAGCTAGCCATGAAGGGAGAAGATCGAAGGGTCATCATGTGTGCACTCCATCCAAGAGCTCTCAATCCAAGCTCCTATATTGGGGATCCAAGTCACTCCAATCAATGATTCAAAAACAAGTATAGAAGATCCAAGGATTAAGGCTCCAAAACTCCCTCTCACATGGATTCAAGGATCCGATCCAAAGGCCAACAAATACTTACTCCATCCAGCGGCTTGGATTGAAGGTGCCTACTATCAAAAAGTTTTCTTGAAGCCATGTGCCTTCCCTCATTCTTTATCTGCTCCACGCACCAAATGAGAAATATTCCATCTCTCTCTCTTTCAAAATCAGCACACATCTCTCTTACTTGGAATCCAAAATCAGGATCCCTGTTGATAGATCGTGACATTATCGTTAAAATACTATAATTATTACTTTATCTCTAACTTTTTTTAAAAATAATTTAAAGTACATAGATAATAGCGAGTCGGATCGAATCCACAAGAAGATAGTGATTTTATTTTGAAATCTTTGATTTCTTATGAAAAGAAAAAGAAAAGAGTTTGGAATTGAAATTAAAGTTAGAAAAGCAAAATTTAAGCATTGCAGAAAAATTAACTTGGTACTAAGATATACTATTTAGATCTTAACATCTACTTGCAAAAAAATTAAAGAGCAATTAAAATAAAGCAGCAGAATTTAAAGAGTAAGAAATTAAAAAATAAAAATTAAAAGAGCAACAAACTAAATTTTATATTTAAAATTAAAAATTAGCATTCAAATACAATAATTGAAGAAAAAGAAATAAAAAACTAAAAAAACTCTTAATCTCAGATTAGCAGCGACGTGGAGATGGCATAGAAGTTTGGCTCTTCTTTTCGGCACCGTCTGTCTCGAAGCAACCTTCAGTCAAAAGCCCGACTTTCACCTTATACCATAGCTTCTTTTGGATAGATACCTCAACTTTGGAGTCCTGAGATCTTTAAATAGATGTTGGAGGGCTGGAGACTATTCCATTAGGCAATGTGGGACTAAAGCATCGTATAAATCCTTATACATGAAGAAATCCAAGTAAAAATTAACTTAAAACTCTACCTGAATAAATTCTGCTCTTTTGGATGAAGTCTGGCCATCAGATGGAGATCAAATGGTCCAAAAAATGTCAAAAATGGATGTATAATAGTCCAAATCTAGTCGAAAAAGATTCTGGTCATCCAATCATGCTTGATGGAGAAGATTAGACTGTTGGATCATCGCCTAGAGATTGGATCACCGCTAGGAGCTATTTCAACCGTTGGATCGTTGCTTGGCATGCGCTACCGTCGGATCATGTACTGGAGTTGATAGCATTCGAATTAAGCCCAAAAATTGCCAAAGCCATCTAATCTTGACTGGCAGCATCCTGGACCATTGGATCTTGCTTTACGATGTAGATGGACTGCGATGGAGCGTGCTTTATGAAGACCACGGCAAAGTATACAGCATGGCCCAAAATTGACTAAAATACCTTTGCTAAGAGGTCCATAGTGAGCCACGATGAATTTGACATCAGCGGCGTTGGACGGCTTGCTGGTGCATGGCTTGGCTTGGTTTCCCGAGCGTGCATGGCTACCAGCGCAAGCTGGCTTAGCTTAGCGCACTGGCTAAGTTGAATGGCTGGGCATGTTTGGATGCACTAGCTGAGTTGAATTCTATAGCTTGGCTGAGGATGCTGGCTGAGCCTGAGCCATTTCAACTTTTCATTTTATTTTTTTATTTTTCTTTTATTTCTTTGAAAATTCATATTGAATCCATTTTAACTCTAATTTACTCCAAATTTATTTTATTATGATAAAAAAAATAAGCTCTTTTTATTAATAAATTTATTTTTTTATATTAAATTAATAAAAATATTAATATTTAAAAATAAATATAAATTAATTAATAAATTAATATTTTTATTAATATATTTTTGATACTTATCACACCTCCCAACTTACTCATTGCTAGTCCCTTAGCAATGCAATATTAGTCTTAATTAATCACTATGTTTCATTAAGATCCTTCTTCACAAAAATAGCTCTAGGATTGAAGATTAAAAGTTTAGCCAGTATCACTAAGTATTGAGTTTCAGAAGTAAATTTCATAGTCAGATTAATTAGAAACTTCTTTAGAATTCATCCAAAGATCTTCAGCATTTGTGTTTATGAAGTCTAACTTAGTATTTGGATGTTAATTTAAAGGACAAATGTATCTTCTTTTATCATCTATTTTGGTTAATTTTTTATACATCCCTAAAATAAGTGCATGAATTAAGGTAGCTTTCATAGTGTCTCTATCCATCTCTCTCTTTTTTTTAACATGCTAAGCATCCTAGCCTTCCCTCACCCATTTGACGTGAACCTCCATACTTGACTTAGGTGTAGAGACCCAGTTACTAAGCTAAGGGCAATCTACATATACTCTATATTTTGCACTTTTTATTTTAGGTAGGTAGCTTTTTTTTATATTCAAGTTTTTTTAATTAGGATATATATTAATTACTAATTTTTAATGATAATTAAATTCTCAGTTGGCCCTATAATCAACACTTACTTTATCTTGTTAGTGTGCATGTACAATTTAAAGTACTGATAGCTTTTAAATGATCTAAGTAGACGGCTAAAATTCTGACTAACTAATTTACTTCTTGACTCACTACAGTCATTAGTAAATACTTTCTAACTTTATTACTTTTTTAGTCTATTTTGCTTAAAAAAATTTTCTTGAAACATGGTTTATTCAATTTTTTTAATTTTAATTTTTAAAAATTTTAAAATTTTTTTAATTTATTATTTTATATATTTTTTAAAATATTTTTTTTTAATTTTATTTTTTCTATCTCCTAATTTAATCAACATTATCCTCAATGGAGAAAAAAATAGAAGGATGGAATAAAAACTTTATTATTTATCCAGCATGGGTCTTGAAGCTTTGATTCTCCTCCAGCTTAGCTATCTAACTTAAAAAGAAAATAAACTAAAAATAAATTAGATTCAAGAAATATCGAGTTGCCTTTCAATAAGCGTTAAGTTTATCATCTTTAGCTAGACACAATGCAGCTCAATTCATTATGGGTCTGTTAATATTGTTTGGTCAATTGTTCGATTTAATAATATTTCTTCAATATATGGTTTAAGCCTTTGACCATTTATCTTAAAGAAATTCTTAGATCTAGGATTGTAAAGTTTAACTACACCATGTGGGAACACTTGATTGACTATATAAGGTCCATCACATCTAGATTTTAACTTTTCAGGAAACAATCAGAGCTTTGAGTTAAATAACTAGACTTGTTGATTTGACTCAAAGATTTTTCTCAAAATATGTTTATCATGAAAGATTTTTATTTTTTCTTTATAGATTTTTAAATTTTCATAGGTTTCTCACCTTAATTCATCTAATTCACTCAATTGTAACATCCAGTTTGAACTAGCTTAATTCAGATAAAAATTTAATTGCTTTATTGCCTAATATGCTTTATGTTCAAGTTCTACCGGAAGGTGACACGCTTTTCCATAGATTAATTTATAGGAAGACATTCCAATAGAGATTTTATAAGCTGTCCTATAGGCCCATAATGCATCATCTAATCAATCTGACCAATCTTTTCGATCAAGCCTAATAGTTTTTTATAAGATATTCTTAATTTTTCTATTAGATATTTCTACTTGGCCACTTGTTTACGGATGGTATAGTGTAGCTATCTTATGTATCACCCCATATTTTTGTAGTAGTGTTCAAAACTGATAGTTTGTGAAGTAGGTACCTCCATCGCTAATGATAGCATGTGAAAATCCAAACCTGTAAAATATATTCTTTTGAATAAATTTTAAGACTACTTTATGATCATTGGTTTATGTTGCCATTGCTTCAATCCATTTATAAACATAATCAACGGCCACCAAAATATATTCAAAACCTTTGGAGGGTAGAAAAGATCCTATAAAATCAATTTTTCAAACATCAAAAATTTCAACTACCAAGACGGGGTTCAAAAGCATCATGCCTTTCTTTGAAATATTTTCTAAGGCTTGACACTTAAGATATTTCTGACTAAAAATATAGGCATCTTTAAAAAATATAGGCGAGTAAAAACTACTTTGCAATACTTTAGCTACGATTTTTCTTCCAGAAAAATATTCTCTACAAGCAAGAGTATGATAGAATTGTAAAATACTCAGCTGTTCAGACTTAGGAATACATCTACGAATGATTTGGTCGGCACAAGTTCCAAAAGTTTAGGATCTTTTCAAAAATAATATTTAATTTAAGTAAAGAATCAATCCTTTTCATTCTTAGACCAGCCATCAGAAATTTATCCTACTACTAAGTAATTGACAATATCTGCAAATCAAGGGGCCTTTGTATGTGAAACTTCCAACAATTGCTCATCTAGAAAAGATTCTTCGATTGATGCAGGTTTACTATTTTCAACTAGGATCCTAGATAGATGGTCTGCTATAACATTTTCAGATCTCTTCTTATCTCAAATTTTTATATCAAATTTTTGTAGCAATAAAATCCATTTAATCAATTATGGTTTATTATCTTTCTTTGAGAGTAGGTATCTCAAAGCTGAATGATCTAAATAAATCATGATTTTTGATCCTAACAAGTATGATCTAAATTTTTCTAGGTCAAACACTACAGCTAGTAACTCTTTTTCAATTGTGGTATAATTCATTTGAGCTTCATTCAGAGTTCTACTAGTATAATAGATTACTACGAAACATTTGTTCATCCTTTGGCCCAAGATAGCTCCTATGGCAAAGTCTGAAGCATCATACATAATTTTAAAAGATAGTAACCAATTTGGAGGTTGAATGATTGGGGCATTAGTCACTATTGGTGTGGAAATCCATGAGGATGCCGGAGGTAGCTAGAGTAGGAAAGATGAGGCCGTCAATGAAACATGCAAAATAAAGTCTAAATCGGAGATGAGTGGCTCTAGCAAGATCCTCTGATGCTCAAGTTAGTTCTCCGATCAACAGAAATAGAGTGCTCAGGAAATAGAGAAGCAAAGTAATGGAAAGGAGAAGAAAGCTTGAAGAAAAATATATCTGGAGGATTCCTTTTATAGATGGAGCATGTAACAAACTGATGGTGACAGTCATAACCATTTGGTAGTGGGCCGTTCAGGCCACATAAAGTTTGTTATGGGGCTAAGTTATCATTTGTCTTGACTTGTAGATGGTGAAAATTTCTCTGTTAGAGTTCAGACGTAAATCAAAGACTTTGGTGCATGTAGTGGACTTATGATCGATTGAGGTTCATTGGAGGCAATGCCTAATGATTTTAAGAAATTCAAAAGTATCCTAAGCCGTGCGCAAGTAGGTGCCCCTTGAACTAAGATCTGAAGCTCTGCGCTCCACCATTTGCAGAGTGGTTATCATGAATCGATGACTTGTCAAAGCCCTTTTGGAGGGCTTTAATTGACAAGTGTAACACGAGCTAAGTAGGTCCACGACTAGCTGGGAGAAGCTCATCCTAAAAGATATTTGAATGGGAGGACTTTAACTAAAGATAGCGGGACTAAAAAAAGTGCATCCGGAAGGAGCCCACCTGGAAGGAGCACCATCCGAAAGAGTGTGACTGAAGGAGTTCGTCCGAAAGAAGCAGGATTGAAGGAGTTTGTCTAAAAGGAGTATGATTGAAGGAGTTCATCTGGAAGGAGTGTGACTGGAGGGAGCACCACCAGGCCCTAAACCTGCTATTCATTTTTTGTCAAAAGACAAGGTTAGCATAATGATAGTTCTACTTTACTATTCAAGATTGTGTCGCCAGACTTCTATATGCTATTGAGAAGTTCGGTGGTATGATCTTGTTGCTGAGGGGATTGATGGATTCCAATGGAAGGAGGGTCAGTGGCTAAGGACTTCGGCCAAGGACTTTGGAAGGAATTATTTTTTCCCAACACTTGTCTCCTTACTCCCAAGTTCGAATTTTGAATGAAGAAAGTATAGGAGAGTTGCTACAGCTGAAATCTCTTGCCAATTTCCCACCTTTAGAGGATAAGATCTTTTGTCCTTTTTTCAAATTAGCATAAAAGTTTAATGTCGGATGACCTGAAGGGACAAATTTTCTTGAAAACCCATCTGGCATGGAGCTCTAAGTATGACATAATTATTGTTCCGTCAAGTGGTGGGTGCAAGTGGGATGCCTGATGGGTTAGGGTTAGCTGAAGAAGTCCTGTAATCATGACTTTCTCTGGTTCTATTTTTCTATTTAAATCTCTCCTTCTTCTATGGTCTCTCACCTTCATCTACATTCCTCCTTCTTTTCTCCATTTTTCGTCGCCCCCGAGCATTATGTCCATGTTGCCCCTATCCTTTCACAATGTTCCCGACCATTAGCGTTCTTCTCGACTGTCCTTCATCTCTTCGGTGTTCTCTCTAGGTTTTTTGATCAACTTAAGTCAGTCTCTCATCTTTGTCCTCTTGATTTTTGGCTTTTTTGTATTTTTTAGAACTTCTTCGAGTTCTTCTAGTTGGGTTCTTGCCATTTTTTCATTTTAGGTTTTCTCTATCTCTTTTCTCTATATTTTTTTGGAGATTTTACTACATTCTATTTGATTTAAATATCGTCCAAAGTTTCTTGGTCTAGCAGTTCTAAAAGTTTGGTCAATCCAAACTCCCAAAACCTTGAGACCAAAATAGAACCTGAACCTAGTGCAACACCTTGGCCAAACTTCATACCCAGAACCATCCCCTACTCCTTAACCACTGAAGATCTACCATTGATCAGGATCCAGTATGGGGTGCCTATCGAGTATGAGCTAGAATTTTCTGGACCGAGTGGCCAAGCTTGCGCCCCCCTCTAGATCAGTTCTGCTTGTATTTGGAGGCCTTTCGTGCTAGATTAAGGCTTCCTCTTTCCATTTTTATTGTAGCTCTTTTTTATTTTCTAAATACTTTTTTGGCTTCTATATTGTCAAACTTATTTAGGTTCATAATAGGATTTCTTGCTCTTTGCATATCCGCCGAAGTTCAGCCCACTATTTCATTTTTTTGAACTTTCTTTACCTTTAAACATCACCCCACTGTAAAGAATTGGTAGTACGTTCATCTCAGTTTGGCAAGAAGAGGTTGCTCAAAAATTTTTCTTCCACTATCCATAATTGAAAAGAGAAGTTCATCTTTGTTTCTTGCCCGATCTTAACCTTAGGACTCCCACCTTGCAGAAATTTGATAGATTGAATCCATCGAGCTCCAGAGTTAGAAAAAGAGGACTAGGAGTCGGTTAGTAAAATCAAAAATTTTTGAGCTCCTCTTATGTCCGAGCTAATAAAAGAACAAACTCTATTCAACCTTGGTCTCAGTTCTTTAAATCTAATAGGTATACGACTGAAGTTAAGGGTTACCCCTTTTCTTCCTCTTTTTCCTTCCTAACAGTACTTTTTCTTTCTTTACTAGAGAAATTAACGTCCAGAAGGTCAAAATAATCATAAGAAGGCTTTTGACCCATAAGAGGAAAGGGAAGGCACCAGGCAAGAGCTTAAAAAAGGCAAGGGCCGATGCTCTGAGCTCTACAGCCCCCATCAGTGCTGTGGACGCCCCTGAAGTTACTCTGAAAGTCAAAGCTCCTCCTACATCCGAGCTCGATGCCATCACCGAGGTTGCCGGATCTTCAGTGCCATCGAACCCTCCCACCAAGGCTCGTATCCTAGAGCCTCCCACCGAAGGAGAAAAGGAGGCGAAGAAAAAGAAGACCAAAAGGATCCTGAGAATGTCCCTGTGGAAGGTCTACTGCAACAAGCCCAATAGCTCCGATGGAGAGTTGGGAGAGACCCCTTCAACAATCATGAAATCGTTCGGGGTCTGGTTGATGGGTTTATCATACCCAAATTCATGGATCGGATCATCAATGTGGATGTCGACCAATGCTCCTGGGATTTGCTTGGATCATTTCTTGAGGTAGTCATCTTGTCTTTCTCCTTAAACTTCCTAATGCTTCCTCGTCCATGCCACCCTCTTCACTATATATATATATACTTCTTTTTTTTTTAAAACAGATGGGCCACCTACTACTTGGCTACATCAGATCATTGAACCGCTTAAAGTCGGAGTTGGTGAAGACCCAAAAGGATCATCAAGCTGAGGTTGAGTACCGGCTTAAGGAAAGAGATGAAGTTGACCGCTCTTTGATGGAGAAATCTATCGAGGTCGAAGGTCTTCAAGAAGCACTCCACAAGGAGAGAAAAATATCAACAAGGTTAAAGATTGCTTTAGTCTTAGAGGAAGAGCGGAGGAGGAAGGCTGAAATTGAGATCGTCGAACTGAAGGAGCAAATTTCTATGCAAATCTTGGAGGCGATGGCTCAAGCGAAAGAGGAGTTCAAGGTCTCCTCCGAAATGAGAGATCTGAACATCAAATTCGACCAAGAGACCTTCAACAACGATTTTGAGTTTTGCGAGAGCAGAGTGGCCAACAAGTTTTTTGAGCTTAACCTCGATTTCTTATATGGAGGTGCTCCTGAAGATGAAATGGTGCCATCCATCAATGTGGCAGATCCCCCTCCTGCTGAACCTATTATCAAAAAACTGGGGCTGACTAATGCTGCGCCAAACTCTTCGTCAGTACCCCCAGATGTTTGAGACCTCTTAATTTATATTTTTTTTCTATTTATTTATTTTTTTATGCTAAAAATATTTTAATCAATGAAGTCAAGTTTATTTTGAGAATGAATTCTTTCTTCTGTGAAATCTATGTAGTGATATTTTCATGCTCTAAGTGCAGTCTCCTATCGAAGCCAGCCCCCTTCCTCAGGGTGTTCCCTTGAAGTCCCACATAAAGAGCCTAAGGAGGGAGGTTCATCATCTTAAGAAAAAATTGGAGAAGACTGAAGATGAGCTTAAGAAATTAGAGAAGAATCATGCCGATGTTGTCATCGAAATTAACCACTTGCATCAATCATCCAGATAATTATTTAAATAATATAATATAAAAAATTTCTACCAAAATGAAGAGCTCGAGGAGGTCAAGAAACATGCAAGTGAGAAGTCCTGGACTTTAATAGGTAAAGCTTGCTCTCTTGAAGTCGAACTCAATGCGGCAAAGAAGAAAATTTATTTATTAGAGGGGAGCTCGGCATGGTCTACCAGTCGAGAGGAGTCCGACTAGAATTGATCCAAGAGATTCTCATAGCTTCAAAGTCAACTTCACATCATCGAGGTTTCATACAAGAATTTTGAGCTCGACTGGAGTAATAAAATTGCCAGCCTTCGACAGCAACTTTGGAAAGTAGATGAGAAGATAGCTAGTCTTAAAAGGCAGTTGGCGGAGAAGGCGGAAGCCAGCTTGAATAGAGAATCAGATGATCTTCTTTTCTTAAGAAATTCTTTAGAGACCCTTTTTATCAGCGACACTTATAAAAGAATTGGTTGAGCTTCAATAGCTAAAGATTCAACTAGCTTACGAGCGATAAGCTATCAAGGACATAGAGACCGAGTCTGAAGTTTTAAGAAGATAGTTGCAGGAGTCCAAAGATAATTTTTGATGGGCTAATAAGTTATTTGTAGAGAGCCTATTGAAAAAGAAGAAGCTTGAATAAGAGATCGCTAGCCTGAAGCAATCTTTGGCGATGGCAGGGGCAGCAGTCCGAGGTCCGAAGAATCAGTTCCTTCTTAAAACTTCGTCCATCTAATTTCTCCTCTCTTTTTTTTTATATGATCTTGCAGACCTTTACTTTGTAATGATCTTCAATTTTAATAAAATAATATTTTTCTTCAATTATTTCTTGCATGGATTCGATGTCTATTGATTTTCCTATTTCCTTCACCTTATCTTTTAATGAGATGACTGTGGAAAAATCTTCCTATCTTGGGTAACCATGAATCTTTATCTATGTTAGGACAAGATTTTTCTCTTATTCCTGATGAGGTTTGCTTTTACATTTGTTAGGGTGAGGTCCTCTTCTTGCCTCTAACAAAGTTATTAGGACATGAAAGGACCGTTGAAAGGATGTCTCTCTTCTTTTGTCTTAAATAATCGAAGATCTTCATCCATGTCAGGATGAGATTCTTCTCTTATTTCTAATATGGTTGGTCTTTACTTTATCTTCCTATCAGGATAAGATTCTCCTCCTATTTCTAATAGGATTGGCCTTCCTTTGTTAGGGTGAGATTCTCCTCTAGTCCCTAAAAAAGCCATTGGGGCACAAAAGGGCCATTGAAAGGGTCTCTTCCATCCTTCTGTCTTAAATAATCAGAGGTCTTCATCTATATCAGGACTAGATTCTTCTTCTATTCCTGATACGATTGACCTTTACTTTATCTTCCTGTCAGGACAAGGTTCTTCTCCTGTTCTTGATGAGGTTGGCCTTTCTTTATAAGGACGAGATCCTCCTTTTGTCCCTAACAAAGTCATTGGGGTACAAAAGGGCCGTTGAAAGAGCCTCTTTCCTTCTCCTATCTTAAATAATCGTAGATCTTCATCCATATTAGGATGAGGTTCTCCTCTTGTTTCTGACATGGTTGATCTTTATTTTGTCCCCTGTCAAGATGAGGTCCTCCTCTTATTTCTAATGGGATTGGCCTTTTCTTGTTAGGACAAGGTTCTCCTCCTGTCTCTAACAAAGCCATTAAGACACAAAAGGATTGTTGAAAGGGTCTCTCCTCTCCTCCTATCTTAAATAACTAGAGATCTTCATCCATGTCAGGATGAGGTTCTCCTCCTATTTCTGACATGCTCGATTTTTACTTTATCCCATGTCAAGATGAGGTTCTCCTCCTATTCCTGATAGGATTGACCTTCTTTTGTTAGGATGAGGTCCTCCTTCTATCCCTAACAAAATTATTAAGACATAAAAGGACCATTGAAAGGGCTTCTCTCCCCCTCTTATTTTAAAAAATTGAAGATTTTCATCTATGTTAGGATGAGATTCTCCTCCTATTTCTGATAAAGTTGGTCTTTACTTTATCCCTCTATCAGGATGAGGTTCTCTTATTTTTGATGAGTTTGACCTTTCTTTGTTAGGATAAGGTCCTCCTCCTATCCCTAACAAAGTCATTGGGGCACAAAAGGATCATTGAAAGGGCCTCTCCCCTTTCCCTATCTTAAATAATCAGAGGTCTTCATCTATGTCAGGATGAGATTCTCCTCTTGTTCCTAACATGATTGGTCTTTTCTTTGTCCTCCTGTCAGGATGAGATTCTCCTCCTATTTCTGACCGGGTTGGTCTTTCTTTATTAGGATGAGGTCCTCCTCCTATCCCTAACAAAGCCATTGGGGAACAAAAGAGTCATTGAAAGAGCCTCTTTCCTTCTCCTATCTTAAATAACTAGAGATCTTCATCCATAATAGGATGAGATTCTCCTTCTGTTCCTGACTCGATCGATCTTTACTTTATCCTCCTATCAGGACGAGGTCCTCCTCCTGTTCCTGATAGAATTGACCTTCCTTTGTTAGGACGAGGTTCTCCTCCTGTTCCTAACAAAGCCATTGGGGCACAAAAGGATCATTGAAAAGTTCTCTTTCCTTCTCTTATCTTAAATAATCAGAGGTCTTCATCCATATCAGGATGAGATTCTCCTCTTATTCTTAACATGGTCGGCCTTTACTTTGTTTAAGGATGGACTTCGGTTAAGTCATTTCCTTTCATCAGATAATTTTGCGGCAAAGAACAAGAGTACTAAAAATAAGAAAGTTTTATTGGGGCAAGACTATTAATAATACATTCTCAAGCTCTCTGAGTTCCAAGGTCATGGGAGTGCCGGCCCTCTAAGCTCTTTCAAATAATACATCCCTGGTTGGATGACTTCCATGACTTCATAGTGGCCTTCCAAATTTAGGGTGAGCTTTCTTTTATTTTGAGGTTGCGAAATATCCACTCGCCCAAGTATCAGGTCTCCTACTCTGAATGTCTTGCTCTTAGCCCTAGAGTTGTAGTATCGGGCTACTCTCTACTTGTAGGCTGCCATTTATATTTGAGCCTTCTCTCGCTTTTCTTCTAATAGATCAAGATTTATCCTGAGATCTTGAGAGTTGTTCTACTCATTAAAAGCTTCAACTCATGCTGAAGAAAGTTCAAGCTCGATTGGGATGACTGCCTCTATCCCAAAAGCCAATGCAAAAAGGGTTTCTCCTATTGGCAACCTTTGAGTGGTCCTATAAGCCCAGAGCATGTGATAAAGTTCATCCACCCAGATTCCTTTTGCTCTTTCAAGCCTGACCTTTATCCCTTGAAGCAAAGTTCTGTTAGTTATTTCAGCCTCACCATTCGCCTATGGATGAAATATTGATGTGAAGTGGTGAGAAATATTCAAGTTTTCATAGAATTCAGTGTACTTCACTCTCGCAAACTGGCATCCATTATCAGTGATTCATGTCTGCGGTAGATCAAATCTGAAAACTATTGACTTTCAAATAAAGTCTTATACTTTGGCTTCAATGATTTTTGCCAGAGGTTTGGCTTCAATCCTCTTAGTGAAATAGTTAACTACCACTAGCAGAAACTTTCGCTATCTAGATGCTATAGGAAAAGGTTTAAGTATATCCATCCCCCATTGTGCAAATGGCCAAGGGGCACCCAATGATGTGAGCTATGAAGCTGGTTGTCTCTGAATATTTGCATTTCTCTGACATCTATCATATTTTTTCACATAATCCACCGCATCTTGGTGCATTGTTGGCCAATAGTATCCCTGACGGAGTAATTTATATGATAAAGACCTCACCCCCAAGAGATTTTCATAAATTCTTTCATGAACTTTCCGCAAGGCATAGTCAGCTTCTGAAGGTCGGAGACGTTTGAGGAGTGGTAGAGCGTATGACCTCTTATAAAACTTATTTTCATACAAAATATAGTGGAAAGCTTGGTTTCTTAACTTTTGAGCCTCTTTATGGTCCTTGAAAAGAATTATATCCCTGAGATAAGCGATTAATGGATCGATCCAGTTGGGCTCATGATCAACTAGCATTATTACCTGGGGCTCTTCCGATTGGCTAACACTTATAATACACTTCTAAGGGCAATTTTATAATTTAACTATAAATTAATAAAAAAATTATTTTCTATCATAGTGTATGTTTAAAGTATATGTGATACATTCTTTGAGTTAATGGTAATGATAATTCATATTTTCAAAGAGTTGAAAACTTAAGACATGAATTTTCATAATTAACTCAAAAACTGCTTTCGATCGTAGGATCATCATGAGGATGGTAATTGATCTGGAAGGTTGGTGTACAATCGCTTTCTTTAAGTAGATGAATCTTGAGTCTATGGTGTGGAGACACCAGAATGAGAGTACAGGTACTTGTTAGAGAATGAGGGTACTGAGCGTGACCACCTCGAGCATTCATAAGAAAGTCTACCTTCTCGTTGATGATTGGCTTGATGTTGTAATAGTGTATCTAGTTCTTTGATTTGAGGTACATCGAAAATTCACCTTGAGGGTTATAGTTTGACTACACTATAACTCGGTCTCCTAGCCATTTAAAATCCTGAGGTGTATGTTGGCTATAGTACATTCATTGTAGGAATTGGATTGCACCAATAAGAAATCTATCTACCTCGGTAGATGAGGAGTAGCCCTATGATGACCATGAGAATCGAGTCCATAAGCCCATGGCCATGGTAGAGTGAAGATGATAGAAAGAGTTTCTATAAGGGTTTCACATAGGACTCGAATCGAATGATTAATTCATACGACGGATATTGGGTTTGACAAGTTTACCTTAACCCTAATCCTGTCGAAGCACAAGATAGAAGAACCCAATCATATGGGTAGCTGCACCGAGTGGTTCACTTTCAGTTCTGATGGATTGCCATCATATACTGTTAGGTGTCACTGGTGGATTTTAGGAGTAATTAGAATGATTTTGATGATCGATTATTTTAATTGTATGAATCAGAAAAGTTTTGATCCATCGAAAGGTATTTTGATGATGTCGATGATGGAGATCAGACACATCTTATTACTATGTAAAACTAAACTTAATTGGATCACACAAATAAGGATTTAGATCTGGATGTCATCAATTGAGCTAACCTAGTTCGATTGATTTGGATTAGATCCAATCAGGTTCAAGATAATCATGCTAGCACACGATTGAGCCTGACTTTCTCCTTCTATAATCTTTCTGATTCATCGCAATCGAGTCTAATTTGATTTGACTCATTTCTATATCTTGAATGGATTTATTTTTATTTAACTGAAATAAGTTTAGGTCAGATTAATTATGAAAATTAAATTCATTCCTAGTGCAATTGGACTAGGGTCAATAGTTGACCTAATTGAGAGAATTGAGGGTCACATGATCAGAGAATTTTAAAAAAAATTTTTAGAAATTATTTTATTCTTATTTTGGATATATGATAGGTCACGAGTCATATTTTGGGTGTGTAAAATTTTATGATTTTTGGATGTGTCTAGACTAGGTTTTGATTTGGACCAAACGCTTAAGGAAAGAGTCCTAGACGCACATGGACTCTTCCTTATCCTTTCATGCCACCACTTTTCAGATGGATTTTTAGCATCAAAACTAGATGGAATCTGGGGTCTTTCATGGAGATCAGGTCCAAGAGTCCCAATTATTGAATTAATAAGGTTTTTAATCAAAAAGGGACTCTTTATGGTGCTATGTCTTGTATAAGAACTCTTCTCACGAAATTGCCTCAACATAATTTACTTTTTTCACACCCAAAGGAGCCTTCCCACTAATATCTACACCCCCTCTATCCTCTCTCTCCCTCTCTTCTACATGCCTAAAAAGTTAGGCATAAATCTAAGTTGATGGTCCAAGGTTTTTGGCACAAGATTCAGCATCTGCGTGACGGTGTTCGTGAGATGAATAAGCTGCCCTCAGAAGTCATTTGAAGGCTTTTCAAATTAGATCCAGATCTAATTTTTGGAGGAGAGATTCATGAGAAGAAGACATTCAGATCCTACTTGAGTTGATATTGATAGAGGCCAGGGGCATGCGTGGCTCCATCGGAGGGTAATTAGATTACCAAATTAGGTACTTAAAATTAAATCTAATTTAATTTTAATTTTTTTTAATATCAGATCTCTATGATCAGATCCAAGTAGTCATAAATCTGATTAGGATTTTAAAAATTTTTTTTTGAAATTTTTTTTTAGATCCAATCAGATCTGAACGATCCTGTGTCGGAAAAATAGATTTTTCCTTCACTTTCCCCCTATAAGGCAATACTATAGCAGTGCCGAGCTAGTGCTTGATCTTCTCTAACCTTCTTGACTCCATGCTTTGTTGAAAATTTTATTTTTAGATGGTAAGTCGAAACCATGATTGAGAGTGCATTCAAATTAGGTCGGCCAAGGATCGTGTTGGAGCAAAATTCGGTTGCCATCGGAGAAGACGAGGCTACCGTCGGTGACCTACAAAATAAAATTCCATCTAAAGTCGATGGTAGTGGCTCCAGTAGGATCCTCCAACGATCAAGTTAGCTCTTCTAGCCAACAAAAGTAGAGTGCTTAGGAAAGAATTCAGCAGAATTTTGGGAAGGAGAAGAGAGCTTAGAGAAAATATATTTGGGGGATCCCTTTTATAGATGGAGCCTATAACAGACTGATAGTGATACCATAACCATTAGGTAGTGGGTCGCTCAGGGCTATGTGGAGTTTGTTATGGAGAGTAGTATTCGTTGTTGTGATGTAACCATTCGTTGAAATTTAATAATCAAAGTTCAGAGGAAGTAGGCGTTGGTTAGTGAAGAGCTTTGACATATATCAATTCAAAAGAAGTTCAAACTCTTAAAGGGAATACAGCTAGAGGAGATCATCTGAGAGGAATGCTAGTTAAAATCTGAAAGTAATCCGCTAGAGAAATCTGGATGGAGTTCGACTGATGGAGAAGTTCAGAAGGAGTCCAACTGATAAAGAAGTCTGACTAAAGGAGAAGACTGGGAGGAGTTCCACTGAAGGAGAAGTCTGACTAATGGAGGAGACCGACTGAAGAAGAAGTCTGAGAGAAGTTCGACTGAAGGAAAAGTTTGGAAGGAGTTTGATTATTAGAGAAGTCTGGCTAAAGGAGAAGTCTGAGAGGAGTTCGACTGAAGGAGAAGTCTGAAAGGAGTTCGGCTGCTAAAGAAGAAGTTTGAAAGGAGTCCAATTGATGGAGAAGTTCGGAAGGAGTCTGACTAAAGGAGAAGTCTGAGAGGAGTTTGACTAAAGAAGAAGTCTGAAAGGAGTTCGACCATTGGAGGAGTCCGGTTGAAGGAGAAGTCCAGAAGAAGTTCGACTAAAGGAGAAGTCTCGAAGGAGTTCGATTGCTGAAGGAGAAGTCTGGAAGGAGTCCGACTAATGGAGAAGTTCGGAAGGAGTCTGACTGATGAAGAAGTCTAGCTGAAGGAGAAGTTTGGGAGGAGTTCGACTGAAGGAGACGTCTAAGAGGAGTTCGATTGAAGGAGAAGTCTGAAAGGAGTTCGGCTACTAAAAAAGAAGTCTAGAAGGAGTTTGGCTGCTAAAGGTGAAGTCCAAAAGGAGTCTGATTGATGGAGGAGTCCGACTAAAGGAGAAGTCTGAAAGGAGATCGACTGAAGGAGAAGTCCTAAGAGGAAGAATTTTCAATCAAAGCTCTTCTATGATTACTAGTTACATTAGGCTAAACATCAGATTGGACTTCGATGGGAGAGGGGTTTATTCCTAATAATAGTTTCCCAACTTTCGAGTTTGAAATTTGAAGGAAAGGAGAAAAAAAGATGATGGTCGAAGTTCGATCCTAGGTACTCGGGTTCCCTCAGCTCATCTAAAATGAATGAGGCCTTCAACTTTGCTCACGTTAGGATGTGGTTCTCCTGCTATTCTTAATAAGTTGAGGTGTACATTAGGGCTATTGTCAAAGCCTCTCCCCTTATCTCATCTAAAATGAATGAGGCCTTCGACTTTGCTCATGTTAGGATGAGATTCTCCTCCTATTTCTAACAGGCTGTAGGGGCATATTAGGGTCGTTGTCAGGGCCTCTCTCCTCATCTCATCTAAAATGAACGAGGCCTTCGACTTTGCTCACGTTAGGATGAGGTTCTCCTTCTATTCTTTATAGGCTGTAGGAGCACATTAGGGCTGTTGTCAGAGCCTCTCCCCTTATCTTATCTAAAATGAATGAGGCCTTCGACTTTGCTCACGTTAGGATGAGGTTCTCCTCCTATTTCTAATGGGTTGTAGGAGCACATTAGGGCTATTGTCAGGGTCTCTCTCCTCATCTCGTCTAAAAATGAACGAGATCTTCGACTTTGCTCACGTTAGGACAAGGTTCTCCTTTTGTTCCTAACAAACTGTAGGAGCACATTAGGGCTATTGTCAGGGCCTCTCCCCTTATCTCGTCTAAAAATGAATGAGGCCTTCGACTTTGCTCACGTTAGGATGAGGTTCTTCTCCTATTTCTAACGGGCTGTAGGGATACATTAGGATCATTGTCAGGGCCTCTCCCCTCATCTCGTCTAAAATGAATGAGATCTTTGACTTTGCTCATGTTAGGACAAGGTTCTCCTCCTATTCCTAATGGGCTATCGGGGCAGATTAGGATCGTTGTCAGGGCCTCTTCCTTCATCTCATCTAAAATGAATGAGGTCTTTAACTTTGCTCACGTTAGAATGAGGTTCTCCTCCTGTTTCTAACGGGCTATGTTTGTCATGAGATTAAGTTTGGAGGGTAGTCCCCCTTTATTACTGGTATACAAAAAAGATTGGGATGTTGAAGTAGGAGGATTTCATTATAATCAAATCATCGGTAATACATTCATAGATTTTTCGAATTCTATGATCGAGGTAGGTCTACCCCTTAAGTTTCTTCAAGTAGTACATCACGGGTCGGATGACTCTCGTGACCTGATAGGGTCCTTCCCAATTTGGGGCAAGCTTCTCCTGGCTCTGAGGCTGAGAGATGGTGGCTCGTCGAAGCACTAAGTCCCCCACTCTGAACATTTTTTCTTTGACTCTAGAGTTATAGTATCGAGCCACTCTTCACCTGTAGGCCATCATCCAAACTTGGGCTTCCACTCTTTTTTCTTTCAGTAGATCGAGGTTGACTCTGAGGTCCTATGAGTTATACTGCTCATTGAAGGCCACAACTCGTGCTGATGAAAGTTTAAGCTCGATTAGGATGATTGCCTCCATTCCAAAAGCCAAGGCGAATGGTGTTTCTTCAGTCGATAGCCTTTGAGTAGTTTGGTACGTCCAGAGGATGTGGTAGAGTTCATCCACCCAGGCCTTTTTTGCTCTATCGAGCCTTGTCTTGATGCCTTATAATAGGATCTGATTGGTCACTTCAGCTTCCCCATTTGCCTGTGGATAAGCTAACGATGTGAAGTGATTGAAGATATTTAGATCTTTGCAGAACTCAGCAAACATCATCCCAATGAACTGTCGCCTCTTATCTGTTATGAGAGTTCAGGAGAGACCAAACCGACAGACGATTGACTTTCAGACGAAGTCCTATACCTTGACCTCAGTAATTTTTGCTGGTGGTTTGGCTTCAACCCATTTGGTGAAGTAGTCGATCACAACCAGGAGGAGCTTCCGTTGTTCAGATGCTATTGGAAAAGGGCCAAGTATATCCATTCCCCACTGCACAAATGGCCAAGGTGCACTTAGTGGAGTAAGCCCGGAGGCTGGCTGTCATTGTATGTTTGCATTTCTCTAACAACAATCATATTTCTTAATATACTCCATAGAATCATGGTACAAGGTTAGCCAATAGTATCCTTGCTAAAGTAATTTTTGTGATAGGGATCTGACTCCTACATGACTTCCATAAATTTTCTTGTGCACTTTTCATAATGCGAAGTCAGCCTCTGAAGGTCGGAGACATCTCAACAGCGATAGCGAATATGACCTTTTATACAACTTGCCCTCATACAAAACATACTGGGAGGCTTGATTTCTGAGTTTTTGAGCTTCTTTCGGATCATGAGGAAGAACTTCATCTTTGAGATAGGCAACTAACCGGTCAATCCAGCTCGGCTCGAGCTCCATCTACATAACAAGCTGTGATTCCTCTGAGCTTGGGCATTTTAGAATTTCAAAAAATATTTCTTTGAATAGTTCGGCTGAAACTGAAGTCACCAATTTAGAGAGGAGGTCGATTCTTATATTTTTTGCTCTCAGAATCTATCGAATGCCAAAACTATCGAAAGCCAGAGTCAAATCCTTTACTTTCTCAAGGTATTTCATCATACTTTTCTCTCGTGCTTCATAGTTGCCACTAACTTGGCCGACCATTAATTGAAAATCACTGTAGACTTTAAGCCGATCTATTTTTAACTTTTTTGCCATTTTTAATGTGATGATCAGTGCTTCATATCCAGCCCCATTTTTAGTTGCAGAAAATTTAAAGCATAGCGCATACTCGGCGATGACTCCCTCGGGGTTGACTAAGACCAACCCCGCACTTGCTCCTACGGAGTTGGATGAACCATCCACACATAGGAACCAAAAATCTTCGAAAAGGTTGGCACTTTCTTCAGAGAGGTTCAGTTGCAACAACGGAATGCTGGTTTCATTTTGTTCAAGCTCGACTTCATCTAGAATGGTACATTCAACTATGAAGTCGGTCAGTGCCTGAGCCTTAATTTCTGATCGAGGTAGATAGTTGATGTCAAACTCTATTAATTCAATGGCCTATTTTGTAATTCTTCTAGAAGCATCCATTTGATGAAGGATTGCTCTGATCGACTGGTCAGTGAGGAGTGTTATAGCATGTCCCTGAAAGTAAGGTTGAAGTCTTCTTGCTGCAATCAGAAGAGCATAAGTCAATTTTTTCAACTTTGTATACCTGATCACGGCATCCCTTAGGATCTGGCTTATGTAGTAGATTGGTCACTGTATTTTCACCTCTTCTTTGATCAGGATTGCCGCTAGCACCATATGGGAGACCATGAGATAGAGAAATAGCTCCTCTCCAAATTTGGATTTGGCTAGTGGGGGGGCGAGCCGAGGTAGTTCTTGAGCTCGTTGAATATCTTTTGGCATTCCTGAGTCCAGTGAAAATCTTTCGATTTTCTGAGGATTTGGAAAAAGGGCATATAGCGTTCGCCAACCTTGAGATAAAATAATTCAAAGATGCCACCTTCCTGATCAGGCACTGAACTTTCTTGATGGACTTTGGCACGATCATCTCCTGGATAGCTTGAATTTTCTTCGGATTGGTCTCGATCCCTCATCTCGAGACCATAAATCCTAAAAATTTTTCTAAGGCTACCCCAAAGGCGCACTTGGATGGATTCAGCTTCATCTTGTATTTTCTAAGTGCATTGAAAGCCTTTTCAAGGTTGGCAACATGATTGACAGTCTTTTGGCTTTTGACCAGTATGTCATCAACGTAAACCTCCATATTACGGTCGATCTACTCCTTGAAGATTTTATTGACCAAGCGCTGATAAGTCACGCCTACATTCCTAAGCCCGAAAGGCATGATCCTATAATAGTAAAGATCATGGTTAGTAATAAAAGCAGTCTTCTCTTCATCCTCTGATGCCATCCAAATTTGGTTGTAGCCAGAGAAGGCGCCCATGAAGGTGAGGAGCTCGTAGCCTGAAGTCGCATCCACCAGTTGGTCGATTCTGAGCAAAAGATAGCTATCTTTTGGGCAGGCCTTATTTAGTTTCTTAAAGTTGATGCACATTCTCCACTTGCCGTTGGCTTTCTTGATCAGGACCATGTTAGAGACCCAAGTTGGATAGCTGACTTCTCGGATAAATTCGATATTAAGAAGCTTGTCGACTTTTTCTGCTATTACCTTCTACCTTTCTTGTGCATGGCCTCGAACTCTTTCTTACATTGATCGATGCTTGGGATCAATGATTAGTCGATGTTTCATAACCTCAGCATCAATCCCAGGCATATCCGCTGGAACCTAGGCAAAGACGTTGGCATTCCTCCATAAAAAGGCGATGAGCTGCTCTCAAACTTCATCTTCCAGATTAGAGCCAATTTGCACCGTATGCTCCACGTTTTCGTCATTCAAGGGAATGGTCATAAGATCTTCTATGGGCTCGCCCCGTTCTTCTACAAGGTCATCATGGACATCAAGCTCGTCAACTAGGCAGGGGTCAAGTTGAGTGCCATTTTGTAAGGCGATGGAGTAGCAGTATCGGGCTAATGCTTGATCACCTCTGATTTCACTTATTTCATTGCTTATTGAAAATTTTATTTTTAGGTAATAGATCAACACCATGGCTCATAGTGCATTCAGACCAAATCGACCGAGGATTGCATTGTAAGCAGAGGAAGCTTTTACCACTAAAAAGTCGACCCATACCTTGGCCTGCTTTGGATACTGTCCTACAGTCATGGCTAGAGTTATCATTTCCTCCACTAGCACAGCGTCGCCAGTAAAGCCAACCAATGGAGAGCTCATGGGTCCCAGGTGATTATCGAGTATGGATATTTTAAAGAAAGCATCATAATACAGAACGTCAATGGAACTTTCATTATCTACCAAAATACGGCATACATCATAATTAGCAATGTTCAAAGAGATTACAACCACGTCGTTGTGTGGGAACTGGACTCCTTGGGCATCCTCATCAATGAAAGTGATGGACTCTTCAGTTCTTCACCTCTTCTTGGGCTCGGTTGATCTGTTAACCTTCCCTCGCCAAAGTCTCTCAGAGATGGTGTTAATGATGCCAATCGAGGGCCGATCTTCTTGCTGCTCCTCGCCCCTCGATGGTTCTGACGGTGGGGGTGCTCTCGGTCGATCCTCTCATTCTTCCGATCGATGTCATAGGAATCGACGAAGCCTACCGCATCTGATGAGCTCCTCGATCTCACCTTAGAGCTGGATGCACTCTTCCGTATCATGACCGTGATCGCGATGGTAGAGATAGAACTTGCTAGGATTGCATTTGCTGGGGTGAGTGCACATCCTTTTTGATCTCGGTAGTTGCTCCCTGATCTCCATCAGTACTTGGGTTTTTGGAGCATTAAGAGGAGTGTAGTTATGAAATTTTTTGAAGGAAGAGCTCCGTCACGCCCTTCTATCCGAGCTTCTTTGCCCCTAGGCCTAGGTAGGGGTTTGGGCCTGCTTACACTTTGAAAGAGTCCAAGAGCGTGGCCGAGCTGTGCTCGATTTCTCTCCAACCATGGGCACATTTGGTTCACCCACCGGTCGCTCTTGGACGGCTTCATTATCCCTAGCCTTAAAGGCCTCTTCAGCTTGGGCATAACTTTCAGCCCGAGCCAGTATATCGATAAAGTTCCTGGGGTACTTCTTCTCTAGGAAGAATAATAAATTATTCTTCTGAATGTTGTCCTTAAGTGCGACCATTACAATAGATGGGTCTAGATTCTGGACCTCCAATGCAGCAATATTAAATCGGATGACATAAGCTCAGATAGATTTTCCCTCCTTCTGCTTGATATTCATCAGAAAATTCGAACCTCGACTACTGATGAAGTGAGCTACAAACTGATGGCTCATTTGATCGAAGAAAAAGAGGGTGCCCGACTTAAGTATCGAGTATCAATTTTTGGTGGCTTCCTTGAGGGTGGATGGAAACGTCCAGTACAAAATGGCATCTGGCATGCTGTGGAGCAGCATCATTATTCAAAAGGCCTCCAGATGGTCGACCGGATCAGTGGTCCCATCGTAACTCTCAAATTACGAAAGCATGAAGTTCAGCGGGATTGGTTCTTGCATGTCCTCTGAGAAAAAGGAGGGTTAGTGCAAATATCATTACCGATTGAGGAGGGAGTATGATGGAGTTCTTCGATTCGTCAGCTCATTTTCTAGAGCCTTTGATCCAAGAGATCTTTTCGATCGTTGATCTTTAGGATTTTCTGGTGGAACGGGGGCAAAGCACCCCCCAAGATCGAGTCATGGTCCGAGCAAGGGCTCTCCATCCTCTGCTTCCCTTTTTCGAAGGTCACCGATCGACTAGCCCAAGTCAGTCATCCTTAGACCAGATCATGGGGCTTCAAAGAAGCCTGCTCCGATCAAATTGGCACCAGAGCCTGCCGATGTATGGTCTGCACCACCTCTGTGAGATTGCAAACTTGCTGGGCCAGCAGGTTGAACTGTTCTGCATCCACCATGACTGTAGGTGGAGCTTGAGTTGCCAGAGCTGAAGTGGGAGCAAATAAATTTAGATGGGATCTGACTGCAGAGGCCTTTGATCATTAGGTCGAAACTTTTCTGAGAGGCATTTTTTCAAAAAAAACTCTAGAGAGGAAGAAGAGAGATTGTTACTGAGCACTTCTTTAAGAAAAAAGAATCTCAGGAATAGAGGACCCTTCCTCTAGCGCCAGTCTTGTTGGTGCAAAATCTGATTGCCATCGGAGAAGATTAGGTCACCATTGGTGACCTACAAAATAAAATTCCATCCAAAGGCGGTGGTGGTGGCTTCGACAGGACCCTCCGATGATCAAGTCAGCTTTTCTGACCAATAAAAATGGAGGCTCAGGAAAGAATTCAGCAGAGTTTTGGAAAGAAGAAGAGAGCTTAGAGAAAACGTATCTAAAGGGTCCCTTTTATAGATGGAGCCTATAACAGACTGATAGTGACAGCCATAACCATTAGATAGTGGGCTGCTCAAAGCCATGTGGAGTTTGTTATGGAGAGTAGTGTCCGTTGTCGTGATGTGCCTGTTCGTTGAGATTTAATAGTCAAAGTTTGGAGGAAGTAAGCATCGGTTGGTGAAGAGCTTTGACATATATCAATTTTAGAGGGGTTCGGACTCCTAAAGAGAATATGGCTAGAGGGGATCATCTAGGAGGAATGCTAGTTGAAATCTAAAAGTAATCTACTCGAGGAATCTGGATGGAGTTCGACTGATGGAGAAGTCTAGAAGGAGTCCAACTGATGGAGAAGTCCGACTGAAGGAGAAGTTTGGAAGGAGTTCGACTGAAGGAGAAGTCTGAAAGAAGTCCGACTGATGGAGGAGTCTGGCTGAAGGAGAAGTCTGGGAGGAGTTTGACTGAAGGAGAAGTCTAGAAGGAGTTCGACTGTTAGAAGGAGAAGTCTGGGAGGAGTTTGGCTGAAGGAGAAGTCTGAAAGGAGTTCGACTGCTGAAGGAGAAGTCTGGAAGGAGTCCAACTGATGGAGAAGTTCGGAAGGAGTCCAACTGATGGAGGAGTCCAACTGAAGGAGAAGTCTGAAAGGAGTTCAACTGAAGAAGAAGTTTGAAAGGAGTTCGACCATTAGAGGAGTCTAGCTGAAGGAGAAGTTTGGAAGGAGTTCGGCTAAAAGAGAAGTCCGAAAGGAGTTCGACTACTAAAGGAGAAATCCGAAAGAAGTCTGACTGATGGAGAAGTTCGGTTGAAGGAGAAGTTTGGGAGGAGTTCGACTGAAGGAGAAGTCTGAAAGGAGTTTGGCTGCTGAAGGAGAAGTTCAGAAGGAGTTCGGCTGCTGAAGGAAAAGTTCGAAAGGAGTCCGACTGAAGAAGAAATCTATGAGTAGTTCGGTTGAAGGAGAAGTCCCAAGAGGAAGAATTCTCGATCGAAGCTCTTCTATGATTATCAGTTACATTTGGCTAAGCATCAGACTGGACTTCGATGGGAGCGGGATTTATCTCCAATAGATAACATTATAGGTAGAAGAGGCTTTGACTACTAAAAAATCGACTTGTGCTTTAGATTGCTTTGGGTATCGGCTAGCTACTGTAGACAATGTTATTATTCCTTCCCCTTGTACTACATCACCTATGAATCCTACTAATGGAGAGTTCATCGATCCAATTTCACTGACATTTTAGAGAAAGCATCATAAAATAAGCATTAGCAGAGCTTTCATTATCAATTAAAATGCGGCGTATATCATAATCAGCAATATTTAAAGAAACTACAACCGCATCATTATGTGAAAGCTAAACTTTCTGGGCATCTTCTTCAGTGAAAATGATGGGTTCTTTAGTTTGCTGCTTTTTTGATGGCTCCGTCGGCTCACTGGCCTCCCCTTATTGATGTCCCTCAGTAATAGTGTTGATGATTCCAATGGAAGGTCGATCTTCTTGTGGCTCATCCCATCGAGATGGTTCAGACTATGGTGGGGCTCTTGGACGATCTTTTCTTCTTTCTAACTAGTTTCTTTTGAATCGATCCAGCCGACCTCTTCTAATTAGTGCCTCGATCTCATCCTGAAGCTGGATACACTCTTCAGTATCATGACCATGGTCATGATGGTAGAGGCAGTACTTGTTGGGGTTGCACTTGGTTGAATGAGTCCGCATCCTCTCCGATCCTGACAGCTGCTCCCTTATTTTCATCAGCACCTGGGTCTTTGAGGACTTTAGGGAGCATAGTTGTTGAATCTTCTAGAAGGAGAGTTCCATTGGGTTCTTCGCTCCAAACTTTTCTGTCGATGAGCTCGAGGAGGA
Organism: Cocos nucifera; assembly: GCA_006176705.1. NCBI lineage: Eukaryota > Viridiplantae > Streptophyta > Magnoliopsida > Arecales > Arecaceae > Cocos > Cocos nucifera. The sequence goes on from QRFJ01000652.1 coordinate 455,023, forward strand.
GTTCGGGCTTGTTTGCGCTTAGGAGGGGTTTGGGAGCGCGGTTGAGCATTACTCAGCTTTCTTTCATGTGCGAGCTTGCTGGATTCACCTGCTTGCCGCTCTCTTACGGCCTCATTATCCTTCAATTTGAATGCCTCCTCCGCTCGAGTATAACCTTCAGTCTGGGCTAACATATCAGTAAAATCTTAGGGGTACTTTCTTTTCAGGAAGAAAAGAAGATCATTCTTTCGAAGTGAAAAGAAAACCTGTTTTCCTAGCACAGGATCATTCAGATCTGATTGGATCTGAAGGAATATTTTAAATTTTTTTTAAAAAAATTCTAATCAGATCTAAGACTTCTTGGATTTGATTATAAAGATCTTATATTAAAAGTTAAAAATAAAATTAAATTAGATTTAATTTTAAGTACCTGATTTGGTAATCTAATTATCTTGCGATGATCCTATTGATTCCTGAGGTTTTAGAAGCAGCTATGCACGCACTTGGCCTCTACTAGTATCCACTCAAGCAGGATCTGAACATCTTCTTCTCATGAATCTTTTTTCCAAAAATTAGATCTGGATCTGATTTGAAAAGCCTTCAAAATGACTTCTGAGGGCAGCCTATTCGTCTCACAAACACCATCGCGTAGATGCTGAATCTTGTGCCAAAAATCTTAGACCTTCAACTTAGATTTGTGCCTAACTTTTTAGACATGTAGAAGAGAGGGAGAGAGAGGATACAGGGAGCATGGATATCAGAGGGAAGGCTCCTTTGGGTGTGGAAAAAATAAATTACATTGAGGCAATTTCATGAGAAGAGTTCTTATACTAGACATAGCACCATAAAGAGACCCCTTTTGATCAAAAACCTTATTAGTTCAACTATTGGGACTCCTGGACCTGATCTCCATGAAAATCCTCAGATCCCATCTAGTTTTAATGCCAAAAATCAATCTGAAAGGTGGCAGCATGAAAGGATAAGGAAGAGTCCATGTGCGTCTAGGACTATTCTCTCAAGAGTTTGATCCAAATAAAACTATATCAAAACCTAGTCTAGGCATCTCCAAAAATTATAAAATTTTGCACACCTAAAGTATAACTCGTGCCATATCACATATAAAAAAATTAGAGCAAAATAATTTCTAAAGAATTTTCTAAAATTTTTTGATCATATGACCCTTAATTCTCTTAATTGGGTCAACTATTGACCCTAGTCCAATTGCACTAGGAATGAATTTAATTTTCATAATTAATCTAATCTAGAATTATTCCAATCAGATGAAAATAAACTTATTCAAGATACGAGAATGAGTTAAATCAAATTTGACTTGGTTGCGATGAATCAGAAAGATTACAGAAGGAGAAAGTCAGGCTCAATCGTGTGCTAGCACAATTACCTTGAACTTGATTGGATCTAATCCAAATAAATCAAACTAGGTTAGCTCAATTGATGACATCCAGACTCAAACCTTTATTTGTGTGATCTAGTTAGATTCTATTCTGTATGGTAATGAGACATGTCGTAATCTCCATCATCGACATCATCGAAACACCTTTCGATGGACCATAACTTTTCTGATTCATACAATTAGAATGATCGATCATCAAAATCATTCTATTTGCTCCCAAAATTCACCAATGACACCTAGTATTATATAGTGGCTGTTAGATATATGTGCCCTAGAAGCCAGAATTGGCTGACACTTGTAATACACTTCTAGGGGCAAAATTGTAATTTTGACTATAATTAATAAATGGGTTATTTTCTATCACACATGTGTATTTAGTGTCTGTGATACATCCTTTGAGTTAATGGTAATGATAATTCATATTTTCAAGAGTTGAAAATTTTAGACATGAATAATCATTATTAACTCATAAAAGCTCCCGACCATAGGATCATCACGAGGATGGTGATTGATCCGGAAGGTTGGTGTACGATCGCTTCTCTTTAGTAGATGAGTCTTGAGTCTACGGTGTGGAGACACCGGAGCGAGAGTACAGGTACTCGTTAGAGAACGAGGGCACTGAGCGTGACCACCTCGAGTAGTCATTAGGGGAGTCTACCTTCTCGTCAATGACTGACTCGATGCTGCAGTAGTGTGTCTGGTTCTTTGACCTGAGATGCATCGGCAGTTCACCTTGAGGGTGTTATAGTTTGACTACACCATTACTCGGTCTCCTAGCCATATGGAACCCTGAGGTGTATGTTGGCTATAGCATGTTCATTGTAGGAACTGGATTGCATCAAGATGGAATCTATCTACCTCGGTGGTAGAGGAGTAGCCCTATGATGATCATGAGAATCAAGTCCAGAAGCCCATGGCCATGGCAGAGTGAAATAATAGAAAGAGTTTCTATTTAGATTTTCACATTGGACTCGAATCGAATGATTACATCATATGACAGAGACTAGGGTTTGACGAGTTCACCTTAACCCTAATCTGATCGGGGCTCAAGATAGAAGAACTTGAATCACACAGGTAGCTGCACCAAGAGGTTCGCATTCAGCTCTGATGGGTTGCCACCATATACTGCTAGGTGTCACTGGTGGATTTTGGGAGCAATTAGAATGATTTAGATGATCGATCATTCTAGCTGTTCGAATCAGAAGAGTTCTGATCCATCGAAAGGAGTTTCGATGATGTCTATGATAGAGATCATGACATATCCCATTACCATACAGAACTGAACCTAACTGGGTCACACAAACAAGGGTTTGAATCTGGTGATCATCAATTGAACTGATCTAGTTCAATTGATCTGAATGAGATTCAATTAGGTTCAAGGAAATCGTGCTAGCACTCGATTGAACCTAACGTTCTTCTTTTACTATCATAAATAAGTTGTCCTGACTGAGCCAAAGGAGTTTGTGCTCAATCAGAGGCCTTCATATGGTCTGACTGGAGGTTGTCCAAGTCAGAAATAGGTTGTCTTATTTTGTAAGACATTACCTGCCATTTTTGGTCACCTGCCATTTCTTGTTCTTTGACTTTGGTCAAAAGTCTACCTTTGACTGGTCAAACGTTGACCATTGACCTTTGACTTTTGACCACATGTCATGCACCTATTGGAGAGCTGGTGGGGGCCTGTCCCCCTGCCAGAACCTGGCAAGGAGAAGGGCGCACGCCAAGGGTGGCGTGAGCCCAAGTTGGAGGCGCCTAGGAGTCCTTGTTGGACAAGGACTCCACCTCCCTTTTGGATTCCAATTAGAGTTCTACTAAGAATCCAAGTTTGACTGGTCTTAGGCGCCCTCTAAGGAGGAATCCAGGGGACTCTATTTCCAACCAATCAGATTTAGATCTGATTTCACAAAGGGTTGTGATTGGTTGGGAAGGAAGAGGAGTTGGATCACAGCTTAGTCTATAAATAAGACCCTGCGCCCAACTCAAATTAAAAAAAAGAAATTAATGAAGCAATTTTCCCACGCCCCAAGGCTGCCTCTCCCCTCCTTCTCCATGCCATACTCTCTTCTCCCCTTGCTCTCCACGTCCAAAAGAGTTTTGGATTTGGTTGGTGCGATTCAGATCAAGAGAAAGGCGATCAAAAGCAAGAAGGCTGCGCTGCTGCAAAAGGACGACTGCAGATCTTCAAAAGAGTTTTGAAGATCCTCCAGATCAGATCCAGATCTGATTTTTGGAGGTGTGATAGAGAAGAAGAGGATCTCCAGATCCAAGCCCGAGTGGATACCGGTAGAGGCCAGGCGCTTGCGTGGCTAGATCCAGAACCTTCCGCTGCAAACAGGATCATCAACAGGGTAATAGGATTACCCAAATCAGGTAAATTAAATTTGATTTAATTTATCCTTTTATTTTAATTTTTATTAAAATAATAAGAATCAGATCTGAAACATATCAAGATCTGATTATAGATCAAGAGAAAAATTTTTGAAATATATCTCTTGATCTGATCAGATCTGAACGAACCTGGACCGGGAAATCAGGATTTTCCCTTCAACTGGTATCAGAGCCAATGGTTCTAAAAAATATTTAGATCTAATTTTAAATTTATTTTAATTAAAAAATAAGTGATTTTCAGATGTCACATGAGATGTGATCAGATCTGAAATCAGAAAAAATTAAAATTAAATGATTTGGATCTAAGATTAGAAGATATGCATGACTAGTTCTAGAATAGAATAGTTCTATAGAATAGTCTTGCATGTTTTGATTTAATCTGATTAAATCATATTTTAGATCTATTTATTTACTATTTTTTGATATTATAAGTGTTATAATAACATCTAAAAAATAGCAAATAAAAATTATTTAATTTTAAATATCATATGAGATATGATTGATGCATGTCTAGACTAGTTGTAGAATAGTTCTACATAATTGTCTAGATTAGAATTTATTTTGATTAGATCAATTTAAATCTAATTTTTTAGATTATTATGAGATAATTTAGATCTGAAAAATATGCATGATTTGATACATGAGATGTATGCAAAATATGCCATGATTAGATCTAATTTGTATATGAGATATATGATATAGATCTAATAACTGTTTTGTAGTATTAGTATTGAATGTTCCTGATTAAGGCGTTCCTCTTGGCCGTCCGGTCATAAGAACGAAGAAGGGTTTAAAGGCCCTCTCTTCCCATTCGATGGGGTGTTCTTATGATGTGTAGGGGTGCTGCTGCGTGTTCGTCCTTAATCAGAAACCCAAAACTTACTTTCTGCAAAACCCTAGATCCTGAAACCCAGGATTTATTGTGCATATTTTGTTTATGAACCCTACTTAATTAAGAATTAAGATTATGGAATATTAATTAGGTCTAAAATTGAGAATTTCAGATCTAAGACATATTCATAATACTGGGTTCGGGCTTGGGTAGCTCAATTAGGTCTAAGCGGTTGATCAAACCGAATCAAGAGTTGGTTAGATGGGATCAACAATGCTTAAATTGACCAGCCTAATAGGATTAAGTCTGGGTCAAGATCGAGTCACGATCAAGCAAGACCTAATTAGGCTCAGAGGTTAGAGTCTGGATTGTAGGCTAACCCAATTGGTTCTGACTCAACAATTTGGTGTCTAAGGTAAGTTTGGCACATACGACCGACTGGTTTTTAATTGGAAGCTACTCGACCTGAATGCATTCTTGTACGAGTTAATGGCATATTCCTTCCACCGGTCTCACTTACCTGGCCATATCTGTTGACACAGTTCTGATCTGAGGTGGTCAATAATCCGAGCTAACCCATGCCACTAGGTTAGTCATAATTGTTATGACTAAGCCAAGTCTAGTTTAATGAGACCTGAATCAATTCTCCCTAAGAAAAGATTAAGTCTGAGGTCTTCCACCATTGTAGATGTGCGGGCCCTTCCCGGGGTTGATTGTTCTCGGCTGGATACAGTGGCTCAGTTGCACCGGGAAGATGCAACCATGTCTATTAGGCATTGGATGCTATGGGCTGGAGGATGAGTTGGCTCAATATTTCCGGATACGGTGAGAGACTCAATTAGGAACCCAGTCTATGCAAATGGTGGGTCTGACTTAACTAAGGAGTGGATCAATATTTCCGGATACGGTGAGATTCATGAATTAGAGACCAAGTTTGGGTGCACCATGATTAGAGAATCATTGAACAAGAGTTGTTCACTCATTGGCTAACCCATCACCAATAACTGTTAGGTGAGGTGATGAGTCAGTTGGTGAGACCGCACCACCCACTAGAAATCATTAATCATGGAGATTTTTCGCATCTCTACAGAGGGAGTGTAGGGATCCGAGAAAATAGTGGGAGCTAATTTGTTTAAAAATAAAATTCCCTAAATAAATTGGTCAAGTCAAAATTACAGTATCTAACTAGAATCTTTGACTCTCTACAGGAAAATGTCTGCGTCCAACCCATTGGCACGTATCCTGGACACACATAGACTGACTGGACCCAATTATAAAGATTGGCTCAGGAACTACAAAATTATTTTGGGTTCCGAGAAGTTAACCCATGTTTTGGACCAGGACCCTCCCACCTTACCAGCCCGTCCATCCACTGAACAGAGAGCGTCTCTGGAAAAATGGATAGACGAAGATAATAAGGCCAGATATTACATGTTGGGCTCGATGTCTGATGAGCTCCAGCGCCAACATGAAGATATCGGGACTGCTCGCCAAATGTTGGCTCACCTGCAGGAGATGTTTGGTGAACAGAGTCGCGCAGCCAAATATCAAGTCACGAAATGACTTTTTAAGGCTAAGATGCGTGATGGGCAGTCAGTCCAAGATCACTGTCTGACAATGATCAAGGACATGGAAGAGCTTGAGAAGCTCGGTGTGAAGTTGGACTTGGACCTGCAGAATGATATTATTCTGCAATCCTTGACTGATGCATATGGGCAATTCATCATGAATTACCACATGCATAAACTTCAAAATTCCTTGGCCGAATTAATGAATATGCTGGTTACCGCTGAGCTTTCTATGAAAGGTTCTAAAGGCTCAGTTCTTGCTATGGAACGGACTTCTTCCAAAAGAAAGTCTTATGGAAAGAAAAAGAAGTCTGTGAAAAAGCAAAAGGTGGAAGGATCAAAGAAGAAGAAGGCAGAGCCGAAGAAAAAGGCCGATGTCAAAGGAAAGTGTTTCCATTGCAACAGCGACGGCCATTGGAAGCGGAACTGCCCTACTTACCTGGCCACCCTGAAGAACAAGAAGGAAGGTCCTTCTGGAGGTATGCTCGTTATTGAGTCTAACCTTACGGTTTCTTCTGCATCCAGTTGGGTGCTTGACTCTGGTTCTAGTGCTCATCTGTGCACTTCTATGCAGGGTCTTGAGGATAGCAGGAGGCTGAGGGATGGAGACATGATCCTACGCATCGGTAATGGAGCAAGAGTTGCTGCAGTAGCCGTGGGAACATACCCTCTTCGATTACCATCTGGTTTAGACTTAGTTTTGAAAGACTGTTATTATGTGCCTGCAGCTAGCAGGAATTTGATTTCTGTTTCATGCTTAGCACAAGAAGGTTATGTGATTCACCTTCTTTAAGGACCATTGTAACATTCTTTATGAAAGAAATAAAATTGCAAATGGTTTCCTTATTAATGGTCTTTATCAGCTACATATTGATGTACCTGTTCTAACTATCGAGCAAAACGTGAATGCCAAACGACCTAGGGATAGTCCAAACGACAGATATCTATGGCACCTGAGATTAGGTCATATAGCAGAAGATAGGATCAACAAATTGGAGAAAAATGGGCTATTGAGTCCATTGACTTTCGAGTCATATCCAACTTGTGAATCTTGTCTTCAAGGCAAAATGACTAAACTCCCTTTTGTTGGACATGGGGAGAGGGCCACAGATCTCCTTGCCCTAGTACATACTGATGTGTGCGGCCCATTTGATGTGCCGGCTAGAGGCAATTTTGTCTACTTCATTACCTTTACCGATGATCTGTCTAGGTATGGGTATGTGTATCTTATGAGACACAAGTCTGAAGCTTTTGAAAAGTTCAAAGAATTCAGACATGAAGTAGAAAAACAAACTGGAAAACCCATTAAGGTTCTTCGATCAGATCGAGGAGGTGAATACCTTAGCCGGGAATTCCTAGACTATCTTAAGGAAAATGGCATAGTCTCTCAATGGACTCCACCAGGAACACCTCAACTCAACGGGGTTTCAGAATGGAGAAATCGGACTCTATTGGATATGGTTCGATCCATGATGAGCTTCACAGACCTCCCTGATTTTCTTTGGGGACACTCATTGTTAACTTCAATTTATCTACTGAATAGGGTTCCCTCTAAAACCGTTCCTACCACACCGTATGAGATATGGCACGGTAAGAAACCAAGTCTGAGTCATCTCAGAATTTGGGGTTGTCCGGCTCATGTCAAAAGACAACAAGCGGACAAGTTAGAGTTTAGGTCCTTTCAGAGCTCGATTCATAGGATATCCTAAAGAGTCATTAGGATACTATTTCTACATTCCAGAAGACCACAATGTGATTGTGAGTCGACATGCCATCTTTCTTGAAAAATAGTTTATTCAAGATAGCGGCATTGGAAAGCAGATTAAGCTTGATGAGAAAGTCTCACAAGCACAACGAGCTAAGGACCAATTGGAACCAAATCAGGTTGAGCCAATAAGAACACTACCTCCTCCACCTCGTAGATCGGAAAGAGTTTTCCCGTCCCCTGAAAAGATTACTTTAGGGTCATTATTTCAGAGGGACTGTAGAGGAAATGTCCCTCGATAGGTAATATGGTGCTCATGGTGATGATCCCAAAACCTACCAACGAGCGGCGATACAATTATCGACTCCGAAGAAATGGCTTGAGGCAATGAACAGAGCATCGGACGTCGATGCACTCCCCAGCAAACCAAATAGACGTCGACCTTGGTAGATCCACCAGAAGGTATTAGTACCTAATTTGGATGTAAGTGGACTTCAAGAGAAAGATTGGTGCAGATTGGCGAATTAGAGACATCAAGGCTAGACTAGTGGCAAAAAGGTTATCATCCAACGTGAAGGCATTGACTATCAAGTAACCTTTCCCCAGTGGGCTATGCTAAAATCCATCCGCACATTTGCTTGCTTGTTGCAGGCCCTATTTCGATTATGAATATGGCAATGGACGTGAACACACGGCATTCTAAAGATATCTTGCAGGAAGATTATCTATATGGAACAAGCCACAGATACAGTTTCACATCAGTTGCATACTTGATTCACAAGGTTTGCAAGCTGCAAAGTCCATATATGGACTTAAGTCAAGCATCTCGGAGCTGGGATACATGTTTTAATGATGTGATCAAAACGTTTTGGTTTATCATAAACGAAGAGGAACCGTGGTATTTTTCAAAAGGTTCAGTGGGAGCGCTGTTGTACTTTTCCTCGTGATTGCTACGTGGTGACATCCTTCTGATTGGAATTGATATTCCCATGTTGACATCAGTCAATGTGTGGTTGTTCTAAGAATTCTCCATGAAAGACCTAGGTGAAGGCATCCTTCTATCTCTAAGGAATTAAAGGTCATATAGGATAGACCGAATAGTGATATGGCTAGACTTTTCACAGAAGATGTACAATAGAGGAAGTACTAAAAGGTCTAGTATGGAAAACTCTAAGCAGGGATTCATTACCCTTCAGACATGGTATTCATCTTTTCCAAGAAGATTGTGCCCCAGCACAACCTTGAGGAAATAGAACGCATGAGCAAATTCCCTTTGCTTCGTGCAATAGGGAGCCGTCATTGTATGCCATGCTTATGTGTACACGACCTGATATTAGGCCCATGCTGTTGAGTTCACAAGAGATATCATGTCAAACTCCAGGTGAAAGGAACACTGGAATTCTGTGAAGTGTATCGCTTAAGTAACTCTGAGAAGAACTAAGGATATGAAATGTTGCTCTTTGTAATGGAGTAGAACTGCCCTTGTCCCAGATTACACAGGACTCGGACCTTGCTATGTGCCGATATAGATGATCGAAAAAGTCGGACATCTGGAAGTCTGTTTTGTGTGCAATGTGCGAGCTGGTCCAGCTGGAAGAGTTCCAAGCAAAACTTCGGATAGCAGATCCACCATGGAAGCAGAAATATATAGCGTGCATCAGAGGCTGCAAAGGAAGCGTTCTGAGTACAAGAAGTTTGCTGCAAGAAATTGGAGTAATGCCATCAAATGATGCCACTTCCGCGTCTTCTACCTGCGACAACAATGGCGCCATAGCCCTTGCTAAGGAGCCGAGGTCTCACCAGAAGTCCATAGCAGCGAGATTGAGCGGCATTATCATCTCCATCCGCCGATTAACCTGAGAAAGGTATACGTTGACGCTCAAGAGAGTCAACCCAACAGAATTGTGCAGGACCCACTGACAAAGCCGTTTGGGCCAACAGAAAGATCGAAGCCCACCTTGAGAAGATGGACTTAGACTTGTAGCCAATTGGGCTTTAGGTCAAGTGGGAAATTGTTAGATATATGTGCCCCTAGAAAGCCAGAATGGCCTGACACTTTGTAATTACACTTCTTAGGGGCAAAATTTTATTATTGACTATAATTAATAAATGGGTTATTTTCTATCACACATGTGTATTTTAGTGTCTGTGATACATCCTCTTGAGTTAATGGTAATGATAATTCATTATTTTCAAGAGTTGAAAATTTTAGACATGAATAATCATTATTACCCAATAAACTCCCCGACCATAGGATCATCACGAGGATGGTGATTGATCCGAAAGGTTGGTGTACGATCGCTTCTCTTTAGTAGTGAGTCTTGAGTCTACGGTGTGAGACACCGGAGCGAGAGTACAGGTACTCGTTAGAGAACGAGGGCACTGAGCGTGACCACCTCAGAGTAGTCATTAGGGAGTCTACCTTCTCGTCAATGACTGACTCGATGCTGCAGTAGTGTGTCTGTTCTTTGACCTGAGATGCATCGGCAGTTCACCTTGAGGGTGTTATAGTTTGACTACACCATTACTCGGTCTCCTAGCCATATTGGAACCCTGAGGTGTATGTTGGCCGTGACATGATTCATGTGAGGAACTGGACTGCATCAAGATGGGATCTATCTACCTCGGTGGTAGAGGAGTAGCCCTATGCATGTATCATTGAGAATCAATCCTGAAGCCCATGGCCATGGCAGAGTGAAATAATAGAAAGAGTTTCTATTAGATTTTCACATTGGACTCGAAATCGAATGATTACATCAATATGACAGAGATTAGGTTTGACGAGTTCACCTTAACCCTAATCTGATCGGGGGTCAAGATAGAAGAACTGAATCACACAGGTAGCTGCACCAGAGGTTCGCATTCAGCTCTGATGGGTTGCCACCATATACTGCTAGGTGTCACTGGTGGATTTTCGGGCAGCAATTAGAATGATTTAGTGATCGATCATTCTAGCTGTTCGAAATCAGAAGATTCTGATCCATCGAAAGGAGTTTTTCGATGATGTCTATGATAGAGATCATGACATATCCATTACCATACAGAACTGAACCTAAGCTGGTCACACAAACAAGGTTGAGTCTGGTGATCATCCATGAACTGATCTAGTTCAATTGATCTGAATGAGATTCAATTACGTTCAGAAATCGATCTGCTAGCACTCGATTGAACCTAACGTTCTTCTTTTGCTATCAGTTTAAATAAGTCGTCCTGTCTGAGCCAAAGGAGTTGTGCTCAAACAGAAGTCTTCTTATGGTCTGACTGGAGGTTGTCCAAGTCAGAATAGGTTCTTATTGTAAGACATTACCTGCCATTTTTTGGTCACCTGCCATTTCTTGTTCTTTGACTTTGGTCAAAAGTCTACCTTTGACTGGTCAAACGTTGACCATTCATCCTTTGACTTTTGACGACATGTCATGCACCTATTGGAGAGCTGGTGGGCTTGTCCCCCTGCCAGAACCTGGCAAGAGAAGGGCGCACGCCAAGGGTGGCGTGAGCCCAAGTAGGAGGCGCCTAGGAGTCCTTGTTGGACAAGGACTCCACCTCCCTTTAGGATTCAATTAGAGTTCTACTAAGAATCCAGTTTGACTGGTCTTAGGCGCCCTCTAAGGAGGAATCCAGGGGTCTCTTTTTCAACCAATCAGATTTAGATCTGATTTCACAAAGGGTTGTGATTGGTTGGGAGGAAGATGACTTGGATCACGCTTAGTCTATATAAGAGACCCAGCGCCCAAGTGAAATAAAAAAAAAAGAAATAATCAAGAAGCAATCTTCCCACGCCCCAAGGCTGCCTCTCTCCCCTTTCTCCACGCCATACTCTCTTCTCCCCTTGCTCTCCACGTCCAAAAGTGTTTTGGATTTGGATTGGTGCGATTTAGATCAAGAAAAGGAGATCAAAAGCAAGAAGGCTGCGCTGCTGCGAAGAACGACTGCAGATCTTCAAAAGGAGTTTTGAAGATCCTCCAGATCAGATCCAGATCTGATTTTTGGAGGCGTGATAGAGAAGAAGAGGATCTCCAGATCCAGCCCGAGTGGATACCGGTAGAGGCCAGGCGCTTGCGTGGCTTGATCCAGAACCTTCCGCTGCAAACAGGATTATCAACAGGGTAATAGGATTACCCTATTCAGGTAAATTGAATGTGATTTAATTTATCCTTTTCATTTAATTTTTATTAAATAAATAAGAATCAGACCTGAAGCATCCCTGATCTGATACAGATCTAAGAGAAAAATTTTTGAAATATATCTCTTGATCTGATCAGATCTGAACGAACCTGGTCAGGGAAATCAGGATTTCCCTTCAGTGGCAACCTATCAAAACTAAAAGTGAATCTCTCGATGTAGCTACCTGTGTAATTAGGTTCTTCTATCTTGAGCCCCGATAGGATTAGGGTTAAGGTGAACTCGTCAAACCTAATATCTGTCATATGAATTAATCATTCGATTCAAGTCCTATGTGAAATTCTTTATAGAAACTCTTTCTATCATCTTCACTCTACCATGGCCATGAGCTTATGGACTCGATTCTCATGATCATCAAGGGCTACTTCTCTTCTATTGAGGTAGATAGATTCCTTATCGGTGCAATTCATTTCCTACAATGAATGTACTATATCCAACATATACCTCAAGATTTCGAATGGCTAGGAGATCGAGTTATGGTGTAGTCAAACTACAGCACCCTCAAGGTGAATTGTCGATGCATCTCAAATCAAGGAACCAAACATATTACTACAAAATCGAGCCAGTCATCGATGAGAAGGTAGACTTCCTTATGAATGCTCGAGGTGGTCACGCTCAGTGCTCTCATTCTCTAATGAGTACCTATACTCTCGCTTCGGTGTCTCCACACCATAGACTCAAGACTCATCTACTCAAAGGAAGCGATCATACACCAACCTTTTGGATCAATCACCATCCTTATGATGATCCTATGGTCGGAAGCAGTTTATGAGTTAATTATGAAAATTCATGTCTTAAATTTTCAACTCTTTGAAAATATGAATTATCATTACCATTAGCTCAATAGTATCACGTACACTTTAAATACACACTATGATAGAAAATAATTATTTTATTAATTTATAGTCAAAATTATAAAATTATCCTTAAAAGTGTATTACAAGTGTTAGTCAATCTGGCTTCTAGGGCACACATCTAACAAACTCTGACTTAACCTAAAGCTAATTGGCTACAAATTTAAGTATCATCTTCTCAAGGTGGGCTTTGATCTTCTATTGGCCTAAAGGTTTCGTCAGTGGATCTGCCGTATCATGCGCAGAGTCGACTCTCTTAACCTCGATGTAACCCTTCTTGAGGTAATCATGGATGAGGTGGAATTGCCACTTGATGTGCTTGAATTTTTTATAAGATCTCGACTCCTTAGCTAGGACTATGGTGCCATTATTGTCACAGTATAGAGGGATGACATCTGATGGCATCACTCCGAGTTCTATGGTGAACTTCTTATATCAGAATGCCTTCTTTGTAGCTTTTGATGCAGCGATGTACTCTACTTCCATGGTGGAATTTGCTATCATAGTCAGCTTAGAACTCTTCCAGCTGATAGCACCACTATTACACACAAACAGACTATCGGATGTCAACTTTCGATAATCTATATCAGATATAAAATCTGAGTCTGTATAACCCTAGACCTAGAGTTCTCCATTACCAAAAATCAAGAACATATCCTTAGTCCTTCTCAAGTACTTGAGGATACATTTCACAGAAGTCCGGTGCCCTTCATCTGGATTCGACTGATATCTGCTCGTGACACTCACAGCATGGGCGATATCAGATCGTGTACATAGCATGGTGTACATGAGGCTCCCTATTGGTGAAGCATAAGGGATCTTGCTCATGCATTCAATCTCCTCAAGTGTGTTGGGATACATCTTCTTAGAGAGATGAATGCTATATCTGAAGGGCACCAATCCCCTCTTGGAGTTTTTCATGCTAAACCTCTTTAGTACCTCCTGTATGTATATCTTTTGTGAGAGACCCAGCATCCTATTTGATCTATCCATATAGACCTTAATTCCTAGAATAAAGGATACTTCTCCTAGGTCTTTCATAGAGAACTCTTTTGATAATCATATTTTAACTATGGTCAACATGGGAATATCATTTTCAATAAGGAGGATGTCATGCATGTACAGTACAAGGAAGACAATAGCAGTCCCACCGATCTTTTTGAATACACATGGTTCCTCCTTGTTCTTGATGAATCCAAATGATTTGATCACATCATTGAAACAAGCATTTCAGCTCCAAGATGCTTGCTTAAGTCCAAAGACGGACCTTTACAGCTTGCAGACCTTGTGATCAGCATCACTGGTGTGAAACCTAGTGGCTATTCCATATAGATATCTTTCTCAAGATATCCATTTAAGAAGATCATTTTCACATCCATCTGCCATATTTCATAATCAAAATAGGCTGCAACAGCAAGCAATGTGCGGATGGATTTTAGCATGGCTACTGACAAGAAGGTATCCTGTTAGTCAATGCCTTCACGCTGACTATACCCGTTCGCCACTAACCTAATCTTGAATGTCTCTACATTTCCATCTGCACCTATCTTTCTCTTGTAGATCTATTTACACCCAATAGATACTATACCTTCAGATGGATCTACCAAGGTCTAGACTTGGTTCGAGCATATTGAGTCAATCTCTGACTTCATTGCCTCTAATCATTTCTCGAAGTCGATATCTAATATCGCCTCATTATAGGTTTTAGGATCATCACCATGAACCTCATTTTTCGCGAGGAACATTTTCTCTACGTCCTTTAAAATAGTATTTAAGTATCTTTCAGGAGGACAAAAAATCCTTTTTGATCTACGAGGTGGAGGAGGTAGTGATTGGACTAGCTCAATCTGATTGGGTTCCATAAGGTCCTTAGCTCGTTGCTCTTGGGAGACTTTCTCCTCGAGCCTAATCTACCTTCCAATGCCACTATCTTGAATAAACTATTTTCCAAGGAAGATGGCATGTCGACTCACAATCACATTGTGGTCTTTCAAAATGTAGAAATAATATCCTAATGACTCTTTAGGATATCCTATGAATCGAGCTCTAAAGGACCTATACTTTAACTTGTTCGCTTGTTGTCTTTTGACATGAGCCGAGCAATCCTAAATTCTGAGGTGACTCGGACTTGATTTCTTACCATGCCATATCTCATACGGTGTGGTAGGTATAATTTTAGAGAAACCCCTATTCAGTAAATATATAGCGGTCATTAGACTATGTCCCTAAAGAAACTCAGGAAGGTCCATGAAGCTCATCATAGATCGGACCATATCTAGTAAGGTCCGGTTTCTCCGTCCTGAAACTCCATTGAGTTGAGGTATTCCAACAGAAGTCCATTGAAAGACTATGCCATTTTGCTTAAGATAGTATAGGAATTTATAACTAAGGTATTCACCTGCTCGATCTGATCAAAGAACCATAATAAGTTTTCAGGTTTGTTTTCTACTTCATATCTGAATTCTTTGAACTTTTTAAAAGCTTCAGATTTATGTCACATCAAATACTATCTATACCGAGATAAATCATCGATAAAGATGATGAAGTAGATATAGTTGCCTCTAGTCGGAACATCAAATGGGCCGCACACATCAGTATGTACTAGGGCAAGTAGGTCTGTGGCCTTTTCTCCATGTCCTACAAAAGGGAGCTTGGTTATTTTACCATGAAGGCATGATTCACAAATCAGATATGACTCAAAAGTCAATGGATTCAATAGCCTGAATTTCTCTAATTTGTTAACCCTGTCTTCCATTATATGACCTAGCCTAAGGTGCCATAGATATCTATCATTTAGACTATCCCTAGGTTATTTTGATCCTATGGCATTCATGTTTTACTCGATATTGAAAATAGAAACATCAATATGTAACTGATAGAGACTATTTATATAAAAACTACTTGCAATTTTATTTCTTTCATAAAGAATATTACAATGGTCCTTAAGAAAACTAATTACATAGCGTTCTTGTGCTAAACATGAAATAGAAATCAAATTCCTGCTTGTTGCAGGCACATAAAAATAGTCTCTAAGAACTAAATCTAATCCTAATGATAATCATAGAGGATAGGTTTCTACGGCCACTGCAGTAACTCTTACTCCATTTTCGATGCATAGGATCATCTCACCATCCCTCAGCCTCATGCTATCCTCAAGATCCTACATAGAAGTGCATAAGTAAGCACTAGAACCAAAGTCAAGCATCCAACTGGATGCATAAGAAATCATAAGGTTAGATTTTATAACGAGCATACCTCTAGAAGGACCTGCCTCCTTATTCTTCAGGCTGGCTAGGTACAAGGGGCAGTTCCACTTTCAATGATCGTCTGTATTGCAATGAAAATATTTTTCTTTGTCAGCGGCCTTCTTCTTCAGTTCTATCTTCTTCTTCTTCCCATCATCCACCTTCTGCTTCTTTACGGACTTCTTCTTTTCAAAATACTTTCTTTTGGAAAACGTCCACTCTATAGCAAGTACTGAGCCTTTAGAATCTTTCATAGAAAGCTCAGCAGTAACCAGCATATTCATAAGTTTTGTTAGAGTATTCTGTAGTTTATGCATATGGTAGATCATGATGAACTACCCATATGCATCAGTCAAGGATTGCAGAATTATATCAATTTGTAAATTCTTGTCCAACTTGATACTGAGCATTTTAAGCTCTTCTAAATCTTTGATCATCATTAGATAATAATCTTGGACCGACTGCCCATCATGCATTTGAGCCTTAAAAAGTCTTTTAGTGACTTGATATTTGGTTGCACGACTTTATTCATCAAATAACTCTTGCAGGTGAGCCAACATTTGGCAGCTAGTCTTAATGTCTTCATGTTGGTGCTGGAGCTCATCAGACATCGAGCCCGATATATAATACCTGACTTTGTTATCATCATCCATCCACTTCTCTAAAAATGCTCTCTGATTAGTGGATGATGGGCTGGTAAAGTAGGAGGGTCCTGTTCTAACACATGAGTCAACTTCTCAGAATCCAAAATAATTTTGAAGTTCTGGAGCCAATCCTTGAAGTTGGGTCAGGTCAGTCTATGGGTGTCCAGGATACGGGCTAGTGGGTTGGATGCGGACATTTTTCTATAGAGAGTCAAAGTTTCTAGTTAGATTTTGTAATTAGACTTAATCAATTTATTTAGAAATTTTATTTTTTTAAATAAATTAGGCTTCCACTATTTTCTTGGATCCTTATACTCCTTAGGTAGAGATGCGAAAATCTTCATGATTAATTAATTTTTAATGGGTGGTGCGATCCCACTGACTGGCTCACCACCTTACCTAATAGTTATTAGTGATGGATCAACCGATGAGTGGATAACTCTTATTCAATGATTCTCTAATCATGGTGCACGTAATCCTGGTCTCTAATTCATGAATCTCACTGTGTTTAAAATATTGATCCACTCCTTAGTTAAGTCAGACCCATCATTTGCATGAATTAGATTTCTGATTGGGTCCCTCACCGTATTCGAAATATTGAGCTCAATCTATCCTCCAAGCCATAGCATCCAATGCCTAATAGACATGATTGCATCTTTCTGGTGCAATTGAACTACTATAACCAGTCAAGAACAATCAACCCTGGGAAGGATCCGCACATCTATAACGGTGGAAGACCAATTGACTTAATCTTTTCTTAGGAAGATTTAATTTATGTCTCTTAGACTTGACTCAATCATAATGGTTATGACAAACCTAGTGGCATGGGTTAGCTCGAACTGTTAGCCACCTCAAATCAGAACTCGGTTGATACAAATGGCCAGGTAAGTGAGATTGATGGAAGGGATATGCCATTAACTCGACAAGAATGCATTCAGATCGAGTAGCTCCTAATTAAAAATTAATCGATCATATCTGCCAAACTTATCTTAGACACAAAATTATCAAATCAAAACTAATCAGGTTAGCCTACAATCTAGGCTTGAACCACGGAGCCAAATTAGGTCTTAATTGGATTGATCACATATGGCTATGAGTCGACCTTGACCCAGACTTATAACTATTAGGCTGGTCAATTCTAAGCACTCTTGATCCTACCTAACCAATTCTTGATTCAGTTTGATCAACCGTTAGACCTAATTGAGCTACCTAAGCCGGAACCCAATTTTATGAAAATATCTTAGATCTAAAAATTCTCAATTTTAGTTCTAATTAGTTTTATAATTTTAATTCTTAATTAAGTTTGGGTTCATACACAAAAATATATATCAAAATCCTAGGATTTTAGGATCTAAGGTTTTGCAGAAAATAAGTTCTGATTTCTGATTAAGGACGAATGTGCAGCACCCGTACATGCCATAAGAACACCTCATCAAATGGAAGGAGAGGGCCTTTAAATCCTGCTTTGTTCTTATGACCGAACGGCCAAGGGGAATAACTTAATCAAAAATATAATTAAAACTATAAAACTAGTTAGATCTAGATCATATATCACATATATAATTAATGATCTAACTAATACATGATTTGCATACATCTCATGTATCATCACTAAATTAAACATGCATATTTTTTAGATCTAAAATATCATATATAACATCTAAAAAATAAATTTAAATTTGATCATATCAAAATTAAACTATTCTAGATAATTTGTAGAATTATTTTACAACTAGTCTAAACATGCATCTTTTCATATCATATATGAATAAATAAAAAATTAAAAACTTTATTTTCTATTTTTTAGATCTGATTACAATAATTATAATATCAAAAAATTAAAAATTAAATAGATCTAAAATTATATTTAATTAAATTAACAACATGATTATACTAGACTACATATAGAGCTATTCTATTCTCAGTCTGGTCATGCATCTCATACATATTAGATCTAAATAATTTAATTTTAATTTTTTAATTTTAGATATAATTATATTTGATGTGATATTTGAAACTTTTTAATATCAAATTAAAAATAAAAATAAAATTAAATCTAAAATAGATCTAAAGAACTGCATCTTGGCTCTAATACCAGTTGAAGAAAAAATCTATTTTTCTGGCATAGGATCGTTCAAATCTGATTGGATCTGAAGAAATATTTTAAAAATTCTTTTTTAAAATCCCAATCAAATTAGAGACTTTCTAAATCTAATCATAGATATCTAATATTAAAAGTTAAAAATATAATTAAAATAGATTTAATTTTAAGTACTTGATTTGATAATCTAATTACCCTACGATGATCCTATTGATTCCTGAGGTTCTGAAAGGAGCTACGCATGTGCCTGGCCTCTACTAGTATCTACTTAGGCAAGATCTGAACATCTTCTTCTCATGAATCTCTCCTCCAAAAATTAGATCTGGATCTAATTTGAAAAGCCTTCAAAATGACTTCTGAGGGCAGCCTGTTCGTCTCACGAACACCGTCGCGTAGATGCTGAATCTTGTGCCAAAAACCTTGGACCTTCAATTCAGATTTATGCCTAACTTGTTAGGCATGTAGAAAAGAGGGAGAGAGAGGATAGAGGAGGTGTGGATATCAGAGGGAAGGCTCCTTTGGGTGTGAAAAAAATAAATTACATTGAGGCAATTTCATGAGAAGAGTTCTTATAATTACATTGAGCCATAAAGAATCCCTTTTTGTCCAAAAACCTTATTAATTTGACCATTGAAACCTTAGACCTGATCTTCATGAAAAACTCTAGATCTCATCTAGTTTTGATGGCAAAAATCCATCTAGAAGGTGGCAGCACGAAAGGATAAGGAAGAGTCCGTGTGCGTCTAGGACTCTTCCCTCAAGAGTTTGATCCAAATCAAACTCTATCAAAACATGATCTAGGGACCTCCAAAAATCATAAAATTTTGTACACCTAAAGTACATCTCATGTCCTATCATATGTATAAAAATTAGAGCAAAATAATTTCCAAAAATTTTTTTAAAATTCTCTAATCTTGTGACCCTCAATTCTCTCAATTGGGTCAACTATTGACCCTAGTCCAATTGCACTAGGAATGAATTTAATTTCATAATTAATCTGATCTAGACTTATTCTAGTCAGATGAAAGTAAACTCATTCAAGATATAAAAATAAATCAAATCAAATTTAACTTGATTGTGATGAATCAGAAAGATTATAGAAGGAGAAAGCTCAATCGTGTGCTAGCACGATTACCTTGAACCTGATTGGATCTAATCCAAATCAATCGAACTAGGTTAGCTCAATTGATAACATCCAAACCCAAACTCTTATTTGTGTGACCCAGTTAGATTCAATTTTTTATGGTAATGAGACATGTCATGATCTCCATCATCGACATCATTGAAACACCTTTCGATGGACCAAAACTTTTTTGATTCATTCAATTTGAATGATCAATCATCAAAATCATTTTAATTGCTCCCAAAATCCACCAGTGACACCTAGCAGTATATGGTGGCAACCCATCAAAATTAAAAGTGAACCTCTTAGTGTAGTTATCTGTGTGATTGGATTCTTCTATCTTGAGCCCCGATAGGATTAGGGTTAAGGTGAACTCGTCAAACCCCATATCCATCGTATGAATTAATCATTCAATTCGAGTCCTATATGAAATCCTTTATAGAAACTCTTTCTATCATCTTTACTCTGCCATAGCCATGAGCTTATGGACTTGATTCTCATGATCATCATAGGGCTACTCCTCATCTATCGAGGTAGATAGATCCCTTATTGGTGCAATCCAATTCCTACAATGAACGTACTATAGCCAACATACACCTCAGAATTTTGAATGGCAAGAAGACCGAGTTATGGTATAGTCAAACTACAACACCCTCAAGGTGAATTACTGATGCACCTTAGGTCAAAGAATCAGATACACTATTGCAACATCAAGCCAGTCATTGATGAAAAGGTAGACTTTCTTATAAATGCTCGAGATGGTCACACTCAGTGCCCTCATTCTTTAATGAGTATCTGTACTCCCACTCCGGTGTCTCCACACCATAGACTCAAGACTTATCTACCTAAAAAAAGTGATCGTACACCAACCTTCTAGATCAATCACCATCCTTATGATGATCCTATGGTCGGGAGCAGTTTATGAGTTAATTATGAAAATTCATGTCTTAAATTTTTAATTCTTTAAAAATATGAATTGTCATTACCATTAACTTAAAGGATGTATCACATACACTTTAAATACACACTATGATAGAAAATAATTCTTTTATTAATTTATAGTTAAAATTAAAAAATTATTCTTAAAAGTATATTACAAGTGTTAGCCAATCTGGCTTGTAGGGCACACATCTAACATGAAGACCGCCTTTTAGTGCGACCATGACTATAGATTGGTCCAAGTTTCAGACCTCCAGTGCAACAGCATTGAAGTGGCTGGCATAGGCTTGGATGGACTCTTATTCTTTCTGCTTTATATTGATGAGGGAGTCCGAACCTCATCTTGGACACCGGCTGCTTATGAAATGAGCCGCAAACTGATGGCTTATTTGGTCAAAAAAGAAGATCGTACCTAGCTTAAGGCTCACATACCAGTTTCTTGCTGCTTCCTTTAGGGTAGATAGAAAAGATTAGAATAGAATGGCGTCTGATGTGCCATGAAGCAACATCATCTCATAAGGCCTTAAGGTGGTCAACCAAATCAAAAGTTTCATCATAACTCTCAAACTCGGAGAGCTTGAAGTTCAGCAGGATGGACTCTTGCATGATTTTAGTAGAAAAAGGGGGATCGATGTAGATATCATCATGGGGGGCTGGGATAGCATGGTGGAGTTTCTCAATCTATCGATTCATATTCTGAAGCTTTTGATCGAGAGCATCATCTCGACTAAGGATCTCAAAGGGCCATTGACTGTAGATGGGAAAAGTCTCCTTCAAAGAAGAATTATGATCAGTGTAGGGACTTCCTGCTCTCTGTTTTTCCTTCTCGAGGGTAATGGGCCTGCTAACCTAGGTTGCCCTTCTTGGTGCCAATTCTTAAGGCTTTGACTGGGGGTTTTTGATTGGGCAACTATCGAAGGCTGCTGCATGATCTGCACCATTTCGGTGAGGCCCTGAACCTACTACATCAGCAAGTTGAACTGCTTCAGATCCATCGTGGTCGTCGATAGAGGAGGTTGAAGAGCCGATGAGAGAGTTAGAATAGGCTAATCTGGCTTGGATCTAGCAGTAGAAGTAGTAGACCATCGGATGGTTGTCTTCTTTGGGGGGCATTTTTGGAGCAAAAGGAGACTAAATGAAAGTGGATTCAAGAAATTAGGAGAGAAAAGAAAGTAGGTATGATCGATTGGACACTTTTTTTAGAACAAGAGCTCAGAGTTCCTTCCTTTAGTGCTAATCCTATTGGTGTAAAAATCTGTGAGGATGTCGGAGGTAGCTAGAGTAGGAAAGGTGAGGCCGCTGATGAGACCCACAAAATAAAGTCTAAATCGAAGGTGGGTGGCTTTGGCAGGATCCTTTGACACTCAAGTTAGTTCTCTGACCAACTGGAATGGAGTGCTCAGAAAATAGAGAAGTTGAGTAATGGGAAGGAGAAGAGAACTTGAAGAAAAATGTATCTGAAAGGTCTCTTTTATAGATGGAGCATGTAATAAACTGATAATGATAGTAGTAACTATATGGTAGTGGGCTGTTCAGGCCATGTGGAGTTTCTTACAGGGCTGAGTTATTATTTATTGTGACTTATAGGTGGTGAAAATATTAGAGTTTGGACGTAAATCAGAGACTTTGGTGCATGTAGTGGACTTATGACTAGCCAAGGTACGTCGGGGGCAATGCCTAGTGGTTTTAAGAAATTTGAAAGTCTCCTCGACTGCCGTAAGTAAGTGCCCCTCAAATTGAGATCTGAAGCTCTGCGCTCCATCCTTCGTAAAGCTGTTGTCATGAATCAGTAATTTGGCGAGGCCCTTTTGTAGGACTTTGATTGACAGGTATAACATGGGTTGAGTAGGTCTGCGACTAGCTGGAAGTAGGTCGTCTTAAAAGATATTTGAATGGAAGAACTTTGGTTGAAGGTAGCATGACTAAAAGAAGTACGTCTAGAAGGAGTCCGCCTGGAAGGAACGCCACCGAAAAGAGCACATCTTGAGGAGTTCGTCCAGAAGGAGCGTGACTAGAGGAGTTCGTTCGGAAAAAGTGTGACTGGAGGAGTTTGTTCGGAATGAGCATGACTAGAGGGAGCACCGTCGGGCCCTAAAACTTGCTATTCATTTTTTGTCAAAAGGCAAGGTTAGCATAATGATAATTCTACTTTACTATTCAAGATCGTGCTGCTAGACTTCTATATGCTGTTGATAAAGGAAAAATCCTGATTTCTCGAATCAGGTTCGTTTAGATCTGATCGGATGAAGAGAGATATTTCAAAAATTTTTCTCAAGCATCCATATCAGATTTGAGATATTTCAGATTTGATTTTATAGATCTAATAAATAAAAATAAAAATAAATTAAATCTAATTTAATTTATACCTTGATGTGGGTAATCCGATTATCCTTTAATGATCCTACTAATTGCCTGAGGTTCTAGATCTGGCCACGCAAGCGCCTGGGCTCTACCAGTATCTGCTCAGGTTGGATCTAGAGATCTTCTCCTTCTTTATCATTTCTCCAAAAATCTGATCTGGATCTGATTTGAAGGATCTTCAGAATTTCTTCTGAAGATTAGCAGTCGTCTCTGCAGCAGTGCTGCCTTCTTCCTTTCTCGTCAGCTCTTTCTTGCCTGGATCGCACCAAACTGGAGCCCAACTTTCGTTGGGCATGGAGAGGAGAGAGAGGATCAAAAGATGGCATGGAGGAGGGAGAGGGGCAGCCTTGGAGCATGGGCTAAGAGTAACTCTATGAAAGTTGGGCGTAGATAGGGTTTATTTATAGATCCTGCTGTGCCATGCAGTGCCACATCATCCCGGCCAATTGCATTGCTTCATGTCAGATCTAAATCTGATTGATTGGATGACATCACCTAATCCAATCAGATGAGAGCCCCATAAATTCATCCTTAAATGGCATCTAAGACTGGTCAAAGTCTATAGGTAAGGGTCACCTAAGCAGAATTCAAGAAACAACCTGAAGTCCCATCCGCATGGGACTCCAGGCATCCCTATCCATGGGCATACGCCATCCTACGCATGCCCCTCCTCCATTCCAAAATTCAGTAAGGAGACAAGCCCCTATCTACTC
Source organism: Cocos nucifera (assembly GCA_006176705.1). NCBI lineage: Eukaryota > Viridiplantae > Streptophyta > Magnoliopsida > Arecales > Arecaceae > Cocos > Cocos nucifera. Next base: position 479,068 of record QRFJ01000652.1, read on the forward strand.
TCCAATAAGTGCATAACACATGGGCAGATGTCCAAGGGTCAAAGGTCAACGTTTGACCAAGTCAAAGGACAAGAATCAGTAAGTGACGAAAAATGGTAGGTGTTGTCTCAAATTTATCTCATAAATTAAGACAATCCTTGTTTGACTTGGAGAAGCTCCAGTCAGACCAGGTAAAGATACCAGAGTGAGTACAAACTCATTTGGCTCAGTCGAGATAACTTTTAATGATAGAAAAAGGAGAACGTTAGACTCAATCATGTGCTAGCACGATTTTCTTGAACCTAATTGAATCTTATTCAAATCAATTAAACTGGGTTAGTCCAATTGATGATATCCAAATCCAAATCCTTATTTGTGTGACCCAGTTAGGTTCAGTTCTGTATGGTAATGGGATATATCGTGATCTCCGTCATCGACATCATCAAAACTCCTTTCGATGGATCAGAACTCTTCTGATTCAGACAACTGTAATGATCGATCATTTAAATCATTCTAATTGCTTCCAAAATCCACCAATGACACCTAGCAGTATATGGTGGCAACTCATTAAAACTAAAAATGAACCTCTTGGTGTGGCTACTTGTCTGATTAAGTTCTTCTATCTTGAGCCCCGATCAGATTAGGGTTAAGGTAAACTCATCAAATCCTAATTTCTATCATATGATTTAATCATTCCATTCAAGTCCGATGTGAAAATCTTAATAGAAACTCTTTCTATTATTTCACTCTTTGCCATGGCCATGGGCTTATGGACTTGATTCTCATGATCATCATAGGGCTGCTCCTCTTCTACTGAGGTAGATAGCTTTCCTTTTGGTGCAATCCAATTCCTACAATGAACATGTTATAGCCAACATACACCTCAGGATTCCGAATGGCTAGGAGACCGAGTCATGGCATAGTCAAACTATAACACCCTTAAGGTGAACTGCCGATGCACCTCAGATCAAAGAACCAGACACACCACTGCAGCTTTGAGTCAGTCATCGATGAGAAGGTAGACTTCTACTCGAGGTGGTCACGCTCAGTGCCCTCATTCTTTAACGAGTATCTGTACTCTCACTTCGGTATCTCTACACCATAGACTCAAGACTCCTCGACTATAAAGAAGTGATTATACACTAACCTTTCGAATCAATCACCATCCTCATGATGATCCAAAGATCAGGAGCATTTTATGAGTTAATAAATAAAAATTCATGTTTAAAATTTTCAACTCTTGAAAATATGAATTATCATTACCATTAGCTCAAGGGATGTATCATAGACACTAAATAAACATTTATGATAGAAAATAATTCATTTTATTATTTATAGTTAAAATTATAATTTTGCCTATAGAAGTGTATTACAAGTGTCAGCCAATTCTAGCTTCTAGGGCACACATATCTAACAAACTTTCACTTGACCTAAAGTCAATTGGCTACAAATCTAAGTCTCATCTTCTCAAAGTGGGCTTCGATCTTCTGCTGGCCCAACAGCTTCGTAAGTGCGTTCGCCGTATTATCTATGGAGTCGACTCTCTTGACCTCGACGTAACCCTTCTCGAGGTAATCGTGGATGAGGTGGTATTGCCGCTCGATGTGCTTGAATTTTTGATGAGACCTTGGCTCCTTAGCAAGGGCTATGGCGCTATTGTTGTTGTAGTATAGAGGAATGCCATCTGATGGCATCACTCCGATTTCTATGGTAAACCTTTTATACCAAAATGCCTCCTTTGCAGCTTCTGACGCAGCAATGTATTCTGCTTCCATGGTGAAATCTACCATCACTGTCTGCATGAAACTTTTTCAACTGACAGCTCCACCATTGCATATAAACAGACTTTCAGATGTCGACTTTCGATCATCTACATCAGACATAAAATTCGAGTCTATATACCCCTGAACTTGGAGTTCTCCATTACCAAAGACCAACAACATATTCTTAGTTCTTCTCAAGTACTTAAGGATACATTTCACAGAAGTTCAGTGTTCTTCACCTAGATTCGACTGATATCTGCTCGTGACACTCACAGCATGGGCTATATCAGGTCATGTATATAACATGGCATACATGAGGCTCCCTATTACTGAAGCATAAGGGATCTTGCTCATGTGTTCTATTTCCTCAGGTGTGCTAGGGCACATCCTTTTGAAAAGATGAATGCTATGTCTGAAGGGTACCAAACTCCTCTTAGAGTTTTCCATGCTAAACCTTTTTAGCACTCCCTCTATATATATATTTTGTGAAAGTCCTAGCATCCTATTCGATCTATCTCTATAGACCTTAATGTTAGATATATGCGCCCTAGAAGCCGAAATTGGCTGACACTTGTAATACACTTCTAGGGGAAAATTATAATTTTGACTAATATCAATAAAATGGATTATTTTCTATCACATATGTGTATTTAGTATCTATGATACATCCTTTTAGTTAATGGTAATGATAATTCATATTTTCAAGAGTTGAAAATTTAAGATATGAATAATCATTATTAACTCATAAAATGCTCTTGACCATAGGATCATCACGAGGATGGTGATTGATCCGGAAGGTTGCTGTACAATCACTTCTCTTTAGTAGAAGAGTCTTGAGTCTACGGTGTGGAGACAGCGAAGCGAGAGTATAGGTACTCGTTAGAGAATGAGGGCACTGAGCGTGACCACCTCGAGTAGTCATTAGGAAATCTACCTTCTCGTCGTGACTGACTCAATGCTGCAGTAGTGTGTCTGATTCTTTGACCTGAGGTGCATTGGCAGTTCACCTTGAGGGTGTTATAGTTTGACTACACTATTACTCGGTCTCCTAGCCATATGGAATCCTGAGGTTTATGTTGGCTATAGCATGTTCATTGTAGGAACTGGATAGCATCAAGATGGAATCTATCTACCTCGGTGGTAGAGGAGCAGCCCTATGATGATCATGAGAATCAAGTCCAAAAGTCCATGGCCATGGCAGAGTGAAATAATAGAAAGAGTTTCTATTTAGGTTTTCACATTGGACTTGAATCGAATGATTACATCATATGACAGAGACTAGGGTTTGACGAGTTCACCTTAACCCTAATCTGATTGGGGCTCAAGATAGAAGAACTTAATCACACAAGTAGCTGCACCAAGAGGTTCGCATTCAGCTCTGATGGGTTGCCACCATATACTGCTAGGTGTCATTGGTGGATTTTGGGAGCAATTAGAATGATTTAGATGATCGATCATTCTAGCTGTTCGAATCAGAAGAGTTCTGATCCATCGAAAGGAGTTTCGATGATGTCGATGATAGAGATCATGACATATCCCATTACCATACAGAACTGAACCTAACTGGATCACACAAACAAGGGTTTGAATCTGGTGATCATCAATTGAACTGATCTAGTTCAATTGATCTGAATGAGATTCAATTAGGTTCAAGGAAATCGTGCTAGCACTCGATTGAACCTAACGTTCTTCTTTTGCTATCACAAATAAGTTGTCCTGACTAAGCCAAAGGAGTTTGTGCTCAATCAGAGGCCTTCATATGGTCTGACTGGAGGTTGTCCAAGTCAGAAAAGATTGTCTTATTTTGTAAGGACATTACCTGCCATTTTTGGTCACCTGCCATTTCTCGTTCTTTGACTTTGGTCAAAAGTCTACCTTTGACTGGTCAAATGTTGACCATTGACACTTTGACTTCTATCCACGTGTCACACACCTATTGGAGAGCTGGTGGGGGCCTGTCCTCCTACTAGAACCTAGCAAGGAAGAGGGCGCACGCCACCCTTGGCGTGTGCCCAAGCTGGAGGCGCCCAGGAGTCCCTGTTGGACAGGGACTCCATCTCCTTTTTGGATTCCAATTAGAGTTCTCCTAAGAACCAACTTTGATTGATCTTAGGCACCCTCTAAGGAGGAATCCAGGGGACTCTATTCCACCAATCAGATTTAGATCTGATTTCATAAAGAGTTATGATTGGTTGGGAAGAAGAGGAGTTGGATCACAGTTAGTCTATAAATAAGTGAAGGGAAATCCTGATTTCCCGGTCCAAGTTTGTCCAGATCTGATTAGATCAAGAGATATATTTTAAAAAATTTTTCTCTTGATCTCAATCAGATCTTGATATGTTTCAGATCTGATTCTTATTATTTTAATAAATAAAATAAAATAAGATAAATTAAATCAAATTTAATTTACCTGATTTGGGTAATCCTATTACCCTGTAGATGATCCTGATTGCAGCGGAAGGTTCTGGATCTTAGGCACGCAAGCGCCTGGCCTCTACCAGTATCCACTCGGGTTGGATCTGGAGAACCTCTTCTTCTCTATCATACCTCCAAAAATTAGATCTGGATTTGATCTGGAGGATCTTCAAAACTCTTTTGAAGATCTGCAGTCGTCCTTTTGCAGCAGCACAGCCTTCTTGCTTTTGATCGCCTTTCTTTGATCTGAATCGCACCAATCTAAATCCAAAACACTTTTGGACGTGGAGAGCAAGGGGAGAAGAGACTATGGCATGGAGAAGGAGGGGAGAGGCAGCCTTGGGGCATGTCTAATAGCATTCACTAAGACTTAGGATTAGGGTTGGGCGCAGGATCTTATTTATAGACCTCTTGTGATCCAACTCCTCTTCCTCTCAACCAATCACAACCCTTTGTGAAATCAGATCTAAATCTGATTGGTTGGAATAGAGACCCCTGGATTCCTCCTTAGAGGGTGCCTAAGATCAGTCAAACTGGATTCTTAGTAGAACTCTGATTGGAATCCAAAAGGGAGGTGGAGTCCTTGTCCAACAAGGACTCCTAGGCGCCTCCTACTTGGGCTCACGCCACCCTTGGCGTGCGCCCTTCTCCTTGCTAGATTCTGGCAGGGGGACAAGCCCCCACCAACTCTCCAATAGGTGCATGACATGTGGTCAAAATTCAAAGGGTGAATGGTCAACGTTTGAACAGTCAAAGGTAGACTTTTGACCAAAGTCAAAGAACAAGAAATGGCAGGTGACCAAAAATGGTAGGTAATGTCTTACAAATAAGACAACCTATTCTGACTTGGACAACCTCCAGTCAGACCATATGAAGGCCTCTGATGGAGCACAAACTCCTTTGGCTCAGTCAGGACAACTTATTTATGATAGTAAAAGAAGAACGTTAGGTTCAATCGAGTGCTAGCACGATTTCCTTGAACCTAATTGAATCTCATTCAGATCAATTGAACTAGATCAGTTCAATTGATGATCACCAGATTCAAACCCTTGTTTGTGTGATCCAGTTAGGTTCAGTTCTGTATGGTAATGGGATATGTCATGATCTCTATCATAGACATCATCGAAACTCCTTTCGATGGATCAGAACTCTTCTGATTCGAACAGCTAGAATGATCGATAATCTAAATCATTCTAATTGCTCCCAAAATCCACCAGTGACACCTAGCAGTATATGGTGGCAACCCATCAGAGCTGAATGCGAACCTCTTGGTGCAGCTACCTGTGTGATTCAGTTCTTCTATCTTGAGCCCCGATCAGATTAGGGTTAAGGTGAACTCGTCAAACCCTAGTCTCTGTCATATGATGTAATCATTCGATTCGAGTCCAATGTGAAAATCTAAATAGAAACTCTTTCTATTATTTCACTCTACCATGCCATGGATTTCTGGACTTGATTCTCATGATCATCATAGGGCTACTCCTCTACCACCGAGGTAGATAGATTCCATCTTGATGCAATCTAGTTCTACAATGAACATGCTATAGCCAACATAACCTCAGATTCCATATGGCTAGGAGACCGAGTATGGTGTAGTCAAAACTATAACACCCTCAAGTGAACTGTCGATGCATCTCAGGTCAAAGAACCAGACACACTACTGCAGCATCGAGTCAGTCATTGACGAGAAGGTAGACTCCCTAATGACTACTCGAGGTGGTCACGCTTAGTGCCCTCGTTCTCTAACGAGTACCTGTACTCTCGCTCCGTGTCTCCACACCGTAGACTCAAGACTCATCTACTAAAGAGAAGTGATCGTACACCAACCTTCCGGATCAATCACCATCCTTGTGATGATCCTATGGTCGGGAGCTGTTTATGAGTTAATAATGATTATTCATGTCTTAAATTTTCAACTCTTGAAAATATGAATTATCATTACCATTAACTCAAAGGATGTATCACAGACACTAAATACACAGGTGTGATAGAAAATAACCCATTTTATTAATTATAGTCAAAATTACAATTTTGCCCCTAGAAGTGTATTACAAGTGTCAGCCAAATCTGGCTTCTAGGGCACATATATCTAACAATCTCCCACTTGTCCTAAAGCCAATTGGCTAGAAGTCTAAGTCCCATCTTCTCAAGGTGGGCTTCGATCTTCTGCTGGCCCAACGACTTTGTAAGTGGGTCTGCCACATTATCTGTGGAGTTGACTCTCTTGACCTCAACGTAACCTTTCTCAAGGTAATCGCGGATGAGATGATATCACCGTTTGCTAGGAACTCTTCCAGCACAAACAGTCTGTCAGATGTCGACTTTCGATCATCTATATCGGACATGAAGTCCGAGTCTGTGTATCCCTGGACTTGGAGTTCTCCATTACCTAAGACCAACATCATATCCTTAGTTCTTCTCAAGTACTTAAGGATACATTTCACAGAAGTTCAGTGTTCTTCATCTGGATTTGACTGATATCTGCTTGTGACACTCACAGCATGGGCTATATCAGGTCGTGTACATAGCATGCATACATGAGGCTCCCTATTCGCAAAGCATAAGGGATCTTGCTCTAGCGTTCTATTTCCTCAGGTGTGCTGGGGCACATCTTCTTGGAAAGATGAATACCATGTCTGAAGGGTATTAATCCCCTCTTAGAGTTTTCCATACTAAACCTCTTTAGTACTTCCTCTATGTACATCTTCTGTGAAAGTCCTAGCATCCTATTCGGTCTATCCCTATAGACCTTAATTCCTAGAATAAAGGATGCTTCACCTAGGTCTTTCATGGAGAATTCCTTGGACAACCACATCTTGACTGATGTCAATATGGGAAATCATTCCCAATAAGGAGGATGTCATCCACGTACAATACGAGGAAGACAATAGCGCTCCCACTGGACCCTTTTGAAAACACATCGTTCCTCTTCATTTTTGATGAACAAAACTTTTTGATCACATCATTGAAACGAGTGTTCCAGCTCCGAGATGCTTGCTTAAGTCCATATATGGATCTTGCAGCTTGCAAACCTTTGATCAGTATCACTGGATGTGAAACCTAGCGGCTGTTCCATATAGATATCTTCCTCAAGATATCCATTTAGGAATGCCGTTTTCACGTCCATTTGCCATATTTCATAATCGAAATAGGCTGCAACGGCAAGCAATGTGAGGATGGATTTTAGCATAGCTATTGGGGAAAAGGTATCCTGATAGTCAATGCCTTCACGTTGACTATAACCTTTTGCCACTAGTCTAGCCTTGAATGTCTCCACATTCCCATCTGCACCAATCTTTTCTCTTGAAGATCCATTTACACCCAATAGGTACTATACCTTCTGGTGGATCTACCAAGGTCCAGACTTGGTTTGAGTGCATCGAGTCGATCTCTGACTTCATTGCCTCAAGCCATTTCTCGGAGTCGATATCTGATATCACCTCATTGTAGGTTTTGGGATCATCACCATGAGCACCATTACCTATGAGGAACATTTCCTCTACGTCCTCTGAAATAATACCTAAGTATCTTTCAGGGGACGGAAAACTCTTTCCGATCTACGAGGTGGAGGAGGTAGTGTTCTTATTGGCTCAATCTGATTTGGTTCCACTTGGTCCTTAGCTCGTTCTGCTTGTGAGACTTTCTCATCAAGCTTAATCTGCTTTCCAATGCCACTATCTTGAATAAACTATTTTTCAAGAAATATGGCATGTCGACTCACAATCACATTGTGGTCTTCTGGAATGTAGAAATAGTATCCTAATGACTCTTTAGGATATCCTATGAATCGAGCTCTAAAGGACCTAAACTCTAACTTGTCCGCTTGTTGTCTTTTGACATGAGCCGGACAACCCCAAATTCTGAGATGACTCAGGCTTGGTTTCTTACCGTGCCATATCTCATACGGTGTGGTAGGAACGGTTTTAGAGGGAACCCTATTCAGTAAATAGATTGAAGTTAATAATGAATGTCCCCAAAGGAAATCAGGGAGGTCTGTGAAGCTCATCATGGATCGAACCATATCCAATAGAGTCCGATTTCTCCATTCTAAAATCCGTTGAGTTGAGGTGTTCCTGGTGGAGTCCATTGAGAGACTATGCCATTTTCCTTAAGATAGTCTAGGAATTCCCGGCTAAGGTATTCACCTCCTCGATCTGATCGAAGAACCTTAATGGGTTTTCCAATTTATTTTTCTACTTCATGTCTGAATTCTTTGAACTTTTCAAAGGCTTTAGACTTGTGTCTCATAAGATACACATACCCATACCTAGACAGATCATCGATAAAGGTAATGAAGTAGACAAATTGCCTCTAGCCGGCACATCGATATGGGCTGCACACATCAGTAGTACTAGGCAAGGAGATCTGTGGCCCTCTCCCCATGTCGACAAAAGGGAGTTTAGTCATTTTGCCTGAAGACAAGATTCACAAGTTGGATATGACTCAAAAGTCAATGGACTCAATAGCCCATTTTTCTCTAATTGTTAATCCTATCTTCTGCTATATGACCTAATCTCAGGTGCTTATAGATATCTGTCGTTTGGACTATCCCTATGGTTTACTGTC
>QRFJ01000652.1:487815-510198 GCA_006176705.1 Cocos nucifera
TTGTTGGGGATAAATCCCGCTCCTGCCGAAGCCCGGCCCGACGCTCAGCCCAATGTAACCAGTAGCTGCTGAAGAGCTTCAGCGCCAGGCGCCAGGCCGAGCCCCTAAGACGGCCGAACTGCTTAGAGGCCGAACTCCCCTGCACCAAGGTCTCGGCCGAACTGGAGGCCGAACTCCCCTGCACCAAGGTCTCGGGCCGAACTGCCTAGAGGGCGAACTCCCACCGCCAGCCGAACTTCCTGACGGCCGAGCTCCTTGGACTCCAAGCGGCTGGACTTCTTCAGGAGACGGACTCCTCCCAGACGCCCGTTCGGCCATCCGAGCTCCTCCCGGGTTTTCCCTTCAGCCGAACTCTCTTCGGACCCCACGGCCGAACTCCTTCGGACCGACCCCAGGCGAGCCCATGCAGCCGAACTCCTTCGGACTTCCCACGGCCGAACTCCTTCGGACCGACTCCAGGCGAGCCCATGCAGCCGAACTCCTTCGGACTTCCCACGGCCGAACTCCTTCGGACCGACTCCAGGCGAGCCCATGCAGCCGAACTCCTTCGGACCGACCCTAGGCGACCGAACTCCTCAGCGAGCCCTGGCCGAACCAACTAGCAACCGAAGTCCTTCAACTTGGCCAGCCGAGCTTCTTCGGGCCTCTCAGCGGCCGAACTCTACAGATGGCCGACCCTTCAGCCAGACGAACTCCCCCAGCTTCCCCTTCGGCCGAACTCTGTTACAAGTCCGAACTCCGTTGGATGAACCGTCGCCTGCAGCAAGACCGGACGGCGCCTTCCTTTCCGTACCGGACTCCATGCGGCCGACTGCTCGCCGGTATGGCTCCCACGACCTACCGGACGACGCCTTCCTCTCCGTACCGGACTCCATGCGGCCCACGGCTCGCCGGTATGGCTCCCACGATCTACCGGACGACGCCTTCCTCTCCGTACCGGACTCCATGCGGCCCACGGCTCGCCAGGTATGGCTCCCACGATCTACCGGACGACGCCTTCCTCTCCGTACCAAACTCCATGCTGCCCGACGACTCTCTGCCAGACGGCACAGCCGTCACCATCAACTAAGCTCCGCTATAAAAGGACCCCTCCCGACATACTAAGGCTAAGCTCTCTGAACTCTCGACTCTCTAAGCTCTCCTCTCCACATCTCTAAGCTCCGGAACTCATTCCGAGCACTCCATTACTGTTGGTCCGGAAACTAACTTGACCGTCGGAGGGTCCTGCCGGAGCCACCACCCCACCGGTTCCGGACGGGACTTCGTTTTGCAGGTCCCCGGCGGCGCCCAGCGGCCTCGATTGCGGCGACCTCCGGCGGCGACGGATTTCTGCACCAACAGATTGGCGCCGTCTGTGGGAACAAGGGACTTGAACCTTCGAGGTTCCCTTGTTCTTAAAGGAGTGCTCGGCGACGATTTCCCTCCCCTGCTCCGGATCTCTCTTCTCCCTCTTCAGTAATTCCTTCTCTGGAAAGAGGAAATGCCCCCCAGAAGGGCTTCGACGCGGCGCTCGACGGCTTCCGCGGCTCGATCCCCTCCGAGTCCGTCTGTCCCTGCTCCGGCCCCGGTGACTCAGCCCCCGTCAATAACCGCAGTGGATACGGAGCAGTTCAACCAGCTCATCCAGCACGTTCGCGGTCTCACGGAGGCGGTGCAGGCGGTGCTGCACCGACAAGTCCCAGTGCCAGCCCGACCGGCGCGGGGCTTCCCGAAGGTCGGAATGATCCAGTCCAAGAGCGACCGGCCTGGGCAGCCCGACCTCCGATACCCGGGTTGGAGAGGCGGAGGAGGGAGAGCCCTTGTTCGGATCATGGATCGACCAAGGGTGAAGCCTTCGCGCCCATCTCACCAGAAAGCCTTGGAGATCAGAGACCGGGAGGACCTGCTGGGCCAAAGGCTCTCGGAAATGAACCGGCGAATTGAAGAACTTCGTCCCCCCTCGCGTGGTGACGACGTTTGTGCAGACCCTCCTTTCTCGCAGAAAATCATGCAAGAACCTGTTCCACCGACCTTCGAGCTCCCTCAACTGGAAAGCTACGATGGAACTTCTGATCCGGTTGATCACCTGGGGGCCTTCCGGGCCATGATGCTGCTTCACGGCGCTTCAGATGCCGTGCTGTGCCGAGCCTTCCCGTCTACCTTAAAGGGAGCAGCGAGGAACTGGTACTCGGCGTTGAAGCCCAACACGATCTTCTCTTTCGACCAGATGAGCAGTCGGTTCGCGGCCCACTTCATCAGCAGCCGACGACCGAGCCGAGGTTCAGATTCCCTGATGAGCGTCAAGCAGAAGCAAGGGGAATCCATCCGGACTTACGTCACTCGATTCAACGCCGCGGCATTGGAAGTCCGGGACCTGGACCAGTCTGTCGCGATGGCCGCACTTAAGGGCGGCCTTCAGAAAAATAGCTTGCTGTTCTCTCTGGAAAAAAGGTATCCCAGGGACTTCGCCGACCTGCTGGCTCGAGCCGAGAGATATGCCCGTGCGGAGGAAGCCTTCAAATTGAAAGATGAGGAGCTCGTCAGAACGGGTCGGCTGGGTAAATTCCTCCGGTACCGGCCTGAAGCAGAAAAAGATCGGCTAAGGGCGCTGCCGTAGCCAGACTACAAGAAGGTCGGCCACCTTACGGCGTCATTCACATGGCCCCTGGAAAGATCTCGGTGCATCAGCGATTCGCCGTCTCCCAGCAACAAGAGCTTGCACCGAATTGAGGAGTTCAGCATGAGGAGGTCGTCCACCCCGGAACTTATTGCCGAAGAAATACGGAGGAATCAGCCTTAGGGAGGAGCCCAATCGCCCCTAAGAGAGAAACGGAGAGCAGGAGTTCCCCCGCTGAAGCGGAATGAAGTTCGGCGTGAGGAAGGCCGAACCCACCTATGAGCCCGTCAGCGAGGAAGCTCCGACAAAAAAGTATGAAGTCCTCCCGCGGAAGCTTCCGCGGGAAAGTGGAACGAGGTTCGGCACAAGTAAGGCCGAACTCACGCTCCAGAATGTCCCCCAAAGGAACCGCCTACAAAGTGTTCACTGAAGGCGGAACGAAGTTCGGGCGAGAAAAGCCGAGCTCCCCTCGAGCTCGTCCGAACAAGAGCAGCAGAAAGTTCTCCCACGGCGGGTCTCGTGGGAAAGAGGAATGAAGTTCGGCTCGAAGAAAAGCCAGGCTCACCCCAAAGCTCGGCATCGAGGTAAAATGAAGCTCGGTGGAAAGCCGAACTCCTCAACTCAACCTCCAAAATAAAGTTCGGCGCTGGCAAGGACGGAACGAAGCCCCCCTCCCGGAAGGTTCCGCAACTACGACCCGCTCCTCTAACTCGAATTCTCGGCAAAGTCCGAGAGCCAACCGCCAAGACCTGAAGGACTACGGCCTCTCCAAACATGTGCGATCAAGGAGAAGATCGGCTATAGGCACTGCCGTAACTGGAAAGGTCAAGAAGGTTGGCCGTCCCGCGGCGTCGTCAACGCCACCCCGGGGAGGAGCTAGGAGCTAGCTACATCGGTGATTGTCATCCCCAGCGACAAAGTCAAGAGAAGCATGGTCCAAATTATGAAGGCCGGCAGGAGATAGAGGAGGTCGTCTGGACGGGACTTGCTGCTCGAGGGAGCTCCGAGGAACAACACCCCGTCGACCCCTCAAACGAGAGCGCGCTGTCCACGACTTCCCTTCGGTAAAATCCTCCCCTCTGCAAATATTATTTCTGGATGCGAAATCTATGCGATGACAGGAAAGAAGCAGTCGGCCGCGTTAGGAACAGGAGGAGAACCTCGTCCTAGCGTGAGCAAAGTCGAAGGCCCCGTCCACAAAGGACGGGATGGGGGGAGAAGCGAGGACGACGGTCCTCATGTGCCCCCACAGCCGGCTAGGAACAGGAGGAGAACCTCGTCCTAGCGTGAGCAAAGTCGAAGGCCCCGTCCACAAAGGACGGGATGGGGGGAGAAGCGAGGACGACGGTCCTCATGTGCCCCCACAGCCGGCTAGGAACAGGAGGAGAACCTCGTCCTAGCGTGAGCAAAGTCGAAGGCCCCGTCCACAAAGGACGGGATGGGGGGAGAAGCGAGGACGACGGTCCTCATGTGCCCCCACAGCCGGCTAGGAACAGGAGGAGAACCTCGTCCTAGCGTGAGCAAAGTCGAAGGCCCCGTCCACAAAGGACGGGATGGGGGGAGAAGCGAGGACGACGGTCCTCATGTGCCCCCACAGCCGGCTAGGAACAGGAGGAGAACCTCGTCCTAGCGTGAGCAAAGTCGAAGGCCCCGTCCACCAAGGACGGGATGGGGGGAGAAGGCGAGGACGACGGTCCCCATGTGCCCCCACAGCCCGTTAGGGAACAAGAGGAGAACCTCGTCCTAACGTGAGCAAGGTCCAAGGCCTAGCCACAGAGTCTACGGCAAGCTTCACTACAGAAGACGAGGTCTCCTTCGGACCTCAGCTTCAACTTCGGTGTCAGCATCAGCGGGAGACGGGATCTCCCCCAAGCGATCATAACCTTGACTGCAAAAGAGGAGGTCTCCCCCGAATCGACTTCGGTTGATGAAGGCGATGTCAACTCCGACCCTGACCACGGGGGGCGACATTGACTCCGGCCTCAACGTCGACTTCACCAATTTTGGCTGGAAACGAGTCCCACTTCAACTCCAAACATCGACTGGGGATGAGGTCTCCCCCAAGCCTCAGCCTCAACTTCAGCGTCAATCTTGGCTGGAGATGAGACCTCCCCCGAGCTTCAGCTGCAACCAATGCGGAGCCTGGAAGAAGACTTCGGCAGTCGCCTGTTTTGGTACTCCCTTCCTTCAATTTTTGAACTCGGGAGTGGGGGGGCTACTGTTGGGGATAAATCCCGCTCCTGCCGAAGCCCGGCCCGACGCTCAGCCCAATGTAACCAGTAGCTGCTGAAGAGCTTCAGCGCCAGGCGCCAGGCCGAGCCCCTAAGACGGCCGAACTGCTTAGAGGCCGAACTCCCCTGCACCAAGGTCTCGGGCCGAACTGCTTAGAGGCCGAACTCCCCTGCAAAGGTCTCCCGAACCGCCAGCCGAACTTCCTGACGGCCGAGCTCCTTGGACTCCAAGCGGCTGGACTTCTTCAGGAGACGGACTCCTCCCAGACGCCCGTTCGGCCATCCGAGCTCCTCCCGGGTTTTCCCTGCAGCCGAACTCCTTCGGACTTCCCACGGCCGAACTCCTTCGGACCGACCCAGGCGAGCCCATGCAGCCGAACTCCTTCGGACTTCCCACGGCCGAACTCCTTCGGACCGACTCCAGGCGAGCCCATGCAGCCGAACTCCTTCGGACTTCCCACGGCCGAACTCCTTCGGACCGACTCCAGGCGAGCCCATGCAGCCGAACTCCTTCGGACCGACCCTAGGCGACCGAACTCCTCAGCGAGCCCTGGCCGAACCAACTAGCAACCGAAGTCCTTCAATTGGCCAGCCGAGCTTCTTCGGGCCTCTCAGCGGCCTCCTCGAACTCCCGCGGCCGAACTCTACAGATGGCCGACCCTTCAGCCAGACGAACTCCCCCAGCTTCCCCTTCGGCCGAACTCTGTTACAAGTCCGAACTCCGTTGGATGAACCGTCGCCTGCAGCAAGACCGGACGGCGCCTTCCTTTCCGTACCGGACTCCATGCGGCCGACTACTCGCCGGTATGGCTCCCACGACCTACCGGACGACGCCTTCCTCTCCGTACCGGACTCCATGCGGCCCACGGCTCGCCGGTATGGCTCCCACGATCTACCGGACGACGCCTTCCTCTCCGTACCGGACTCCATGCGGCCCACGGCTCGCCAGTATGGCTCCCACGATCTACCGGACGACGCCTTCCTCTCCGTACCAAACTCCATGCTGCCCGACGACTCTCTGCCAGACGGCACAGCCGTCACCATCAACTAAGCTCCGCTATAAAAGGACCCCTCCCGACATACTAAGGCTAAGCTCTCTGAACTCTCGACTCTCTAAGCTCTCCTCCACATCTCTAAGCTCCGGAACTCATTCCGAGCACTCCATTACTGTTGGTCCGGAAACTAACTTGACCGTCGGAGGGTCCTGCCGGAGCCACCACCCCACCGGTTCCGGACGGGACTTCGTTTTGCAGGTCCCCGGCGGCGCCCAGCGGCCTCGATTGCGGCGACCTCCGGCGGCGACGGATTTCTGCACCAACAGTTCATATTTTCAAGAGTTAAAATTTAAGACATGAATTTTCATTATTAACTCATGACCACCTCGAGTAGTCATAAGAAAGTCTACCTTCTCATCGATGACTGACTCGATGCTGTAGTGGTGTGTCTGGTTCTTTGATCTGAGGTGCATCGATGGTTCACCTTAAGGGTGTTATAGTTTGACTACACCATGACTCGGTCTCCTAGCCATTTAGAATCCTGAGGTATATGTTGGCTTTAGCATGTTCATTATAAGAATTGGATTGCACCAAGATGGAATCTATCTACCTCGGTAGAAGAGGAGCAGCCCTATGATGATCATGAGAATCAAGTCCATAAGCCCATGGCCATGGCATAGTGTGAAATAATAGAAAGAGTTTTTATTAAGATTTTCACATCGAACTTGAATCGAATGATTAAATCATATGATAGAAGTTAGTGTTTGATGAGTTCACCTTAACCCTAATCTGATCGGGGCTCAAGATAGAAGAACTTAATCACACAAGTAGCTGCACCAAGAGGTTCTTTTTTAGTTTTGATGGATTGCCACCATATGTTGCTAAGTATCATTGGTGAATTTTGGGAGCAATTAGAATGATTTAGATGATCCATCATTCTATGTTGTCTGAATCAGAAGAGTTCTGATCCATCGAAAGATGTTTCGATGATGTCGATGATGGAGATCATGACATATTCCATTACCATACAGAACTGAACCTAAATGGATCACATAAACAAGGGTTTGGATCTGGATGTCATCAATTGGACTAACCCAGTTCAATTGATTTGAATAAGATTCAATTAGGTTTAAGAAAATCGTGCTAGCACACGATTGAACCTAACATTCTCCTTTTTCTATCATAAAAGTTGTCTCGAGTGAGCCAAGTAAGTTTCTGCTCACTCAGGTACCTTTACTTGGTCTGACTGGAACTTGTCCAAGTCAGAAAAGAATTATCTTAATTTATGAGATAAATTTGAGACAACACCTACCATTTTCCATCACCTGCTAATTCTTGTACTTTGACTTGGTCAAACATTGACCTTTGACCCTTGGACATCTACCCATGTATCATGTACTTATTGGACAGCAGATAGGGGCTTGTCCCCTCTCTAGAAATTGGAAAGAAGGGAGCGCATGCCTAGGATGGCGTGCGCCCATGGATAGGGATGCTGGAGTCCCATACAGATGGGACTCCAGGTTGCTTCTTGGTTTCTACTTAGGTGGCCATTGGGTATCTACTTTGACCAATCTTAGGCGCCATCTAAGTATGAACCTATGGGTCTCTCATCTGATTGGATCAAGTGATGTCATCCCACCAATCAGATTTAGACATGATTGCACGAAGCAATGTGATTGACTGGGGTGATGCAGTACTGCATGGCGCAGTAGAGTCTATAAATAGACCCTATCTACGCCCATTTTTCATCTCTCCTCCTCTTAGCCATGCCCCAAGGTTGCCCCTCTTCCTTCTCTATGCCACCATCTGGCCCTCTCTCTCCTCTCCATGCCCAAGAAAGTTGGGCCTTCAGATTAGTACGAGTCAGGCAAGAAAAGGCTGACGAAAAAGGAAGAAGGCAGCACTACTACAGAGACGATGGATGATCTTCAGAAGAAGTTTTGAAGATCTTTCAAATCAAATCTAGATCTAATTTTTGGAGAAAAGAAAGAGAAGGAGAGGATCTCTAGATCCAGCCTGAGTGGATATTGATAGAGGCCAGGCGCTTGCATGGCTAGATCCAGAACCTTAGGGCTTCGGTAGGATCATCAACGGATAATCAGATTACCCAAAATCAAGGTAAAATTAATTTAAAATTAATTTAATTTTATTTTTTTATTTATCATATCATAAAACTAGATCTGAAAAGTGTTAGATCTGATTAGGATCTAAGAGAAAATTTTTGAAATATGTCTCTCGATCCAATCAGATCCAAATGAACTTGATCCAAAAAATCAGGATTTTCCTTCAAGTCTAACCTTACGATTTCTTCTGCATCCAGTTGGGTGCTTGACTCTAGTTCTAGTGCTCACTTGTATACTTCTATGCAGGGTCTTGAGGATAGCAGGAGGCTGAGGGATGGTGAGATGATCCTGCACATCAAAAATAGAGCAAGAGTTGCTGCCGTGGCCATGGGAACATACCCTCTTCAACTACCATCTAGTTTACACTTAGTGTTAAAAGACTGTTATTATGTACCTACAGCAAGCAGTAATTTGATTTCTATTTCTTGCCTTGCATTAGAAGGCTATGTAATTAGTTTTCTTAAGGATCATTGTAACATTCTTTATGAAAGAAATAAAATTGCAAGTGGTTTCCTTATTAACGGTCTTTATCAGTTATATGTTGATGTATCTATTTTTAATTTCGAGCAAAATGTGAATGCCATAAAATCAAAATATGCTAGGGATAGTCCAAATGATAGATATCTATGGCACCTAAGATTAGGTCATATAGCAGAAGATAGGGTTAACAAATTGGAGAAAACCAAGCTATTAAGTTCGTTGACTTTCGAGTCATATCCCATTTGTGAATCCTGTCTTCATGGCAAAATGACTAAGCTCCCTTTTGTAGGACATGGGGAAAGGGCCACGGATCTTCTTGCCCTAGTACATACTGATGTGTGTGGTCTATTTGATGTGCCAGCTAGAGGCAACTTTGCCTACTTCATAATCTTTACTGATGATTTATCTAAGTATGGGTATGTGTATCTTATGAGACATAAGTCTGAAGCCTTTGAAAAGTTCAAAGAATTCAGACATAAAGTAGAAAAGCAAATTGAAAAACCCATTAAGGTTCTTCGATCAGATCGAGGAGGTGAATACTTTAGTCGAAAATTTTTGGACTATCTTAAGGAAAATGGTATAATCTCTCAATGGACTCCACCTGAAACATCTCAACTCAACGAGGTTTCAGAACGGAGGAACCGAACCTTGTTAGATATGGTCCGATCCATGATGAGCTTCACAAACCTCCCAGATTTTCTTTGGAGATACTGTTTGTTAACTGCAATATACTTACTGAATAGGGTTCCTTCTAAAACCATTCCTACCACACCGTATAACATATGGCATGGTAAGAAATCAAGTCTGAGTCATCTCAAAATTTGGGGTTGTCCGACTCATATCAAAAGACAACAAGTGGATAAGTTAGACTTTAGATCCTTTAGAACTCAATTTATAGGATATCCTAAAGAGTCATTACGATATTATTTCTACATTCCAGAAGATCACAATGTGATTATGAGTCGACATGCCATCTTTCTTGAAAAATATTTTATTCAAGATAGCGGCATTGAAAAGCAGATCAAGCTCGATGAGAAAGTCACAGAAGAGCAACGAGCTAAGAATCAAAGGGAACCAATTCAGGTTGAGCCAATCCATTCACTACCTCCTCCACCTCATAGATCGAAAAGAGTTTTTCGTTCTCCTGAAAGGTACTTAGGTACTATTTCAGAGGATGTAGAGAAAATGTTCCTCATAGGTAATGGGGTTCATGGTGATGATCCCAAAACCTATAACGAGGAGATATTGGATATCGACTCCGAGAAATGGTTAGAGGCAATGAAGTCAAAAATTGACTCGATGCACTCAAACCAAGTCTGGACCTTGGTAGATCCACCAGAAGGTATAATACCTATTGGATGCAAATGGATCTACAAGAGAAAGATTGGTGTAGATGAGAATGTGGAAACATTCAAAGCTAGATTAGTGGCAAAAAGTTATAGTCAACACGAAGGCATTGACTATCAGGATACTTTTTCATCAGTAGCTATGCTAAAATCCATTCACACATTGCTTGCTACTGCAGCCTATTTCGATTATGAAATATGGCAAATGAACATGAAAACAACATTCTTAAATAGACATCTTAATGAAGATATCTATATGGAACAGTCGCTAGGTTTCACATCCGGTGATGATGATCACAAGGTTTGCAAGCTGCAAAGATCCATATATAGACTTAAGCAAGCATCTCGGAGCTGGAATACTCATTTTAATGATATGATCAAATTGTTTGATTTCATCAAGAACGAGGAGGAGCCATGTATCTTAAAAAAGGTCAGTGGGAGCACTATTGTCTTCCTCGTATTATACGTGGATGACATCCTCCTTATTGGAAATGATATTTTCATGTTGACCATAGTTAAAATGTGGTTATTAAAAGAATTCTCCATGAAAGATCTAGGAGAGGCATCCTTTATTCTAGAAATTAAGGTCTATAGAGATAGACCGAATAGGATGCTAGGACTTTCACAGAAGATGTACATAGAGAAAGTGCTAAAGAGGTTTAGCATAGAAAACTCTAAGAGGAGTTTAGTATCCTTCAGACATGGCATTCATCTACCAAGAAGATGTGCCCTAGCACACCTGAGGAAATAGAACGCATGAGCAAGATCCCTTATGCTTTGATAATAGGGAGCCTCATGTATGCCATGCTATGTACACGACCTGATGTAGCCCATGCTGTGAGTGTCATGAGCAGATATCAATCGAATCCAGGTGAAAAACACTGGATTTCTGTGAAATGTATCCTTAAGTACTTGAGAAGAACTAAGGATATGTTGTTGATCTTTGAAAATGGAGAACTCCAAGTCCAGGGGTATACAGACTTAGATTTTATGTCCAATGTAGATGATCGAAAGTCAACATCTGAGAGTCTATTTTTATGCAATGGTAGAGCTGTCAATTGAAAAAGTTTCAAGCAGACTGTGATAGCAGATTTCACCATGGAGGTAGAATACATCGCTGCATCAGAAGCTGCGAAGGAGGCATTCTGGTATAAGAAGTTTGCCACGGAGATCGGAGTGATGATATTCCTCTATACTGCGACAACAATGGCACCATAGTTCTTGCTATGGAGCCAAGGTCTCACAAAAAATCCAAGCACATCAAGCAGCGATACCACCTCATCCACGATTACCTTGAGAAGGGTTACGTCGAGGTCAAGAGAGTCAACTCCGCAGACAATGCGGCTGATCCACTTACAAAATTGTTGGACCAGTAGAAGATCGAAGCCCACCTTGAGAAGATGGGACATAGATTTATAGCCAATTGGCTTTAGGTCAAGTGAAAGTTTGTTAGATATGTGTGCCCTAGAAGCCAGAATTGATTGACACTTATAATACACTTCTAGGGGCAAAATTATAATTTTGACTATAAATAATAAAATGGATTATTTTCTATCACATATGCATATTTAGTGTCTATGATACATCCCTTAAGTTAATGGTAATGGTAATTCATTTTTTCAAGAGTTGAAAATTTAAGACAAGAATTTTCATTTATTAACTCATAAAATGCTCCTAACCGTAGGATCATCATGAGGATAGTGATTGATCTGGAAGGTTAGTGTACAATCGCTTCTTTATAGTAGATGAGTCTTAAGTCTACGGTGTAGAGACACCAGAGCAAGAGTACAAATACTTATTAGAGAACGAGGGCACTGAGCGTGACCACCTCGAGTAGTCATAAGAAAGTCTACCTTCTCGTCGATGACTGACTCGAAGCTGCAGTGGTGTGTCTGGTTCTTTGATCTGAGATACATCGGTAGTTCATCTTGAGGGTGTTATAGTTTGACTGCACCATGACTCGATGTCCTAGCCATTCGGAATTATGAGGTGTATGTTGGCTATAGCATGTTCATTATAGAAATTGGATTGCACTAAGATGGAATCTATCTACCTCAGTGGATGAGGAGCAGTCCTATTATGATCATGAGAATTAAGTCCATAAGCCCATGGTCATGGCAGAGAGTGAAATAACAAAAAGAGTTTCTATTAAGATTTTTATATTGGATTTGAATCAAATGATTAAATCATATGATAGAAATTAGGGTTTGACGAGTTCACCTTAACCCTAATCTTATCGGGGCTCAAGATAGAAGAACTTAATCACACAAGTAGCTACACCGAGAGGTTCATTTTTAGTTTTGATGGATTACCACCATATACTGCTAGGTGTCACTAGTGAATTTTGAGAGCAATTAGAATGATTTAGATGATCGATCATTCTAGTTGTCTGAATCAGAAAAGTTCTAATCCATCAAAAGAAGTTTCGATGATGTCGATGATAGAGATCATGACATATCCCATTACTATACAGAACTAAACCTAACTGGGTTACAAAAATAAGGATTTGGATCTGGATATCATCAATTGGACTAACCCAGTTCAATTGATTTGAATGAGATTCAATTAGGTTCTAGAAAATTGTGCTAGCACACGATTGAGCCTAACGTTCTCCTTTTTCTATCATTAAAAGTTGTCTTGAGTAAGCCAAATGAGTTTGTACTCACTCAGATACCTTTACCTGGTCTGACTGGAGCTTGTCTAAGTTAGAAAAGGGTTGTCTTAATTTATGAGATAAATTTGAGACAACACCTACCATTTTCCGTCACCTGCTAATTCTTATCCTTTAACTTTGGTCAAACATTGACCTTTGACCCTTGGACATCTGCCCATGTGTCATGCACTTATTGAAGAGCAGATAGAAACTTATCCCCTCACTAAAAATTAGAAAGGAGGGGGCACATACCTAGGACGGCGTGCGCCCATGGATAGGGATGCCTGGAGTCCCATATGGATGGAACTTCAGGTTGCTTCTTGGATTAAAACTAGGTGACCCTCATTTATAGACTTTGACTAGTCTTAGATGCCATCTAAGGATGAATCTATGAATCTCTCATCTAATTGGTGATGTCATCCCACCAATCAGATTTAGATCTGATTGCACGAAGCAACGTGATTGGTCGGGGTGATGTGACACAGTAGGGTCTATATAAAAACCTGTCTGCTCCCACGTTTTAAGAGACTCCTATCCTACCCATGCCCCAAGGCTGTCCCTCTCCCTTCTACATGCCACCTTCTAGCCATCTCTCTCCTCTCCATGCCTAAGGATAGTTGGGCTTTAGATTAGTGCGATTCAAGTAAGAAAAGGCTGACGAGAAAGGAAGAAGCTAGCACTGCTACAGAGACGACTGTTGTTCTTCAGAAGAAGTTTTGAAGATCCTCCAAATCAGATCTAGATCTAATTTTTGAAAAAAAAAAAGAGAAGAAGAAGATCTCCAAATCTAGGCTAAGTGGATACCAGTAGAGGCCAGGCGCTTGCGTGGCTAGATCCAGAACCTCAGGGCTTCAACAAGATCATCAACGGATAATCAGATTATCCAAAATCAAGGTAAAATTAATTTAGATTTAATTTAATTTAATTTTTTAGTTTATCAAATTATAAAATTAGATTTGAAAAATGTCAGATCTGATTAGGATCTAAGAAAAAAATTTTGAAATATGCCTGTAGATCCAATCAGATCTTAACGAATCTGATCCGAAAAATTCAGGATTATTTTTCAGATCCTTCCACCTTACCAGTTCATCCATCCACTGAACAGAGAGCATCTCTAGATAAGTGGATAGACAAAGATAATAAGACCAGATATTATATATTGGGCTCGATGTCTGATGAACTTCAGTGCCAACATAAAGATATCAGGACTGCTCGCCAATTATTGGCTCACCTATAATAGATGTTTGGTATACAAAGTTGCGCAGCCAAGTATCAAGTCACTAAATGACTTTTCAAGACTAAGATGCATGATGGATAGTCTGTCCAAGATCATTGTCTGATGATGATCAAGGATTTGGAAGAGCTTGAGAAGCTCAGAGTGAAGTTGGACTTGGATTTGTAGAATGACATAATTCTGCAATCTTTGACTGATGCGTATGGGCAGTTCATCATGAACTACCATATGCATAAACTTCAAAATTCCTTGGCCGAACTTATGAATATGCTGGTTACCGCTGAGCTTTCTATGAAAGGTTCTAAAGGCTCAGTGCTTGCTATGGAACGGACTTCTTCTAAGAGAAAGTATTTTGAAAAGAAGAAAAAGTTTGAGAAAAAGTAGAAGGTGGAAGGAGGTAAGAAGAAAAAGATAGAGCTGAAGAAGAAGGCCGCTAATAAAGGAAAGTATTTTCATTGCAACAATGACGGCCACTGGAAGCGAAACTGTCATACTTACCTAGCCACCCTAAAGAAGAAGGAGGTAGGTCCTTCTGGAGATATGCTCGTTATTGAGTCTAACCTTACGATTTCTTCTGCATCCAGTTGGGTGCTTGACTCTGATTCTAGTGCTCACTTGTGCACTTCTATGCAGGGTCTTGAGGATAGCAGAAGGCTGAGGGATGGTGAGATAATCTTGCGCATCGAAAATAGAGCAAGAGTTGCTGCCGTGATCGTAGGAACATACCCTCTTCGACTATCATCTGGTTTAGACTTAGTGTTAAAAGACTGCTATTATGTGCCTACAGCAAGCAGGAATTTGATTTCTTTTTCTTGCCTTGCATTAGAAGGCTATGTAATTAATTTTCTTAAGGACCATTGTAACATTCTTTATGAAAGAAATAAAATTGCAAGTGGTTTTCTTATTAACAGTCTTTATCAGTTACATGTTGATGTATCTATTTTTAATATCGAGCAAAATATGAATACCATGAAACGACCTAGGGATAGTCCAAATGATAGGTATCTATGGCACCTAAGACTAGGTCATAGCGTAGAAGGATAGGGTTAACAAATTGGAGAAAATCAGGCTATTGAGTCCGTTGACTTCCAAGTCATATCCAATTTGTGAATCTTGTCTTCATGGCAAAATGACTAAGCTCCCTTTTGTAGGACATAGGGAAAGGGCCATGGATCTTCTTGCCTTAGTACATACTGATGTGTGCGGCCTATTTGATGTACCGACTAGAGGCAACTTTATCTACTTCATAACCTTTACCGATGATTTATCTAGGTGTGGGTATGTGTATCTTATGAGACACAAGTCTGAAGCTTTTGAAAAGTTCAAAGAATTCAGACATGAAGTAGAAAAGTAAATTGGAAAACCCATTAAGGTTCTTCGATCAGATCAAGGAGGTGAATACTTTAGTCAAAAATTTTTGGACTATCTCAAGAAAAATGGCATAATCTCTCAATGAACTCCACCTGGAATTTCTCAACTCAACGAGATTTCAGAACGTAGGAATCGGACCCTATTAGATATGGTCTGATCCATGATGAGCTCACAGACCTTCCTGATTTTCTTTGGAGATACTGTTTGTTAACTGCAACATACTTTCTGAATAGGGTTCCTTCTAAAATAGTTCCTACCACACTGTATGAGATATGGCATGGTAAGAAATCAAGTCTGAGTCATCTCAGAATTTGGGATTGTTCGGCTCATGTCAAAAGACAACAAGCAGGCAAGTTAGACTTTAGATCCTTTAGAGCTCGATTTATAGGATATCCTAAAGAGTCATTAGAATATTATTTCTACATTCTAGAAGATCACAATATGATTGTGAGTCGACATGCCATTTTTTTTGAAAAATAGTTTATTCAAGATAACGGCATTGGAAAGCAGATTAAGCTCGAGGAGAAAGTCTCAAAAGAGCAATGAGCTAAGGACCAAATGGAACCAAATCAGGTTAAGCCAATCCATTCACTTCCTCCACCTCGTAGATTGAAAAAGATTTTTCGTCCCTCTGAGAGGTACTTAGGTACTATTTTAAAGAAAGTAGAAAAAATGTTCCTCATAGGTAATGGG
This sequence comes from Cocos nucifera, assembly GCA_006176705.1. Lineage (NCBI taxonomy): Eukaryota > Viridiplantae > Streptophyta > Magnoliopsida > Arecales > Arecaceae > Cocos > Cocos nucifera. The sequence goes on from QRFJ01000652.1 coordinate 503,538, forward strand.
GTTCATGGTAATGATCTCAAAATCTATAACGAGGCGATATCAAATATCGACTCCAAGAAATGATTAGAGGCAATGATGTCAGAAATTGACTCGATGCACTCAAACCAAGTCTGGACCTTGGTAGATCCACCAAAAGGTATAGTACTTATTGAATGTAAATAGATCTACAAGAGAAATATTGGTACAGATGAAAATATGGAGACATTCAAAGCTAGATTAGTGGCAAAAGGTTATAGTCAGTGCAAAGGCATTGACTATCAGGATACCTTTTCATCAGTAGCTATGCTAAAATTCATTCGCACATTGCTTGCTGTTACAGCCTATTTCGATTATAAAATATTACAAATGGACGTAAAAATGGCATTCTTAAATAGATATCTTGAGGAAGATATCTATATGGAACAGCTGCTAGGTTTCACATCCAGTGATGATGATCATAAGGTAAGCAAGTTGCAAAGATCTATATATGGACTTAAACAAGCATCTCGGAGTTGGAATACTCATTTTACTGATGAGATCAAATTATTTGGTTTCATCAAGAACGAGAAGGAGCCATGTGTCTTCAAAAAGGTCAGTGGGAGTGCTGTTGTCTTCCTCGTATTGTACGTGGATGACACCCTCCTTATTAGAAATGATATTTCCATGTTGACCATTGTTAAAATATGATTGTCTAAAGAATTCTCCATGAAAGACCTAGGAGAAGCATTCTTTATTCTAAGAATTAAGTGAAGAAAAATCCTGATTTTCTAGATCAGGTTTGTTCAGATCTGATCAGATCAAGAGATATATTTCAAAAATTTTTCTCTTTGATCTAGATTAGATCAAAAATATTTTAGATCTGATTATTATTATTTTAAAAATTAAAATAAAATTAGATAAATTAAATTAGATTTAATTTACCTTGAAGTGGGTAATCCTATTATCCGTTGATGATCCTGTAAGCAGCGAAAGGTTCTGGATCAAGCCACGCAAGTGCCTGGCCTCTATCGGTATCCACTCAGGCTGGATCTGGAGATCCTCTTCTTCTCTGTTACGTCTCTAGAAATTAAATCTAGATCTGATCTGGAGGATCTTCAAAACTCCTTTTGAAGATTAGCAATCATCCTTTGCAGCAGCGCAGCCTTCTAGCTTTCACGTGGACATGGAGATCTTTCCTCTTTGTTGTTAGATATATGTGCCCTAGAAGCCAGAATTGGCTGACACTTGTAATACACTTCTAGGGGCAAAATTATAATTTTGACTATAATTAATAAAATGGGTTATTTTCTATCACACCTGTGTATTTAGTGTCTGTGATACATCCTTTGAGTTAATGGTAATGATAATTCATATTTTCAAGAGTTGAAAATTTAAGACATGAATAATCATTATTAACTCATAAACAGCTCCCGACCATAGGATCATCACGAGGATGGTGATTGATCCGGAAGGTTGGTGTACGATCGCTTCTCTTTAGTAGATGAGTCTTGAGTCTACGGTGTGGAGACACCGGAGCGAGAGTACAGGTACTCGTTAGAGAACGAGGGCACTGAGCGTGACCACCTCGAGTAGTCATTAGGGAGTCTACCTTCTCGTCAATGACTGACTCGATGCTGCAGTAGTGTGTCTGGTTCTTTGACCTGAGATGCATCGGCAGTTCACCTTGAGGGTGTTATAGTTTGACTACACCATTACTCGGTCTCCTAGCCATATGGAACCCTGAGGTGTATGTTGGCTATAGCATGTTCATTGTAGGAACTGGATTGCATCAAGATGGAATCTATCTACCTCGGTGGTAGAGGAGTAGCCCTATGATGATCATGAGAATCAAGTCCAGAAATCCATGGCCATGGTAGAGTGAAATAATAGAAAGAGTTTCTATTTAGATTTTCACATTGGACTCGAATCGAATGATTACATCATATGACAGAGACTAGGGTTTGACGAGTTCACCTTAACCCTAATCTGATCGGGGCTCAAGATAGAAGAACTGAATCACACAGGTAGCTGCACCAAGAGGTTCGCATTCAGCTCTGATGGGTTGCCACCATATACTGCTAGGTGTCACTGGTGGATTTTGGGAGCAATTAGAATGATTTAGATGATCGATCATTCTAGCTGTTCGAATCAGAAGAGTTCTGATCCATCGAAAGGAGTTTCGATGATGTCTATGATAGAGATCATGACATATCCCATTACCATACAGAACTGAACCTAACTGGGTCACACAAACAAGGGTTTGAATCTGGTGATCATCAATTGAACTGATCTAGTTCAATTGATCTGAATGAGATTCAATTAGGTTCAAGGAAATCGTGCTAGCACTCGATTGAACCTAACGTTCTTCTTTTACTATCATAAATAAGTTGTCCTGACTGAGCCAAAGGAGTTTGTGCTCAATCAGAGGCCTTCATATGGTCTGACTGGAGGTTGTCCAAGTCAGAATAGGTTGTCTTATTTGTAAGACATTACCTGCCATTTTTGGTCACCTGCCATTTCTTGTTCTTTGACTTTGGTCAAAAGTCTACCTTTGACTGGTCAAACGTTGACCATTCACCCTTTGACTTTTGACCACATGTCATGCACCTATTGGAGAGCTGGTGGGGGCCTGTCCCCCTGCCAGAACCTGGCAAGGAGAAGGGCGCACGCCAAGGGTGGCGTGAGCCCAAGTAGGAGGCGCCTAGGAGTCCTTGTTGGACAAGGACTCCACCTCCCTTTTGGATTCCAATCAGAGTTCTACTAAGAATCCAGTTTGACTGGTCTTAGGCGCCCTCTAAGGAGGAATCCAGGGGTCTCTATTCCAACCAATCAGATTTAGATCTGATTTCACAAAGGGTTGTGATTGGTTGAGAGGAAGAGGAGTTGGATCACAAGAGGTCTATAAATAAGACCCTGCGCCCAACCCTAATTCCTAAGAGTGAATGAGATTAGACCCACGCCCCAAGGCTGCCTCTCCCCTCCTTCTCCATGCCATAGTCTCTTCTCCCCTTGCTCTCCACGTCCAAAAGTGTTTTGGACTTAGGTTTGGTGCGATTCAGATCAAGGAAAGGCGATCAAAAGCAAGAAGGCTGCGCTGCTGCAAAAGGACGACTGCAGATCTTCAAAAGAGTTTTGAAGATCCTCCAGATCAGATCCAGATCTGATTTTTGGAGGTGTGATAGAGAAGAAGAGGATCTCCAGATCCAACCCGAGTGGATACCGGTAGAGGCCAGGCGCTTGCGTGGCTAAGATCCAGAACCTTCCGCTGCAATCAGGATCATCTACAGGGTAATAGGATTACCCAAATCAGGTAAATTAAATTTGATTTAATTTATCTTATTTTATTTTATTTATTAAAATAATAAGAATCAGATCTGAAACATATCAAGATCTGATTGAGATCAAGAGAAAATTTTTGAAATATATCTCTTGATCTAATCAGATCTGGACGAACCTGGACCGGGAAATCAGGATTTCCCTTCAACTGGTATCAGAGCCATGGTTCTAAATTGTTTAGATCTGATTTTAATTTTATTTTAATTAGAAAATAAAGTGATTTCAGATGTCACATGAGATGTGATCAGATCTGAAATCAGAAAAAATTAAAATTAAATGATTTGGATCTAAGAACATGAAGATATGCATGACTAGTTCTAGAATAGAATAGTTCTATAGAATAGTTTTGCATGTCTTTGATTTAATCTGATTAAATCATATTTTAGATCTTCTTATTTACTATTTTCTGATATTATAAGTGTTATAATAACATCTGATAAACAGCAAATAAAAATTATTTAATTTTAAATATCATATGAGATATGATAGATGCATGACTAGACTAGTTGTAGAATAGTTCTACATAATTGTCTAGATTAGAATTTATTTTGATTAGATCAATTTAAATCTAATTTTTTAGATTATTATGTGATAATTTAGATCTGAAAACATGCATGATTTGATACATGAGATGTATGCAAAATATGCCTTGATTAGATCTAAATTTGTATATGAGATATATGATATAGATCTATAACTGTTTTGTAGATTTACATGTTCCTGATTAAGGCGTTCCTCTTGGCCGTCCGGTCATAAGAACGAAGAAGGGTTTAAAGGCCCTCTCTTCCCATTCGATGGGGTGTTCTTATGACGTGTAGGGGTGCTGCGTGTTCGTCCTTAATCAGAAACCCAAAACTTACTTTCTGCAAAACCCTAGATCCTGAAACCCTAGGATTTATTGTGCATATTTTGTTTATGAACCCAACTTAATTAAGAATTAAGTTTATGGAATATTAATTAGGTCTAAAATTGAGAATTTCAGATCTAAGACATATTCATAATACTGGGTTCGGGCTTGGGTAGCTCAATTAGGTCTAAGCGGTTGATCAAACCGAATCAAGAGTTGGTTAGATGGGATCAACAATGCTTAAATTGACCAGCCTAATAGGATTAAGTCTGGGTCAAGATCGAGTCACGATCAAGCAAGACCTAATTAGGCTCAGAGGTTAGAGTCTGGATTGTAGGCTAACCCAATTGGTTCTGACTCAACAATTTGGTGTCTAAGGTAAGTTTGGCACAGACGACCGACTGGTTTTTAATTGGAAGCTACTCGACCTGAATGCGTTCTTGTGCGAGTTAACGGCATATTCCTTCCACCGGTCTCACTTACCTGGCCATATCTGTTGACACAGTTCTGATCTGAGGTGGTCAATAATCCGAGCTGAACCCATGCCACTAGGTTAGTCATAATTGTTATGACTAAGCCAAGTCTAGTTTAATGAGACCTGAATCAATTCTCCCTAAGAAAAGATTAAGTCCGAGGTCTTCCACCATTGTAGACGTGCGGGCCCTTCCCGGGGTTGATTGTTCTCGGCTGGATACAGTGGCTCAGTTGCACCGGGAAGACGCAACCATGTCTATTAGGCATTGGATGCTATGGGCTGGAGGATGAGTTGGGCTCAATATTCCGGATACGGTGAGAGACCCAATTAGGAACCCAGTCTATGCAAATGGTGGGTCTGACTTAACTAAGGAGTGGATCAATATTCCGGATACGGTGAGATTCATGAATTAGAGACCAAGTTTGGGTGCACCATGATTAGAGAATCATTGAACAAGAGTTGTTCACTCATTGGCTAACCCATCACCAATAACTGTTAGGTGAGGTGATGAGTCAGTTGGTGAGACCGCACCACCCACTAGAAATCATCAATCGCGGAGATTTTCGCATCTCTACAGAGGGAGTGTAGGGATCCGAGAAAATAGTGGGAGCTAATTTGTTTAAAAATAAAATCCCTAAACAAATTGGTCAAGTCAAAATTACAGTATCTAACTAGAATCTTTGACTCTCTACAGGAAAATGTCTGCGTCCAACCCACTGGCACGTATCCTAGACACACATAGACTGACTGGACCCAATTATAAAGATTGGCTCAGGAACTACAAAATTGTTTTGGGTTCAGAGAAGTTAACACATGTTTTGGACCAGGACCCTCCCACCTTACCAGCTCGTCCATCCACTGAACAGAGAGCGTCTCTGGAAAAATGGATTGACGAAGACAATAAGGCCAGATACTACATGTTGGGCTCGATGTCTGATGAGCTCCAGCGCCAACATGAAGATATCGGGACTGCTCGCCAAATGTTGGCTCACCTGCAGGAGATGTTTGGTGAACAGAGTCGCGCAGCCAAATATCAAGTCACGAAATGACTTTTTAAGGCTAAGATGCGTGATGGGCAGTCAGTCCAAGATCACTGTCTGACAATGATCAAGGACATGGAAGAGCTTGAGAAGCTCGGTGTGAAGTTGGACTTGGACTTGCAGAACGATATTATTCTGCAATCCTTGACTGATGCATATGGGCAATTCATCATGAATTACCACATGCATAAACTTCAGAAATTCCTTGGCCGAGTTGATGAATATGCTGGTTACCGCTGAGCTTTCTATGAAAGGTTCTAAAGGCTCAGTTCTTGCTATGGAACGGACTTCTTCCAAAAGAAAGTCTTATGGAAAGAAAAAGAAGTCTGTGAAAAAGCAAAAGGTAGAAGGATCAAAGAAGAAGAAGGCAGAACCGAAGAAGAAGGTCGATGGCAAAGGAAAGTGTTTCCATTGCAACAGCGACGGCCATTGGAAGCGGAACTGCCCTACTTACCTGGCCACCCTGAAGAACAAGAAGGAAGGTCCTTCTGGAGGTATGCTCGTTATTGAGTCTAACCTTACGGTTTCTTCTGCATCCAGTTGGGTGCTTGACTCTGGTTCTAGTGCTCATCTGTGCACTTCTATGCAGGGTCTTGAGGATAGCAGGAGGCTGAGGGATGGAGACATGATCCTACGCGTCGGTAATGGAGCAAGAGTTGCTGCAGTAGCCGTGGGAACATACCCTCTGCGATTACCATCTGGTTTAGACTTAGTTTTAAAAGACTGTTATTATGTGCCTGCAGCTAGCAGGAATTTGATTTCTGTTTCATGCTTAGCACAAGAAGGTTATGTGATCACCTTCTTTAAGGACCATTGTAACATTCTTTATGAAAGAAATAAAATTGCAAATGGTTTCCTTGTTAATGGTCTTTATCAGTTGCATATTGATGTACCTGTTTTAACTATCGAGCAAAACGTGAATGCCAAACGACCTAGGGATAGTCCAAACGACAGATATCTATGGCACCTGAGATTAGGTCATATAGCAGAAGATAGGATTAACAA